>OX375869.1:16256679-16335679 GCA_947359475.1 Heligmosomoides polygyrus bakeri | reverse complement strand
CTGGTCCTCAAACAGGTCCTCAAGTTTCTGCCGGCCCATCTTCCCAATACCGCTGCTTTCCTGGGGAGGCTTAGGGGAGTGTCATTGGGAGAAGGCTGCGTTATGGAGTCGTTCGATGTAACATCGCTGTACACGAACGTCCCTAAAAGTAGCGCAATGCAGGCGGTGTATGAAATTCTAACGGCACATCAGGACCAGCTCATTCTTTATAGACTTTCTATATCACGAATTATGACACTCATAAGTGGGTGCCTGGAATGCAATGTTTTTAGATGGTCCAATAAGTACTATAAGCAGGTTAGAGGGCTGGCTATGGGCCAGCGTCTGGCTCCGGTATTGGCTATCGCTTTCATGTCTAAAATAGATGAACCCGTCATGGAGTGCAGACCTCTACTGTACTGTCGCTACATTGATGACTGTTTCATTGCATGTGCGACCCAGAACGAAATGGACATGTGTTCCGAATTGCTCAACCAGCACGCAGAGCATATTAAGCTGACAAGGGAAAAACCCACTGATAACTGGTTGCCGTTCCTCAACGTCCAAGTCAGTTGCACGCGGGGCAGATTCCATACTAAATGGTATCGTAAGCCCAGTAGTAAGAACATCATCGTGCACTTCAGGTCTGCTGATCCATCTCAAACGAAGAGGGCAACGATTAAAAACATGTTCCGAACGGCGGCGGCGGTATCCTCAGACAGCGATCTCAAGTCAGTGTCATTGCAAATGGCATATCGAATCGCGGTGCCCAACGGGTATCCCGAGCAGAGCCTGGCTAAAGGTCATCGAACACCGGCAATGGCAGCGAGACATCAGAGCGACAATAAAATTCCTTTTAAGGTGCCTTTTGTCTCGGATGATTTCAGTACCGAAGTGCGAAACTGCATTCGCAAAGCTGGTCTTGATAGCATGGTCCGCATGATCGAGGTTCCGCCGGCCAATCTCAAGGCACGTCTCGTTAGGAATCGACTATACGATTCCTGTTGTAAGACTCGCCAGTGTATTATCTGCCCATTCGGTAAGGAGGGAGACTGCATGGTCTCTAGTGTGGTATACCTTATAAAATGCACGGGTTGCAACGGCGAGTACATTGGCGAGACGGGTAGACCCCTTGGGGAGCGCGTTAAAGAGCATTTGGGCATGCTTCGTAGGTGCGATATCGCCGGTCCGTTGGGTGAACGCAGGCTACGATGTCACAATGGCGCGGGCATTGACGTGGCGGTGACGATATTGGCACGCGAGTTCGAGATCTCGGTGCGCAAAACACTAGAAGCGCTGTGGATTGCCGCTAGGAACCCCACGATCAACAGGATGGAGGAACGCGTAGCGGTGATACAGGAGCTGGCTCCGTACGTTGACCTTTGCGGTCTCGAACCGGAGGACAGTCTGCCAGAGGCTCTCTATGAGGGTGAACCGAAGGTGACCTCATCTCCTCATGTGTCGCCTTAAAAGGGGTACCGTTCGCCCATCTACACTGGACTGTTTGTGTTACCTCCTCGTGTTTCGTCTCCATCCCCTACCAACCTCTGATTCTCCGCTGTGGTCTGAAATGGCTCTTGGACGGATGGTTTTTCAAACTCAACTTGACTCTTCCAGGCTCTGAAGAAGGCGGTTACGCCGAAACGTTAGCCGGAATAAAGGATCTGTACTAATCTTGGCTCGTCAGCTACATCACTTGGGTATTCATACTGATCAATATCATGCCGAGATTCAATGACAGTCGAACATGGAATATTTTCAAACACATTCAGAACTTTCTCGCTGGTAAAGCCTTCACCAATCAAGACCAAGCCAAAACAGCTTTCGTGGATTTTGTCGAATTTCGACCACCAAATTTTGCCTGATAGAATAAGTCGACAGGCGGCCTGTTAGCAAAAGTGTAGTGATTCGAGTCTGCTTATTTCGACTAAATCCGATAAGATTTGAGGAAGTTATGGTAGTTCAAAGTGAAGTGAAGCACTCAAAACGCGGAGAACTTTCCGGACAAGCTAATATATAATCGCACACAAAAGTCTACACCTACATACTTATTATTTTGAATGTTTCCGTAGATGGAATAAGAGGTAGTTTGCTCACTTCCCATTTGTTCGGTCAGTTCGAAATTTCTGTGTGTATAGCGCATTTGTACAGTGTCATGGGCGTGTTCGAGTCTGCGCAGATCGTGTCCTGCACGTCGGCCCAACCACCAAAAACATAGACCCTACAAGCTGGGAGTATATAACAGGTAATTCATGGGTGTTTTAAAAGTCTCTCTTCCGTCCCTGCGGGTAGTTTAGCTGGCAGCGCGGAGTGCCCACGTGAGAAACTCCGGCACAAACTGCAACTGTCGTACTTTATCCAGTAAAAATGGTGGCACAAGAGGGTCTCAGAAACCCAGAAAACGCCATCATTTCTAGAGCGCTGGAGAGAAGGTGTAAGGAGACAGTGTCAAAATCTCAGGGCCTAGCCACTTTCGCAAATTGGGAAGGACTAGGATGACGATCTGTACTTACAACAGCCGCACGCTCGCATCAGAAGCATCCGCAGAGGATCAGATGATGCAAGCCAGGAAGATCAAGTACGACGTCATCGGACTGACCGAGACAAGGAGAACGCCACGCCGCCTACGGCTCCGGAGAAGAACTGTTCCTCGGAACATGCGACAGCAGGGGAGTAGACGGCGTTGGTGTCCTCGTCAACACGCACTTGGCCATGAACATCGATCCGTACGAGTCTCTGACAAGAAGAATCGGACGTCTGCTACTGAAGCGATGTGGCTCCGTGCCAGCTTTGACTGTGTTCGTCGCGTATGCCCGAACATTCGACTACGACGACGAAGAGGTCGAAGTCTTCTACGTGGAGCTGGAGAAGTTCTATAAGGAAGATTACACCTTTTACAAGGGATCGTCGTCGACTTCAACGCCAAAATCGGGCCATGAAGGTCGCCGGAAGAACTTCACTTCGGAACCCACGGTTTGGAGTGGAACGAGCAAGGTGAAAGGCTGTCTGAGATTATCATGTCGACCAAGACCATCCATGGAAACTCACAGTTCAAGAAGCCTCCCTCTCTACGATGGACCTGAGAATTTCCCGGTGGCCAGTTCCAGAACGAGATCGACCACACCATCTTCAACCGCAAGTATTGTCTGACCGACGTTTCCGTTGTCCCCAAGTTCTACACGGGATCGGACCACCGCGTCCTTCTCGCGAGGTTCTGCTTTTCGCGTCAAAGAGAAGTCGAAAAATGTGCGCAGAAAAATGCTTTGTCACTTAATACTATAAGGGGAGGGGCGCAAGTCTAGAACAAAGCGATACCCTCCGTACGTTCTCTAAACTGCCTTAGCAAGCCTAATTTTGTTTCTGAGGTTATATTGAAAACGCAGTTGTCCTTGACGGTTGCGTTTAAAAGCTTTGTATGAATTATGTTAACGTTATGAAGGAAAAGGGAGGAGGACACCATACTGCAGATTGGTGTCATACATAGGTCGTATGCTTCTTGTAACCTATTTCACCCATTGCAGAATCAGACGCCTAACACGTAACGAAGCTTTCGCGACTTTCCAACACGAGAAAGGCCGACTACACACTGCCAATCTGAATGCAGGCATACTGCTAAATGACCGTTTTGTCGACGAGCCACGGGCAGGGCGTACAGCAGGTTGTGAAGCAGATCTCAGCAGGACCTCCCATCGGATATCTTGTCACGGAAATCCTTGACGTGATGTTCTCCAGATAGGCGTCAAAAAAGGGATCTGGAGTAAACTATTTTACAGAGACAACACCTTGAACTAATATAGAAGAGGACCTTTTGCCTGAAATTTCCTAGCTGGAAGAGGTCATATAATTTCCGTTTGTTCCGCATTTTTACCGGAGCCCCGTACAACTAGGATAGATCCACAGAAGTTTTCACAGAAGGGAAGGTTTGTGGATTTCTTTTATGCTTTCAAGATGTACAGAATCGAAGCGTTCGTGATCGTAGACCTAAAAAGTGTAAAACTGAACAAGCCAGAAATCTGTAAAAGTTACGTCAAATTTCTTGACTTCAGGATTATTGCCCTCCTCGGCGCTCATCAAAACCAGAACAGAAGAGGCCACCACGACGAAAAGCAAGAATCTCATCTTCAAGAGATTTTCTTGATTCCTGAAAATGCGAAATAAGTGCTTGGGGGTGTTGCCTGCTGCGAATACTAGTGAATGCCCTCCATGTTTCACCTATGTATAGCTCACCATAGGTTAAACACTGAATTCGGTAAAGAACGCCCTTCAGCGCATAGCCTCCACCCCTTCCATATTGACAACCGCGCAGTCTCTCATTACACATAAAGTAAAGTAAAGTTTATTGTAAACTAGTGGCCGTTCTACATTGATTCCTGTGGTCAGATTAATCATGCGGCTTACCGCCCACCATATCGCTTGATAAGAACTTCATAAGAACTCACAGCGGAAAACGCTTTATCTGCGTTCTCCGCTGTAAGTTCTCTGTTACAGTTATGTAAGTCGTTGGTGCATCCGACCCATGATATATTAACCATTATATCGATCAAACAGCGCCGGTGGTGTAATGGCGTAGAGCATTCCCGCCTGGTCAGGGGAAGGTGCGGGTTCGAGTCCCGCCTGGCGCTAGAAGTTTTGATCGCAACAATACATCGCTGTAACAGCTTACATCCTCGGACCAGCCAATTGAGGCTTAAAGGAACTGATTTGAAACAGCACATCATCGATCAAGCTTACTCGCACAAAGCAGAGACGTACAGCTGCCTTGACTCGAAGGGCAGTTAGAAACATGCTTTGTTTTCCGCGCATTTTCGACATGTCTGTATCCCATCCAACCACTTCGTTTTCTTCGTTCGTATCAATTGAAACATTCAATACTCGAGGTTACCATGGGTGACTCGCCTCGCTCCTCATGTTCCTTGTACACACCCTCTGCCATTCTGTTGCGAAGCACCACACGTTTGACAGTCAAAAGACGAGCGGATTCAATCCAAAAGGCGGGAGTCTTATAAGTGGACTTGGACGTGCTACTGCCCGTTCCCGGACGCAAGTCCAGTTATAACGTGGCCCGCCCCCAAACTCCCCTGGGAAGGTCAATCATCAGAAACAGTCAAAAACACAAATAAAAACAAGCCATAGAAAGAATAATGAGAGAAGCAAAAACACAAAATACGCGCCAGGCGTCACTGTGTCGCTTCTCTGAGGATATTGCAGTTGAGCTTAACGGTCTCCCTACGGTGAATGAGTCGACACGCACGCATTCGGTGCGCAGGACTTTGAAAACGGGTATTACGTTCGGAGCCGCTGAAGACTCTTCATGCTCTTATTGCTACCTTTTCAATATTCCAGCGATATCGGGACCCGCCATTTTTTTGGGGAGGGCATCAGGATTATGTTGTATGTGTTTATCCTCAAATAGGTGTGATTTTCAAGTGATAATGGAGTGCTTCCCTTCGCTTTGGGATTGAACTGATGAGCGTATTTGGATGGACTATGATGTTCTTCGGACTACGATTACTATACCGCTTAACAATAAAAACGCCGTCTGATACCCTAATTTGAGCGTTAAGATATGGTAGCCAGGCTTCACACGGAATAGCTCGAACAAGCTTTATGTACAGAGATTGTGTTTTGAGAATTTTGGGTAATTCATTCATTTTGGACTGCGTTGTCGTTATAATACAACAATCAATAAATGGAAAGTACAATATGGGATGGCGCTCCAGCACCGGCCGTTCAATTCTGCTCATAAAGCAGATCGCTCGCGCTGTAGTAAAACGCTGCCCTATTGCATCCCCTATACTCTGCAAGAAATATTTGCCTACAATCTGAACAAATTGCATCTCAAGTGTTCTTCTATCAGCGTCATTATGTGTGATTTGCTCAAGCTTGGGGTAGTAGTTCTTACTTTACGCTCTTCTAGCATCTCTGAAAGTGCTTGTAAAGCAGAGCTGCTATCTACGTCTTACTAGGGAAGGGTTTCGACTTCAAATGGACTTCAAGTTGAGACCTGGATCAATAGAAAGAGCTTGGAATGCTAATTACGAATATGGGTCAAAATTGCAAAATGAAGCACCTGAGCGAGTTATGGCCTGCCGAAATCGGGGGCCTCACCAGGCTCAGGCATCAGGCTGGCTGTACGACGCACGGGGCGCGAGAGTGGTGAGTCTCAGAGCTCCGTAAGAAGGGCAGGCCAGCTGCGGCGGTGGTGCAGGGGTAGTGCTCACGCTCGTCGGGTGTGACGTCGATTGTTCGGCTCCCGTTGCTGCCGGGCTTTTTGCAAATCATAATTTATCTTCGAAATGACCTTTTGTTCTGAATTATGACACGTGACTGATTAAATAGCCGGAAAAACTAAAATACACGTTGGTAAAAATGCTTCAAGGCAAAAAATTTTTATGGTGACATTTTTATTCACTATTTTGCAAAAATAGAGTCCAAATCATAGATTGAATAACTAGAGGTGTTTCTAACAACCTTGGCATTCATGAAACAAAGCAAAAAAAGCAAAAAAAATGTGTAAAGTAAAATGTTGACTAGAATGTATGACGAGGAAGAAAAAAATGTCGTGGATCTACTGTATTTTCTTCACTCACTAGGTCCTTTTCACCAGCGAAGGTGGTGTCCATTCTTCACGCTGAATTTGGGATGCCAGAGTAAATAAAAATGTCACCATAACAATTTTGCCTTAAAGCATTTTTTCAAACGTATATGGTAGCTTTCCCGGCTATTAATCAGACACGTGTCATAATTCAGAACGAAAAGTCATTTCGATGATAAATTATGATTTGCAAAAAATTGGGCAGCAAGACAACCGAACCAGCGACGTCGCACTACCCCTGCTCCACGTCGCAGCTGGCGGGTTCTTCTCACGGAGCCCCGATGACTCACCAGTCTCGCGCCCGGTGCGTCGTACAACCAGCCTGTGGTGAGGCCCCCAATTTCGGCAGGCTATAACTCGCTCAGGACTTTCATTTTGCAATTTTGACACCCATATTCTAATCAGCATTCCGAGCTCTTCCTAATGATCCTGGTCTCAACTTGAAGTTCCATGGTAGGTCGAAACCCTTCCCTAGTTAGTACATAACGCGGTAACGTCAAACGATTCATTCACACAATTTTACCCAGCGGTGCTAGATGCCCCCGCACACTTTGCGACACGGCGGCTCGCTCGGGAGCCAAGCGACGATGATGCCGCTGCCGCTTTGGCTGTTGAACAGCCAAGGCGGCGCATCAGCGGCAAGTTGGACGGGTCAAGTTATGCCGCAGGCGGCATCTCCTTCATCTCTGTCTACTCAAAGATAGGATTGCCGTTTTGCCGCAATGTAATCCACTCACAATTTTGCGATAGGTCGACACAATCACTTATTACGATAATGGAAATGATGGCCATAAATTCAAAAAGTCGGACGTTTTCGAGGAATCGATGGCATCGCAAGAAAGAGCGACTCCTTGCTGTTACGTGACGATAGTGCAGTCGTTCGTTGAGATGTTTGACTCTCAGGCGCGAGCCACGCACGGTAACCTCCAATATTATGATAGGATAGGATAGATAGAGGACGGCGTTACTCAATCCCTTTTGGGATGCGCCAGCGCATTCTACTTCTACGGGATGTCGTGGAGACAATATGAATGCGTATTTGGCCATACATTGACTTGCGGTGGGCAGCCGATGAACAAGTCAGCGCTTTATCCTTCCCAGACACATCTGGTACCAATTCACCGACCCCGGAGGGATGGAAGGCTTGGTTAGCCTGGGCGGGAAATCCGAACCAGGAACCTGGTATCGGGTGCAGGCGACAGCCGGCGCCTCCTCCGACTGCGCTCCACGCGCCCAATATTATGATAATATAACAATAATAATAATATGATAATATAATAATAATAATATATTATGATAATGATATGATATGAGCATCACATTTGTTTTTTGCAGGCTTTTTGAGAAGGTTATAAAAAAGCACATAACGACTCATATTACTGTTAACAGCATTATCTCTCAGCATCAACATGGGTTTGTTTCTGGTGGATCTGTTCAGACCAATTTGTTGGAATGTCTTAATGATTGGACAGAGGCGCTTGATAACAAATGCAGTTGCGATGTCATTTACTTGGACTTCGCAAAAGCATTTGATAGAGTGTCCCATCAAAAGTTTATTTTCAAACTGGAGAGATACAAGTTTTACCCCATCCTTCTTAAATGGATTGCTCAATATCTCACCGGACGAATATCTCAAGTCAAAATAGACTCTTCGTTTTCAAGTGTAAGGCGGGTGGTCAGTGGAGTCCCACAGGGAGGAGTCCTTTCCCCTTTGCTTTTCAACATCTTCACCGCAGAGATTCCTGATGTCATGCAGCAGTGCAACGTCATCACAAAGGTGTATGCTGATGATGCAAAGATTTATAAAACTATTGCAGGCTCAGAGGATGTATGTGTGCTTCAAAATGCAACAGATTTGATGGTTGATTGGGCGAAAAGGTGGCAGTTGCCGCTATCTCCTCAAAAGACTCTGGTCCTACATCTTTGTTCTGGAGCGGAATCCTTCTCTTATAGGTACAACATTGAAGGACGTGCTTTACGCGAAATGAACTCTGTCAAGGATTTGAGTTTTTCTTATAGCAATAACCTAGACTTTGGAAGGCATATACGTGCTATATGTAATACGAACATACGAACACGAACATATAACACCTTTAAAGCATTAGTTACTAGGAATAAATCTGTTCTCCCTAAGGTGTACAAGACTTATATACGTCCTCTTGTTGAATCAAGTGTGTCTGTATTTGCTCCGTATAAGAAAAAGGACATCTATACTATAAAGTACAGAACAGCTTTACCAGGAAACTTCTTCTTAGAATAGAGAGTTTCGTATATTTACGTGTACCGAAGGCATCAATCAGAAATAAATATCTCGGATTACTGTCCCTAGATTCTCGCATCAAGGTTTTTGACATCTGTCTTGTACACAAGTTGCTATACTTTACCACCGATTCTGGGCCCTGTAGCTTCGTTAAGATAAAGACTTCGCACACAAGAGATGGCTCCGCTAATCTACAGCTACCTCGGCTAAGAACCAATTCACGAGCAATGTCTTTCACTTATAGGGCAGGTAGTTTATACCTGAAATTTTCTAAGCACCTTCAGTTTCCCCTAACCAATTCAGAAACCGAGTTGAAAGTTTGTTGCTCAGATCTGAAATTGGTTGAATCGTATGAATCTTTTTATGTATTGTCTCACTGTTTGTATGTATTCGTCCCTGTGCTCTTTTTTGTGATTGTTCCTGTGTTTGTTTTCTAACGTATTGCCCTATGCAATCGTAATAAAACAATAACAATAACAATTGCGCGTTTCAATGGATTATTATTATTTTATTATTTATTAGATGGCTGAAATCCATGTGAAGAACAATATAATTAGAAACAGTATAAAATGTCATCCACATGACATTGGTTAACGATCCAGACCAAAGCGTAATAGAATTATTAGAAAGTACATGTGATAACAAATACCCAGAGAATGAAGAATAGAAAGGAGAACAAACCAAAAGGGGCTCTGCCACAAGATCTCGTTATGTCCTAGAATTATTTATGAATCGACCTGCATTCGTAAATGGCTTCAGCTTGTAGGGAATAACTGAGTTTTTGTTAAGTTTCATATAATCCGAACCTGCTCTATTTACCAAAAAAATTATGTCGAATTGAAGATTTTGCAGTACTTGGTGAAAGTCTCTCTCCTCCACCTCGAGTTCTAGATGGACTCACCATGAAGCAATCACGATTACCAAGTCCATAGTGGAGGTATGGCCGCTAAAATCAGATCGGAATAGATTTTTCGCGTCGGGGCGCCACGTTGGCGTTCGAGCACGGTTGTATATAGGGTGGGTGCGATCCAAGCTGCTCGTGTGGAAACTGCTTTCGTCGCTCAGGGGGAAGAATCAGGCAAGGGAAGGGACTCCAGGGTGGGTGTCTTCCAAGCTGCTCGTGCGGAAAGTGCTTCCGTCGCTCAGGGGGAGCCGCAGCTGGATTCTGCGCTCTTCGAGCGCAGAATCAGGCTAGGGAAGGGACTCCAGGTTGGGTGCGATTCAAGCTGTTCGCGTGGAAACTGCTTTCATTGCGCAGGAGAAAGTCGGCAGCCTGGCTCTGCAGAAGCATACAGCTGGAAAAATGGGCAGAAAACGCCTGAAAATTGTGTAGACGTTAAAACCCCTGGACCTCATCCAGTCAGTTGAATGAAATGCAAAAACACCGGCATGCATAGGATCCGAACCTCCTAACTCTATCGCCTGAACCCGACCTTCTACCCACTGCGTCACGATCCGTGTGGCACTGGACCTTCCGCGGGCGCACAAGAGACCGATGCGCATCGATCGAATGCCAACGTGGGCACTGACGCAGCTCGCGTGTGCATTCGCGTCGAACAAGTGCTTCCCTATACCAGTTGCGCTCTTATACGCCACGCGTCTATTCCGATCTGATTCTAGAGGTTTTAGCAATTCTCCCAAGTCCACAGAAATCGTGGAGAATTTTGTGAACCATTACGAGGTCGTACGTTCTTCGTCTGTATGAACGTGTCTGTAGCCACGGCAAGTACCAAGTCACGGCAGCCTACGTCTGCGAGCAAACTTGGACGATGACGTTGTGCTGGTTAACATACCAATATAGAACGGCCCTAGTTCACAATAACCTTTACGATCTTTCATGTATAATAAGGGCTGCGCGGTTCGTCCATAAGGAAGGAGTGGAGACTGTGCGCTGAAGGGCGCTGATACCAAATGCAGTGTTTAAAAAAGCTTTGAAAAAGACGAAATTGTCGAAACATCCGGCCGAAGTAAATCCGTTCCATCATGTCCTGCGTAGCACAGAAATATTGAAACAACTCAAACATGTGCAGGTCTCATGGCAGTCGAACATGGAGAATTAGGTTGACTAACTATTCGAAGATGAAATTCTCGCATACCTGTAAAGAGCGTGCGTCTGCCGTGCAACAAAGAGACGAAATATAGCCAGTTGGAAGCGCGAGGGAACTGCTTCGTGCTTACCCCTATCAGTTGTAATAACATGTACAACCCGAAATCGTCTTGTTATTAGCCAAGCGATAGAAGTTGTGTTATCAAAACGGCAATGGGTATCCGTGGTAATCGTTAACAAATAGCGACTTCACTTTACGAATCAAGCACTCTAGGGCCGTGAAGAAGAGCAATAACAGGGATTTTCCTCTGTAGATTTCCAGAATCACCTTTAGGAGGGTTGCAGTGTTGTCTGGGAAGCACACAGCGGTTTATAAATTTTTGCAGACATCTATGTTGGTCAAAAATTTGAAAAAGACTGCTGCAGCAACCGATGTGTAACATTGAGGTAAGCCATTAACCATCGAGGTGCCATCGACAGAATGGCCAAGTGGATCTGAGGGGCTGGCTTCCACGGCTTCCGTGAGCGGTCGGGGGGGGGGGGGGAGCTTATCGTTAGTCTCAAAAGCTGCGATGGGGAGGCGGCAGCGATACTCATTTTGGCGCGTGCGGTCGCGCGCGCGTGCGTCGCTACGGGCGGAGCCCTGGCTGCTTCTCTGGCGGAGGGGACGAGTTTTACGCGAACGTGCCGAAGCTGGGTGAGCTGGAGCGCGAGTGCGTGGGGGCGGTCAGGATGCACTGATGGGCACAAGGGTGGGTGGGAAAAGGTAGAGTGTGCAAGCTTTGTCTCGTAAGGTGGAGTAGTGTAGGACAGTTGGTGCTAATCAATCGAGTGATATTAGGATGGGACGAATGAGTGAGGGAGAGATATGTAACTGGTGAAACACAAATGATGAAGAAAGTTCAAAATCAAAAACTAACGATAACTAATGGATCCATGATTAGAGGTTTTAGAGGGAGAAACCTTTATTTTTAAGTTCAGAATTGCATGTGGGAGAATGTTCGATTATTATTAACTAGAATATTCATTTGAGGAGTAGATCCAGTATGTTTCGAGCGTCGCCTACAGCGGTTACGCATTTAAAAAAGATACTGTTTGTTTGGAGGCCTAATGCACAAAAAATTAGCGACCTATAAAATTTGGACTTGCTGATATTTTCTGCGAAAGTTTCGAGATTTTCGTGGATTGAGGGACTTTGTAACTTCACCAAAAGAATAAAAAAATTTCTTCGTATAATATGAAAACAAAATGAACCTGATCTTCTACTGTTATCAAGTTCATTTTGTTTTCATATTATAGCCACTAGCGAGCATCACGTGCTCGCTTTGAAACGAGACTCCACGACACTTCTCTTTTTCTCTTTTCTCTTTCTAACTCGGTTAAAAAACCCTTTTCTTCTCTTAGACAAGCCAAAGCGGTTCAGCCAATAGGTTGAGACGTGCATTCGCGCTCTAACACGTTGGGCGCATCGGGCAACTCCTCCTTGTAGCTGCAGTGGCTAGGGAAGAACCCGCCTGCAGCGCCGCGCCGCGACCGCACGCATGGCCGCAAGTGAGTATCGTTGCTCGCAGCCGCTGCGATGCAGCATCTCTGTGCCTGCTCTCCCCATATTTGTTGATGTTATAGGTTCGATAAGATCATAGACCGGATTACTCGACGCTACACTTACAACGATGAAATTTTCACGGTCGAGTCGTCTGGGGCGGGTTACAACAACAACAACGTGGTGGAACGCCACCGTATCGATTTTTGCTTTCTTTGCCCCGAGAGCGATTCTCGGACAACCCGCGCCTCATACGCCACAGCCTGCATAGCGACGAGGGGTGTTTGGCGATTTGCGGTTTCGGGGCCTACTGCTTCGGCGGTTGGGTTAAAACCACAATTTTTGGTTGGGGTGCTCGTGGCATCCGGGCGGAGCAAAGGTTGTAGAGTTGAGCGGAAGGGCGGTGCACTCTTCCGCCCTCAGACCGCGCTCCACGATGAGCACCGCACCCTAAGCCCATCGGCGTGCCCCGGACAACTCGTCCGTGAAAATTTCATCGTTTTAGGTGTAGCGTCGAGTGACCGGATTCGTCAATGACTTGCAGCAATTTGACAAAAAATACACCCGAAATCCCTGATGACGCGGCGAAATGTTTCATCATATCGCATGATAGGCCGCGCTACTAGGGATTGCGGTGTATTTTCTCTGTTAAATTGCTGTAGGTCATTGATGAAACCGGCCCCAGTTTGCAGTGACCTTCTTGGCTCCTTCTTGATGCATACTTTGTAAACTTACATAACAATAAATCGAAGTGGTCACCTGTTCGATTTCATCAGTTGTTTATACCTTTTTCTGTGTTTACCCGTTCTTCTCTGATTATCTCCCTGCTATCGTGTTCGTTGTATGTCATATCGTGTAGAGGGTGATAGAGTCGGTTAGGACCTAGTGTGCCAGCGTAGGCGAATGGGCAGAATAGCTGTTGAGTACGTTTGTTGCCGCAGCGGCCAGATTCATCAATGACTCACAGTGAAAATACAGCCGAAATTCCTGATAGCGCCGCTTATCAGCGAGCGATATGGTGAAATGTCTCATCGATTCTTGTTGATAAGCCGCGCTATCAGGGATTTCGGCTGTATTTTCTCCGTTAAATTGCTCTAGGTCGTTGACGAATCCGGCCCCAGATAATAGAATATGTTTGTAGGAGACGTAGCTTAACAGCGACTGTAATGAGGAGGAAGAAGGAGAAAGGGGCAACGAGAAGAGATGGGGCTTTCGTGGGCGCGACATGTTAAGTGTCTTCCAACACTCTACAATGCGAAACACGCGCTCGATTACCGTAGGCTGTTTTTAATTTGTTCTGCTAATTTTATTTCACAGAACTTGCGCTCGCTTTGTCGACTTTTACAACCCAAGATTATTTTTAGTACCATAATTGTTTTGGATATTACAATCCCTTCTCTTAATGAACAATCTCGTAATGAAGAATTCAAGTAAGGCAGTGATCATCAATTCTTAGGCATAGTTTGCCTTCGTAGATATTTACGAAGTTCACAGATCGTCTGTGAACTCAGAATGATTCCTTTTGTCAGAAGCAGGGAATCAAAAAGCCATAGATCGTTGACAAATTTTTAATCGATTTGAATTTTTCCGCATTAAGTATTTTTGTTTCTGCCACCCAAGTATCGTAGATTTAAATTGTTAATCTTCTTCTCTTCTGTATTCCAAGGAAATTCATAGGGGACACGCGCACGTGTATACTGACTGTGCTTCTCCCAAAAGTAACTGCCAAGAGAGCTCTCGAAGAGGACGAAAAGGAGAAGCAGAATCGTTGACATGCACAGCATGAAATCCAATAAGAGCGAAGCAGCGACAGTACCAGCAGCCACGCCTTAACAGTTTATGTGTGTTTCGTTACGTCTTCATTACATTTTCTACGCCTTTTAAACCCCACCTGTGAAACAAAAATCACAAAAAAAACTGTGAAAAAACTGACTGGTTGGTAAATATTAAGAACTAGTGTGTAGCACTCTAACGCCAGAAATGGACCAAAAAGTCAAAAACGCGAAACTTCGGCAGAGAAAAGTGGGGGTGCACGCAAATAAATATTAGGTTGTCCGGAAAGTTTTTAGACTAATGTCAGAGAACAATGTGTAGTTAATAACTTAATTAACAAACCACTATCATTCAACAAAATATTCACCATTATGATCTATCACATATTGCCATCTTTCCGGTAAAGAGCGAATGCCACGAGCGAAGAACTCCAGGGACTTGGACAGCAAGAAGTCGTTGACACCACTTTTGACTTCCTCCCGATTTGCGAACTTTTTTCAGCTAAGAAAGAAAGCAGCGACCGGAAAACGTGGTAGCCACTGAGTGTCAGGTCAGGTGAGTACGGCGGATGGGGTACCAGTTCAATCCCGAATCCCTTCAATTTCATCTGCGTATTCTTTGCTATGTGAGGTCTGGCGTTATCCATGAGAAGAAGAATTTTCCTCTTCTGGGATTGCGATTACTACGTAGGATTCTCCTACATAGTAATCGCAATCATTTTCTCCTGCTAAGCGCAGAACACATTCGAATCTACCATGGAACCGGTAGGAACCAATTTCCAGAATTGATCTCCCTTGATGTCCCACCAGGAGGAAAGCAACTCCTTTTTGTCGTGGTCAGGACGTTTCGGCTGTGGTTGAGACAACTCATCGATCCACCCAGTGCTTGCGACGCACCAAATTGTTGTAGACGCAGTACTTTTCATCCATCGTGACGATCGAGTCCATCCGAGCAAATGTGCGGCGACGGTTGAGGAGAGAAGTGCAGGTATCAATACGCTTCCGTTTGTCCTGAGGCGTCAAAGCATGTGGTAGGACTCGAGGCAACTTCGCAACTTTGCCAGAAGACCGAAGAACATCGTGTACTGTGGACTTAGGAGTATTTGTAAGGTCTGAACGTTCGCATACGGAAAGATCAAGTTGAGCACCGCAGTGGCGAGTACGAGCTGTCCGTTCTGCATATGTGGTCGACCTGTGCGTCGGGAATCCTCGAGCGATTTGCCACCGTTGTCGAACTTGCTGTACCAAGTGAAGCACGTCGCCCGAGAGGGGGCTTGCTCCTTTATTGTCTTCTGTAGAAACCGATGGGCCTTGTTCGCGGATCGGCCGGAGAAGTACTGTAGAAGGAGAGCTGGTCGGTAGAACATCCTCTTGTCGTCCATTGCGAAGGCGCCACTGGGAACAGGAGACAATATGTCGCACATGTTGCTGGTATTTACATATACAGGACTTGAAACACAAATTTCTTAAGTCCGGCCCTTTCACAACTTCAGCCGGCAAGGATATGTATGTTGTTTTGAATCTTACCATGCAATTAGTCTAAAAACTTTCCGGACAACCTAATAGTTAAAGGTGCAAGAAAAATGCCAGCAATTCTCGAAATATGGGGACGATATCGACTGCCTATCCCAAGGAAGTAAAAGGCTACATCGGTATCGCAACGATACTGTGAAAGCTTATCCAAAAATCGTCCAAAGTGCATTTACATGAAGAAGAAGAAGAAGAAGTAAAATTTTAAAAAATGGCGCGTAAAATGTTGTTAATTTCACTTAATGAAAATTTTCGTCGTTAAATTTCGTTGAAAACTTTTAACGAAAAATGCCATTAAATACGGTAAATCGGTAAATCGTTAATCGTTAAACGCGCACCCCTGCTTCACATCCCCTTTAACGGGTGGGGCGATAATATGAAGCCGTTAGGATCGTCGACGACGGCGATCTTCCAGCCGGCCAATGGAAAAGGGGATCACGAAGCCTCGAACACAGCACAACGTATTTTATATAAGCAAAAGATCATCACATGTCGTCGTGATGTCCTCGGGTTGGAATTTTCGAAGGCGATGACGTTCCCCACAATTTTGATGGCTCGAGTGCTGCAGTCGACGTTGAGATGTTGATCCAGGGAAGAGGTGTTTGGTGGACAAAGAGATAAAGAGCAGTAGCAGGGACAGAGAGAGCAATAAGAAATGACGACCACTTTAGATGGTCAGGTGCAAAACGGGAACCAACAATCGAAACCACAAATTCCACATTTCGCTTCTCAAAAACGCTGTAGCCCTCATTGATGTTGAAAAACACAATCAGCGTCGCGCAGCATGGAATGTAGAGGGCTAGGAGTGACACGATTATGCAAGTGAGAGAAGGCCTCCGGAGTTCCGAGTTCCGTCAACGTTCGGAAACCGGAGGCGCTGTCACATGGCAGAGTCGCCGAAAATTAGGTGGCCGTCCATGTAAATCGCTTCGCAGACACCCACTGGAAAAGGGCCGTCACCGAATAGATTCCTTCAAAAGAACACCAAGACGCTAACCAAAGCCTTGGTCGGACTTCTTCATGAAAGCCATTAACGAACGATATGACGCTTTTCGTGTCCCTCAAGCGAGGAGGATCCTGCATTCCGGCACGCGGCAGGGACGAATGGAGACGCTGCTGGAGTCTGCTCGAGCAACTCGATCATCAACAGGAAGACAGGTGATACAGGTGATACAAGATGCTGTTGCAAGAAATTCGAGAAACTTTACTGAAACGAAACCTTTCACTGATTTAATTATTTAATTTCAGCAGATCTAAGACACTTGTGCCAATCATTGGAGCAGATACTGACGCATTCATGGCGCTTTATTTCGTCTTCACCCTTCTTAAACCTCCTATCACAATCTTCCCGACATTCATCATTGAGGTCTTCACAATACTGAAATAAGGAAAATTGTGTGAGCTGTTGAGTATGTCGAACAGAATGTATATGCTAACTTAATAAATAAACTTATATCCACAGGTTTTTAATTCCATCTTCATAATCATTTTTCTTCACTTTCATTAAATTATTATATTTTGTTAAAGGAACAAGCCTATTTTCCAAACGTGTATGTAAATAACTACTTAAAGTCGCTAGAGGCAGCTACAACAACGACCGCGTTTTTGATCTTTGGGCAAAAAGGACGCTCAAAAGAAGCGATGCTCCTGTATGTTTCAATCTTTAATAACTCTCTTAAAATTGCATAATATGGAAAAGAAGAACCTCTGCCTTTTTTCATTAAACCGCCAATTAAATTGAATTATACATATGGATGTGTTGCAGGATAAACATAGCTTGATGAAAATCTCTTGTTTAAATGTATAGAAGGTGCACAAGACTAAATAGCAAAAAGGGATAAGCCAACGTCGTCGACCCATCGGCATGGCCGGAGAATACTTCCGCTTAGAAGACGGTTTTATTTTCGGCCGCTCTGGGCCAAGACAGACCTTGAATGAATGACTCATTACAGGGGACTCGCCTCATATAGCCTTCGGGTTACGGTAGCCCGGGAAACTTTCGCACGGGACCTCTAGCATACGAAATACGAAAATAAAACGCACATCGATCAATACTACGCATGAGAAGCACTGTTCCCAACTATTCACTTTTCCGCCTATGAATGCCGTTGATTCTGAGTCATTCCCGCAGGAAACATTTAGTGTCTCGGCGGAAGTTGTTTTTTGTGGTAATAGCAGTTCATTGTTAGATATCTGTTGTATGTACAGCTACGTCTCGTTTACTTAAATTAGTAACGAGAACTCTTACCCAGCAAGTATGCTTGATACAAAGCCGTCGGCAAAAAGCTATGAGTCCTATTCAGGAATACCTGTCCATAGATAAGATCCTTCAATCAGACGGGTTGCGAGTTCACTCATATCGATCTCATGAAGTTGTGCATCATTCTTCAACACTATATTTGGCTTACTTTGCAGCAGTTTCGCCTTCTTTGGAAGTTTTTTGGCGTACGTTTACTCTTCAGTTGGAAACGCCCACTCGAAGAATTCTGTCGGACTTACAGGCATTGTTCGGGCATACGTTATGGTCACAAAGCACATTGTTGACTGTATATGTGTATGTGTGCACTAGTGGTGTTCAAGTAAGACCAGTTCATTGAGAAGTTCACTTACCAGGGAAGAGTCTCACCAGGGAAGTATCTCAACGGTAGGTCGGAACGGCCCAAGTGTTGTATATGGGCAGAATTGACTCTCTGTAGGAAACAACAAAATGCAAATATCTCGACCCCAATGCAACTCTGCGCAAAGTAGGGACGACGGAGGCTGGGCCGTTGGCAGCGCTAGCCCTCTGCTTTCACGCGAAGGGCAGGCTCAAGTTGGCGAGAAACAGCGTTGACAAGCGAGCGGCGGTGGCGCAGTCGCTAGAGGGGCCGCGTAATTCACGTGATCCCCAACTCTGCGCAGAGTTATCGCTTGGTCGAGATATTTGTATTTTGTTGTTCGTTAGAAAGAGGCGATTCTGCACATATACATACAACACTTGGGCCGTTCCGACCTACCCTTTTGATACCTTCCTGGTCAGACGTAGGTCTGAACTGGGGAAATGGGTAGTACTGTGAGAATCTCCACCCTTCATATAGTAGAAAAACATGTTTCGCTTTTGCTGAGTCCTTGATCCAAAAGAGTTACGGGCCCTCGAAGGCGGGGTACAGTATCGTATCGTCCGCGATGGCGCACGTCCATACGTGCGCGCGCTGACGTATGGGACGTGACGAATAGCTCTTCGGCAAGCGGGTCGGTGGCTCAGCAGGGTGCGACGCTGCTTCACAGGTGCTAGACAGATGTTCGACTACCGTGCTATGCACCATTTTTGCATTTTTTCATAACCGTTGCCTCCTTTACCAGTTTGCTTCCTACACATCTCCTACACATTTATTTCATTCTGTATTGTCAAGTAAGGGTCAGATTCGTGATCAGCATCCCAAAGTTTAGGCGAAAACGGTGACCATGACCCTACGATCATTAGTCACCTCTACAGCAACTTACCGTACTCCAGCGTAGCCGCACCCCACTGGGAAAAGTTTGGGCGAAATCGGTGATTATGAGCTGGACAGTCCTAGTCACCCCGTACCTGCTGAAAGGTTATTGTTTAACATTCGCTGAAAAACACAAAACATTCTACAACACAAAAAATAAGAAAATGGGTGAAGCACAGCTCACAGTTACCCTTGTTCGACAACTTAGAGTGAAATAAAGGTGTAGAAGATGTGTAGGAATCAAATTGGTAAAGGAGGCAGCGGTCATGAAAAAATGCAAAAATGGTGCATAGTACGGGAGTCGAACATCTGGTCTAGCACCTGTGAAGCAGCGTCGCACCCTTCTGAGCCACCGATGCCGAAGAGCCTTTCGCCACGCCTCATATGCGCACGCGCTGACGGTGCGATACTGTACCCCACCTTAGAGGGCCCGTAGCTCTTTGGGTTCGAGGACTCAGCAAAAACGAAACACGTTTTTCTACTATATGAAGGGTGGAGATTCTCGCAGTGCTAACCACCTCCCCCGTTCGGGCCTACGCCTGAGACCCTTCCCTGGTTAATTAACTTCGTCCTATTTTAGAGAATAATTTTCGTCTATCTGATTTATTAAATTTACATTTGTGCACTCCAGCGTGCGCCTTAAAAACTTTATATCACAAGTGCTCCGACCCGCCAAACGGCGTGTCTTGCACTTGACTTTGCAGCATCACTGACCTACGGAAAGTAGTTTTTGTAAAACTTAAAATTCGCTAACATCTAGGACCTGGTGCGTACGGCATCAAGCCGTTCAGCACTTCGGTACCTTGATTATAGACATTCTCCCTGGACCGGCCATTAACGTCATTGGTTTGTGCTGCGCAGTACTTCTGTCCCTCAGGTTACACCTCCACAACCGATCTCATGGTCAACAGCTAGCTTTTCCAGATATCGTTTGCATGAGGTTTCCCCTCATTCGATTCTTCTTACTGAATCTGATTGCTGGTCCGCCTTTACTGGTCTTCCCTCCCCCTCTTTAGTCCCCACCTTTCTGGTCTCATCTACTGACTCACTTCTCTGTTTCCACTATAACCCCTGTTGGTCTCTTCTTGCTGGTTTCCCTGAACTGGTCCCTCCTCCAGGTTGTTCCTTTCCTTAGTGGTTGTTCTCCTCCTCTACCCTAGAGGTCCCCCTACTGCCCTTTTCCACCAGCCCAAAGTGATCCTCCCATGCACACGGCAGACGTCGGTGACACGTACTCAGAATCAGTACGCTTGTTGAGCGACGTGGGGAGGGCCTTCTTCTGGTTCCAGAAGCTCAAAAGACCCGTCCTTCGAATTCAGAAGCTCGGAAGCGTTCGCAGTCGTCGCTGTGTCGCGCATGAGGAGGATATGCATATGGCAGATTCCTTGTTCTCCGTATGGAATCCCTTACGGCTCCTTTCTTGTTGGTTCCCCGTCCTGTCCCCCCTCCAATTCCCTTCTTCCAGATGATTCCTCCCCTTCACTCGAGATCCTCCTTACTACTCTACTCAATTTAGTAGCCCTCCCACACTCACGACACGACGACGGTGAGCGAACGCCCATTGCGCGGCATCGGTGTCACATCTTCTAAATCCGGTGTTCCTTACTGTTAATGGATTCCCTTGGCGATCCTCCTTACTGCCCCCCCCTCCCTTCTGATTGGTAACTTCCTACTGGTACCTTCTTATTGCCTAAACAATTCTTGGTGCCACCTCCTGGCCTGCTTCATTGTTCCCCTATCGACCCCCCGTCCCGATACCCCTCCAATTCGCTTCCTCCTGATCGCTGTCGGTTCCCCACCTCGAAGTTCCCTTCTGCACTTACCCCTTTACTGGTCTTCTTATGCTAATGGCACGAAATCGGCTTCCGAATCTGGACGCTCAGAAACGCGTGTAGGTGCAGTTGTGTTAAGCAGTAAAGGGCTGCGTTTCCCCTGCTGCAACAACATCCCACGTTCAATAGCAAATTTTGCTCGCGCTGTAGATAATCAGGCGTAACTCACTTAGGTTAGATCATTCGACCGCTCTAGCTATGGATGATGCGGCTTACCTCACTTGTCGTTAGGTTAGATCATTCGACCGCTCTCGCTGTGGATGATGCGGCGTACCTCATTTAGGTTAGATTTTCGACCGCTCTCGCTGTGGATAACGTGGCGTACCCCACTCAGGTTAGGTCATTTGACCGCTCTCGCTGTGGATGATGCGGCGTACCTCATTTAGGTTAGATCATTGGGCCGCTCTCGCTGTGGATGATGCGGCGTATCTCACTTAGATTAGATCACTCAAACGTCATCGATCACAAAGTCAATTATATAGTGGTAGATAGATAGATTATCATTAAACAGAATTGTGAACCTCAAACGAAATAATATGGAATCCGTAATTTGATATGAAGATTTCGAAAAAAGTTCAAAAATCACGTCATAGTCCTCGGGATCAATATGAAAGTCGTCAGCGTTCATAAGAAGTGGGGCAGAAAGGAGCAGGATGAAGAGAACTAGGTATCTTTTCATTCGATTCAGCTGTTACCTGCAAATAGGTAATGCAGGCTAGCGATTCATTCCCGCAAGACGCTACCAGAGGCCAGATTCATAAAGCAGAGATATGCGATATCATCTCTCGCCTCTCTCTCCCGCCTCGCTCTTTCACCTGATCGCTTCCCGTGGGAAGCGGGAACGTTCTCTGGAACGTTCATGAATTTGGCCACTGGATACGGTAGTGCCATAATTATCTTACTGTTTGCCGCCTACTCTGTGAGTGGGAGCTGCATGAGCTCAAAATTTTAAGGAAACTAAGGAAAAACCACGCGTCTCCTTGACTTCTAAACGCTTGTGTGATGTGACGCCGTGATTAACATCACATAACGGACAACGCTATTGCCTCCAATTTACTGTGCAAGAACGCTTCTCATGCGGCGTCCATGCAAACTAGTTAGTTATGTACTTATTTTTGCGTCCTTTCTCAACTAGCACTTCCACTATGCAAGAAGCATATAGAATGTCGTTGGCCCAGTGGGATGCGACCCTTTTGATGAGTGCTAGCTCTAAAAGAAAATGTTTGACTCAAATCTGCAACTAGGACACGCTAGTGAACTGGAAATCGCACTGAATATTGAGAGTCTTTGACTGGCTGCTCAACATAACAAGAGAAATGCTCTTAAGCTCTTTGGTAAGAACGGAATTCGTCATTGTGCATCTCATGGTATGACACTATGTCAAAGGAGTCATCACAAAAGTGGGCGCACTACCGGTTGGGAAAGAGTCCTGACAGACTTAATGACGACAAGTCGTCTCCATTGAAGGATTTCACGCTCCATTTCGACCGCCGCGCGCGTCTCTGGGCTCTACTCCTTCCCCGGGCTTTTTCGCGTTGTCTCCTGATTTTAAGGGATTTCGTCCTAATCAGCGCTTCCAGCCCCGTTCTTGTGTTTGCAAGCAGTGTAGCGGTTGTGCGCGTCCGGGGCGGTTGGTCTGAGGAGGGTGTTTCGTTCTGCGCGCAGTTTGTGTCGTGGTCGTGGGTCATCTCCCCCTTCGTACTCCTTGCGCGTATCTTTTTGGACCTATTGTGTTCATAATGTGTTGTTCATGGATCGCATGTAATCTTTTATGTGTTCCTTCGTATTTTAGTGTTGCATTCGGTTTTGTATTGCTGTCTTGCTTCGCTATCTTTCATATATCTTGTTGTATGTTACTCTGTCTGCATATAGGTCATGTTTATCTTGGTTATGCCTTGCCATATCTTTATATTGGGGTAATCTTGCCATATCCATAGTGTTGTTTCCTTACTATGTCACTTAGCCTTTTTTCAGGGTCCTATTGATATCGGCGTTACTCATATTTTGTATCACGTTGTCTTCTATTCATGTTCCGCGCAGTTATGTTCATGTTATTCTATGTTTATCCATGTTATGGACTCGTATCACTGTATCGCTTTAACGGCGACGCTTTATTGTCTTGTTTCCTTAGTCGCGCGCGTGTTTATTTATGTTTATTAAAATAAAGGTTTAGTTACCCAAGTTTGAGATGATTCCAACGCGTGTGGTCGCAGTTCTCTCTATATTCCGCGTGGCAGTGCATCTATTCGTATTTGTGTTGGATCACTTCACTTAATCCGTTTAGGCACCAGGTGCAGTTTGGAGAATTTCCTACCCATTTGTTCTACGTCTTGCTCACATCTGTACACGAAAACATAATGAAGACGGTGATTTTGCAAGGGTATAATCCATCTACACGCAAACGCCAAGGCTTCATTTTATACAATATGTAAAAGTGCTCCGACACGTCTAACGGCGTGTTTCGCACTTCCGCGATCTTTGAGCAGCACTAGCCGACGGACAAAAACTTGGCCGCTTGAGCTATGCTGAAGCGTCTCCGTGCGGGTGAGATCACTCAAACGTCATCGACGGCTAACTCAATTATATAGTGGTATTATAGATTGGTACGACGTTGGTGTTCATATGAAAAGCTGCAAGTTAGGGAAGCTTTTACAAGGTTGACTCTTATTTAGACTTGCATCACACCCGGCACATCATACATTAAAAAGTGTATACATGGTACTTAGCGGGCTGGTTGAGGCATCAAGATAGCACATGCACGCAGAACAATCAGACAACACGGTTTCTGTGTAAACACTTTGACGCGGAGAAAAGCCCCGAACTAGGCTAAGGAAGGAGCTCCAGGGTCTGGCTGATCTGACCTGTCCCTTTTAAGATGCCATGCCGGTGCGATGCCGCCACTAGCCCGCTAAGTACCACAGATGGTGTGTCACCGTCTCTACCTTTCCTCATGAAGCCTCATTTTAATGGACTGAGCAACGGCTTTTGTTTAACTGTCGACAGCCTTCCTTTCCTGTGAGTTCCGCAGTTGCGGAAAGGGATATCGACAGAGCCTGAAGTAGGAAATACCGCGTCCAATGCACAAATCGTTATGCGCAACCTTCGAGCGATAGAAAACTACGATGGACGGCCTTTACGGACGAATGGTTGCAATGAGAATTGTTGTTCATGATCTATTTCAGGTGCAGGTTTGGAAGTTGGACAGCGTCACTGAATTCACGTGTAAGACGTCTGGAATATGTGGATTACACCAGTGGGAAACAACTGACGTAAAGGCGTACTGACGTGCGCAACACAGGGAGCAAGCATGTGAGGAATGTTGAAAGTCGAGTGGGGAAGGGGAAGACTTGTTCCCATAACGACCATGATGTTCTATTTCAAATTTATTAGTAGGGATGAAGCTCCATGTGGAGGTGTTAGTGTTTTTTGATTATTTATACGTTTACCACACTATCTATATACATTTCCACTGGAAAACCACTGCCTCTCTCCCAACCCGTGCACTCCTTCTTCACGCATTATGAAGAAACATCTGGTGCGCATTACGGGTTACCTTATGGGATTGAAATTGTTCGATATACAGCTGCATCAGATGGAATACTCTGCCTTCCTAGTGGAGGCCCACCTCCACACTAGGATTGTGCTAGACTAGTGAGCTCAGTATGAAAATACCAAGATAAATTCATCGTCATACAGTGCGTGTGGCGCAGTCGGAGGAGGCGCCGGCTGTCGCGTGCACCAGGCACCATGTTCCTCATTCGGATTCCCCGCCAAGGCCAACAAAGCCTTTCATCCCTCCGGGAGCGGTAAGTTGGTATCGGACTGGCATGGGAAGGATAGAGACTGACCTGTTCATCGGCTGGCCACCGCAGGTCATTGTGTGACCATATGCGCATTCAGATTGCCTCTACACATCCCATAGAAGTAGAGTGCGTGGCACAATCGCAAAAGGGATTGAGTAACGCCGTCCTTTTCTTTATTTCTCCTATAACTGTGCATCCCCATATCCGTATTACGTCCGTTCTATGAAGCTGTTACAAAGAAGCTGTAGGGGATCGTATTGCATTATGTATGCCAGTATATAAGTCCGCCAAAACTCGTCCTCCGTAAAAATCTAATTGAAAAATGGTAGTATGAATCCTGCCACTATAAAAAACTTGATTAGCAAGCTTACCTGAGGTTGAACCCCCAACTACTTTAAGGCAAGTGTAAATTGAATAGCTATCCCATTCCATCCCTCTATCATTGATAACGATATACCGGCTCAATACGGGTATGGGGGTGCACCCTCATGACGATGATTTTTTCTTGCCTTTTTCATACTACAAGTGCTCCGACACGCCTAACGGCGTGTCTCGCACTTGCGCGCTTCGCGCGACGTTGTAGCATCACTGACCTATAGAAAGTAGCTTTTGTAAAACATAAAATTCGCTAGCATCTAGGACCTGCTGCGTGCTTTATCGGCATCAAACCCTTCACCACTTCGGTACCTTCATCGTAGACGGTCTTTCCTGACCGGCCAGTAATGTCAATGGTTTGTGCTGCGCAGTACTTCTGCCCCTCAGGTTGTTCCTCCGCAATCGTTCTCATGCTCAACAGCTAGCGTTTCAAGTTGTCGTTGACATGTCTTCCGAAGCCAGGTTCCCCTCTCTCGTTTCTTCTTACTGGATCTAATTGCTGGTCCGCTTTTACAGGTCTTCCCTCCCCCTCTTTAGTCCCCACCTTCCTGGTCCCAGCTACTGGCCCACTTCTTTGTTTCCACTACTGACACCTACTGGTCTCTTCTTGCTGGTTTCCCCGTCTTGGCCTCTCCTCAAGGTTATTCCTTTCCTTCCTGGTCGCTCTCCTGGTCCACCATATAGGTCCCCTAACACCCTTCTCCATCACCCCCCTTAGTGGTCCTCTCATGCTCACGACACGGTCGGTGACACGTTTTCAGAATCACGATGCTTGCTGCGCAAAGTAGGGGGCCGTTTTCTGGAATAAGAAGCTCAGAAGCGCGCGCAGTCGCCGGTGTGTTGAGCATGAAGAAGCTATCAGATTCCTTGTTCTCCGTATGAATTCCATAACGGCTCCCTTTTGTTGGTTTCCCGTCCTGGTCCCGCCTCCAGGTCCCTTCTTCAAAGTATATTCCTCCTCCCCTCGGGATCATCCCTACTACTCTACCCTAATTAAGTAGGCCTCCCACGCTCACGACACGACGACGGCGAGCGAACGCCCGTTGTGTGACATCGGTGTCACATCCTCCAAATCCGGTCTCTCTTAATGGTAATGGATCTCCTTGCTGATCTTCCTTACTGTCCCCCTCCCCTGATTGGTAACTCCCTAATGATCACTACATATTGGTTAAACTCTTCTTGGTGCCACCTCCTGGCCTGCTTCATTGCTCTCCCCATCGACCATCACGATGCTCCTCCTGGTCGCTGCCTCCTGATCGCCGTCGCTTCTCCACCCTCAAAGTCCCCTTCTACCTTTATCCCTTTATTATTCTTCTCATACTAATGACACGAAGTCGGCTTCTGAATCTGGACGCTCAGAAAGCGCGTAGGTGCTGTTGTGTTAAGCAGTAAAGGGCTGCGCATCCCCTGCTGCAGCAACATCCCGCGTTCAATAGCAAATTTTGCCCGCGCTGTAGATGATGAGGCGTACCTCATTCAGGTTAGATCATCAACCGATCTCGCTGTGGATAATGCGGCGTACCTCACTTCGGTTAGATCACTCGACCGCTCTCGCTGTGGATGATGCGGCGTATCTCACCTCGGGTAGATCACTTGACCGCTCTCGCTGTTGATGATGCGGCGTACCTCACTTAGGTTAGATCACTTCACGGACAAATTTTTTATATATAGGTGGTGAGCTCAACATTCTAGCAAAATATTATTGCAGCTGTGTAGTGAAAATTTCCAAGCCTACAAGGTACTGCACACTCATATCCCTATTGCACCGATATTCCTTTGCCATTGTGCAATATCATCGGGCGAATGGTAAATCCTGCCGCAGCATAGGTTAGAGAGGAAGATCGGGGAGGGGGTGGTAGGGGAAGCAGCAGGTAGCTTCTACACCTCGGGTGAATGCTTCTGAGACCAAAACAGTCACGGTCGGGATGAAATGCACAGCGGTACCAACATGTTTAGAAGCGAGCATCATAGCGCAACGAAGTACGAACGAAATTTTTCAACAACAAACTGACTACTGAGGAGCATCTTCCTTGCTATACCGTCAGGTTAAAGCTATCTTTATCAGTCATAGACACCTGTATGAGTGGTAAAAGGACGGCAAGCGGTGTAAAGGAACGTTTCACTTTTTATTTTTGTAAGTTACTTGTTGTTAAAATTAATGAGTTTTGCAATTTTAGCTGAGGACCACCCTCAATGAACGCATTTCCTGGTGGTTTGGATTCATGCTTGTTAGCAACAATTCATCATTATAACACCTTACAACAACAGTACCAGCCACCTAAGGCTTAAAGAAAATGAATTGACCCAGTATTCTTAAATTTGTCCTTAATTTCGGGCGTGTGTAGCCTAGTCGGAGGAAGTGTCGGCTGCTGTGTGCACCCGATACCAGGTTCTTGGTTCGGATTCTCAGTGCTAGCCAGCCAAGTCTTCCATCATCCTGGGGAGGGTGATTGGTACCAGGATTGTCTGGGAAGGGAATAACACTGACCTGTTCGTTGATTGGCCAGCTCAAGTAATTGTATGAGACAAGTGCTCCGACACACCTAACGGCGTGTCTCGCACTTGCGCGCTTCGCGCGACTTGGCAACATCACTGGCCTAGGGAATTTTTTTTTGTAAAACTTGAAATACGCTAACATCTAGGATTTGCTGCGTACTTTGTTGGCATCATGCCGTTCACCACTTACGTACGTTCATCATAGGCACCCTATCCGGACCGTCCAGTATATATTGGATCCGAATGAATCATTTTCGGAGGATATACGATTCGAGTAATTCAAAAATCCAAGGTCCGCGAAATTGACCGTATCCGAATAATTCAAAAAACCGGAGTCCCCGAAATTGTCATTATCCAAATCGTGCAAAAATCCGGGGTCCGTCAAAATAGCGTTATCCGAATCATTCATTAATCCGGAGATTTGGTCGAATTCAATGTATTTAATGAAAATCATTTTCGGATATCCGATTCGGGTAACCCGATCCGATTCATCCAAAAATCCGGGTACGCAAAGTCGCCGTTATCCGAATCATCCAAAAACCTGGGGTCCGCCAAAATAGCGTTATCCGAATCATCCAATTATCCGAAGATCTTCGATCGGATCCAATGTATACCGTCCAGTAACGCCATTGGTTTGTGCTGCGCTGTACTTCTGCCCTCAGGTTGCTCCTCCGAAACCGTTCTCATTCTAAACAGCTTGGGTCACCGGATGTCGTTGACACCCTTCCAAATCCGGACACCAGGTTCCCCTAACTCGTTTCTTCTTACTGGATCTAATTGCTGGTCCACCTCTACTGGTCTTCCCCTCCCCCCTGGTCAGAACTCCTGGCCCACTTCCTTGTTTTCCGAGCGCCCGCTCGTCACACGACGTCGGTATCACCTCTTACAGAAGCTTGTAGCGCGACGAATGACCTATCTTCTGGATCCAGGCGCTCAGAAAGGCTCGCAGTTGTCGCTGTGTAGAGCAGGAGGAGGATGCGCTTCCTCTGCTGCAACAATATCCCATGTTGAACAGCAAACATTGCCCGCGCGAGGTACGCAGAGGCGTACCTGGCGCGGGTAAAGTTTTCCGTTCAACATGGGATAATGCTGAGTTCTGCATGCGGCCGGTCGTGGTACGACGACGATGTGACCTCTGCTTCCTTTCTTTTCGATCTTCTGACTCCAGACGGTTTTGGTGCGACGAAGGGTACCCGCCTTCTGGATTTAGGGACTCAGAAACGGACGCAGACGCTGTTGTGTCAAGCACGAGGAGGCTGCGCTTCCTATGCTGCAGCAGCATCTCATGCTCAATTCTGAGTGCGATCCATCGTCGTAGGACGATGGTGTCTCCTCTTCTGACTCCAGAAGGTTGCGATGCTACGAAGGGAACCCGTCTTTTGGATTCAGGCACTCAGAAACGCGCGCAGACGCCGTTGTGTCAAGCAGGAGGAGGATGCGCTTCCTCTGATGCAGCAATATCCCATGTTGAACGGCAGACGTTGCCCGCGCGCGGTACGCGGAGGCGTCGCAAGGGGTTCCATGAGATTGCGGGTGGTTCTACGATGCGTATCTCAGCCAGGTCTCCAACCTGAGTGAGATACGCCTCATCATCTACAGGGCAGGGAGTTAACTCAATTATATAGTGGTAGATAGATACGCACTCAGATAGCCTCCTTGATACACCGCATAACTATAGAATGTGCGGCCCATCCTGCAAAGTTATTATCTAACGCAGAGCTTTGTTCTTTTTATCCTTTGTTATAGCTTTCTCTTGTGTAGGTTGAGCGTTATTTAAAGAAGCTGTTGCTAGATTCAATTTAAGAGTTCAAAGAAATTCTCTAGATATTCATGTCTTCTTCACGTTAACCCAATCTCCATTTTCTGCCATCTTTCAGTCTGTTCTGCTAGGCGAAAAATTGTCATGCATATCTTATGGTTTATCGGTTGCCTTTCGTTTATGAAGGGTGTGTTTTTCTTATACCCACGTCAGCTACCCACAACAGCTCTAAACATTTCTTTTAAAAATTCGCAACAGGAGACGAAGCGATCATTGTTTGGCCTAGCTTCGTCAGCGATTAAGCCCGCATAGGGATAGAAGTAGGGAATATACTCACGCTGTAGCAAGTTTTCATCATGCAGATATCAATACCTATCTCCGTATACCCAAGAGAAATTCGGGTCTATCCTAATCGGGGGAGGGGGAGGGTGAGGGGGAAGTATACAGCAATTCGCGTCCGCAAGTTCTTGGCTTGCGTATCTTCGAAGAGCTTCAGCTGCTGACCCAAAATGCGAAGATTTTGGTTTGAATTCAGGGGAGGCGTTCATGTGGTATGGGATGACGTGGGCAATGAACACCCCTCCCGACCAGGACAGATACCCCTTTCTAGACCTGCGCCTAGATTTCTTTTCAAACTTCATTATAATGGTCCATGGCATGTTTTGGTGACTATCGTAGCTGAGGGGAAGCACAGGTAGAAAAGCGATACAGACACGAACGGGATGCCCTCTCCCAGTTAGAAAATTACGAAGAAGAGGACCCCTCGTAAGCCAGATCAGTTTGTCGTTTTTATCTGATTTTAGAGTCGCTGTCAAAAAGGCTGAAGTGGCTTTCCCCACTAGGAGAGATCAAAGATTTCTTTACGTGTAATCTGAGGTTGATGAACACGAATCCAACTTTTCTTTGAGAGGTTCCTTCGAATCCACTGTTGCAAACCAGTGATAAAGTCAAAGGATGCAACATGATCCTAACCGTCAAAGGATCATAATCGCTCCTATAGATGAGCTTGAGTATCCTCATTCCTTCAGGTATCTAGCCGTCTATTGGTGGGTATGTTTGCATAGTGGCTCACTCTATAGTCGTAGACAAATCACCGCTAAGCAGCAAAGAGAAAGGTCACTTTGTTGTGCATTTTATACGACGCTGACGGCCAGCAGACTTCCGCTTAAAGAACACTTTTGATGTAGTTGTATCCACTCAATACAGGTGACCATCATTTTCTTTTTTGTCGGACATGCCGAATCTTCGTTAAGAGCACTTTGAAAATGTACGGACGTGCTTTTGGACACTCCAGGACATTGCTTCATCGCAAGCGTAGGAAGGGGAGGGAAATCTATCTACGATTCCACGCTTACCCTCTGCCGTGACGTAGAACGTGACGAAAGCATGACATAACTTTGGATAAATGTCCGTCTCTCGTACATGGACTGGTTGCTCTGGTTTGAATTTGAAAATGGGAGACTGTGGGAGTTCAGCGGACAAGGCACCGACGTGCCGTACGCTGGTACACATCGGGTGAGCGAGCTTTAAAAATTAACCAAGATGTCGCATATACGGCACTCCATGTCGGATAGCTGGAAGAAGGCAGCGCATTTTATACCATTTTCAGTTCAAATTCAACATTTTTAAAAACGAACTCAACGTTTTTCAAAATGAATTCAATGTTTTTCAAAACGAATCAACGTCTGCTTTGCAAACTATACGCTTCAATGTTTACTTCTTCTCAAAAGATTCCAGCATTCAAAAAAGGCTATACCAACGAAAATTAGAAACAAATAGCAAGTTATGCAAGTCAAGTACTTCAGTAGAATTGCGATAAAAGTCAAAATGAGCAAACTAAGCGATACAATTATACAGTAGGATAAACAATACAGCAATACAACAATAACTACTCAAAATAGCACAACGAGCAAGTGAAAGTAATTCATGTACTGTTGATTCTGCGCCCTGGAGCTGCTGTTGTCATGCTCACCATCATGTGGAGGACGTAGCTTGCACAAACTTGTTGCGATACTGAATGAACGCCCTTTCAATAACTTCGGTCAGCGTCCTTTCCGCGACAGTATTATTTAGGAAACGCCTCGCGGTAGACTTCACTTTTGAAAAAAACGTTTTCGGCAGGATTAAGCATGTAAGAGTATGGCGACGAAAACTTTAAAGTATAGTCTTTAAAGTATAGCCCATAATTGTCCACAGGTCGTCCGCTTTGTGAATCCTGGCGTTGTCCATTATCAGCCACGTGCCATCCATCTCTTCGTTGTGGCAAATTCGGTTCTAAAGTTCTTCTAGAATGGCGGTCACCTCAAGAAAATAGTTCGAAAAGTGGTCTATCCTATGGCACAAGCAGTGAACACCAGACTGAAGTCTCAAATGCAGCTTATCTGTTTCTTCGTCACTGCTAATAAACTGCGAAGATGCATACGTCAACGGAACTCTGCAAAACTTCCAGAAGAACGTTAAATTCGTTTTGAAAAACGTTGAATTTGAACTGAAAATGGTATAGATCTATCCTATTCAGGAGAGAGCAACCGTAATCTGTCAATTTCGTATTTATTTCCTTCTATGCCATACAGTCATGTCCACTGAATATAAATGAAACGCGTCACAGACTGCGTTAAAAAAAACCTCCCGTGCAATCGATTCGGTCAGGTGCTCGCGGTGGAGCGCGCCCGCGCGCCCGCACAATAGAGCCGACCCGGGACAAGGCGTCTGGCGCGTTTGGATCGTCCGCTGCTGGGCAGCGTTTCTAAACGTTTCTGTACGCCGCGATTCAGAAGACGCGCCGTCGATGTCGTCCAACTTTTCTGCGGATAGGGAAGGGATGGGTGCCATCCAAGCTGCCCATGTGGAAACTGTTGCTGCCGCTCAGGGGAAGTCCGCGGCTGGGTTCTGCGCTCTTCGAGCGGCGAAGCTCATACGGCTGGAAAAATGCGCAAAAAATGCCTCAAAACTGCTTACACGTAAAAGCACCCCAAAGATCAAGTACCCAGTTGAAATGCAATTAACCGACCACGCAGGAGAACCAAGCCCCCGACCTCCCTGCGAAAGCGACGCCACTACCCACTGCACCACGACCCACTTGGCTGTGTTGCCATCGCAGGCGTAGAAGAGCGTACGAGCGAGCTAGCGCGCAGTTTCCGCGCCCCACCACGAACTCCTGACCGAATCGATTACACGGGGAGTTTTTTCTAAACGCGATCCCCCTCACATCATAAGACAGCAGCTGAAGCTCTCGTAAAAACTCAGGCAAGGAATTGGAGAAGCAAGTCACTATACGCCCCCTTCGGTTAGGATAAATCCGACATTGCACCCCAAATGGTATTGAGATCTGAGACGTATTCACAAAGCGGCGGGAACGGGAGATAAGCGATGTCATAGCGATGTCATATCTCGCCTCTCTCTCCAGCCTCGATTCCCGTGGGAAGCCGGGAAGGTTCCGGGAACGTCCATGAATACGGCTACTGGAAGGAGCTGAAACACTTTGTACAGCTAGATGATTACTTGCGCCAATGTTTGATTGGCACCATCGTACTTTCACAACTCCAAGGGTCGGGGAGAGGTCGAAAACTTTTTTCGCCCAAACTTCGGCTAGGAAGGTTATTAGGGGTGCTGATCACGAATTTTAGATCCGTTTTCAAAATTACGGCCGATTACGGTAGGTTACGATAGGTGCGGGTGACTAAGGCTGCCAAGGTCATGGTCACCGATTTCGCCCAAACTTCGGCTAGGGGGTTATTTGGGATGCTGATCTTTCTTTATCTTTAATATTTGGGGTGAAGATGGGGGTAAGGAACGCTTCAGGACGGATTGCTGGTGGTAGCCTGAACATCTGAAGAAGTATCTCACCTTTGCACAGCAGTTGTGGCGGCATCTATCCAGCTTCTATGATGCTTAGATTGCTATCTCTCGATTAAGCCTTCGCCTATCGAAGAGTTTCCCGCAAAAATGGTTTCCCGATAATTTGCGATTTTTCAGGCGATCGCTTCGGGACCGCTTACATGCTGTGCTCACCCGTAGCACCACAGATAACCCCTATAACCAAAGTTTGGGCGCAATCGGTGACCATAGCCTTAATCACCGTACCTACCGTACTCCAGCGTAAAACGAAAAACGGATGTCATATTCGCGATCAGCACCCCAAATAACCCCCTAGCCGAACTTTGGGCCAAATCGGTGACCATGACCTTGGCAGCCTTAGTTACCCGTACCTACCGTAACCTACCGTATTTGGCCGAGATTTCAAAAACGGATGTTAGATTCATGATCAGCCCCCAAATAACCCCCTAGCCGAAGTTTGGGCGAAATCGGTGATCATAACCTTGGCAGCATTAGTCACCCGCACCTACCGCGACCTACCGTACCGCAGCGTAAAACGAAAAGATATCTGCATGCTCAAGATTAGCAATTACATCGTAATCACCAAAACCAGTACTCAGAATTCATTCTGGGATGTAAGATGATAACTGGAAGACTGATTAGTCATGGTGGGTCCACACTTCCACAGGAATATTCATCTGTGCCAGTCTAGAAACCCTACGCCCAAGGAGACACAGCTGGACAGTTCCAAGATGGTTCTCGAAGCAATACTTTTGTGACAGAATTCAATAAGTCACCGTAGTCAATCAAGATAAGAGCTCATGCTAGATATTCGTGATGCTTCATTAAAAAATGAATAGCATAACTCCCTTTGAATGAGTATCACACCTAACGAAATTAAAAATTGAGATTTGCACCTTTGATCAGGAACACTGATGCAATCTTGGAGCAGACAACGCATGGCACAACCTTCACTGAACCCTTTGTCTTATGATACTGTGCGATATGCTTACAAAGTTTTTGTGAGGTAGTTGTAACTAATGCATCAAGAATTTTACGATCATTCAAATGTTGAGTGCATTTTCTTTGCATACAATGCATGCATAGCCTTTGTGGCACACTAATCTTGCCCTGCTCCCAGCCGTTGCCATTTTGAGTGCTATTTTTTGGTAGCCTAACCAATTTCAAGAATATTCTTTTCAATTGATAAGCTGTTTGTGTTCAATAGAAAACAGTGTGGAACAGTGCCCATTTCCGTTTCCGCCTTCCGGCCCAAAAACAGGCGGAACACAGAACGGAATGGAAGAGCCTAAAATGGCCAGAAACCGGAATTCGGAACAAGGACACGGAAATTCCGCGCACCTGATGATCAGCACCCCAAATAACTCCCCTTGCCGAAGTTTGGGCAAAATCGGTGATCATAACCTTGGCAGCCTTAGTCACCCGCACCTACCGTAACCTACCGTAATTGGCCGAAATTACAAAAACGGATGTTAGGTTTGTGATCAGCACCCCAAATAACCCCCCCCCCTAGGCGAAGTTTGGGTGAAATTTTTTTTTTGACTCCTCGACCCATGGAGTTGTGACAATAGTGCCGTTTGATTTTATGCACGTCAAGCTGCGCTCTTCATGAGGAAGGGATTGAACAGATCACAATCACAACCAAATACGACCACGGAAAAAGAGAATCGTTGATCTGCTACAATAATGGCTACTGATTTTCTCAGTCTAGTAGAACGAAATAAATCAAGATTGAGCGTTTATGGCATAATATATTGATGAATTTCCATATTACAAACGTTTTTTTAGAGATTCTGAAGTGAAGGATTACAAATGTCGAGACGCTGGAGCACTACAATTAGCCTTCTAGTTTTGACCGTTATGGTTTCGCTTGTGCTTACCGCTAGAGAACCAGCATTTGAGGTTTGTAAAAACGGATTACGGTGCAAAATTTTTTCCCCATATCTGTGACTACTAGCTTTCTTTGGTTGAATGTGAGGCTACAATCTGAAACAATGTTGCACAGATTCTAGCAGCTATCCAAATCCAATTAGGATTGATCCTAGTGAGCAAACTGATTTTTGGGTTATTGCCTGTTACTATTGGAAGGGCATGTTGGCAAAAATCCATGACGTTCTATTTTAATATACAGGGTGTCTCAAGAAAATGTATACACTGTTTGAAGGGTGATAACTTCGCTCACAGTAAAGGTACTGAGGAAGTTGAGGGCTCATATGAAGGTTCTAGAAACTGGAAATTTTCTGGCATACGAGCGGCGTCGAATGCTCCATGCACTCGCTTGAAACCTTGCATTTTATACTCGATCGATTGTGTCTCGATTGAATACTTGTTGTAATTTCTCCTTTAAGGGACTGTACTGATTGATTTGTGCTTGCTTAAAAACACACTATGGCGTGCAGAAAATGCAGTTTAACTTAAAAAATGCATGAAGTTTTCGAAAGGTTCTAACATTGTTGCTAGTGAAAAATTTTGAGATGTTTGAGACTCATATGAAAGCGCATGGTAACGAGATTACTGTGGCTTGTAAATAGTCAAGATTGCGCCATGCTCCTGCCTAAAATCTTGCACATCCGACCCAATTGATTATGCATGTGCTGAATGCCTGTTACAATCTTGTTGCTACTTGGCCAGATTAACTTTTGTTGTGCTTCTTTTAACGTTTTCCGCCCTCAGTAGCTGCGGTTATGCCGATCAACCTCTCCATTCACCTTGAATATTGTTTCATCAGCCCACAGAATCCGTCTTGTAAAATGGGGCTCCTGCTCATAATTAGATCGTGCAATCAGTAAACTCGCATGTAACGTGTCTTTCACGAGGTTGTCAAGTTCAAAACATTAAAAGAACCACAGCACAGGTCAATCTGGCCAAGTAGTAACAAGATTGTTACAGGAATTCAGCCCATGCACAATCAATCGAGACTGAAATGCACGGTTTCAGGCGGGAGCATGGCAGAATCTTGAGTACTTGCATGCCACAGTAATCTGGTTGCCCTGCGCTTTTATATGAGTCTCGAGCATCTTCAAAAGCTTCACTAGCAGCAATGTTAGAACCTTTCAAATAGCACCTGCGTTTTTTAAGGAGACCCTGCCTTTTCCATGAGCCGAAGGTAGTTTTCGAGTTTTAAACGTTAAAAGAAGCACAGTTCAATCGATTCGGCTACGTTGTGAAGGAATTATGACGTGTATTCAAGCGAAACACACTTTACACTCGAATCATTCGAGTGTAAAATGCAACATTTCGGACGAGTGCATGACGCATTCCATACCGCTCATAAAGGATAAAAGGATAAAGGACGGCGTTACTCATTCCCTTTTGGGATGCGCCACGCGTTCTACTTCTACGGGATGTCGTGGAGGCGATTTGAATGCGTATTTGGCATACAATGACTTGCGGTGGCCAGCCGATGAACACGTCAGCGCTCTATCCTTCCCAGACAAGTCTGGTACCAAATCACTGATCCCGGAGGGATAGAAGGCTTGGTTGGCCTGGGCGGGAAATCCGAACCAGAAACCTGGTATCGGGTGCAGGCGACAGTCGGCGCCTCCTCCGACTGCGCTACACGCGCCCAAATAAATAAAAATTACCCAAGGTTAAACTACCCAAGCTTGAGGTACTTTTAAAATCCGACCCAATTCACATTGTGGTCAGACAAACAAATAAATAAATGTGAACCCGGAGAATAAGGTTTCGAGTTGTGGGATGTTGGACGAAACTTTCACCTTAGCGCTGCCTCCTCTTATGTAGGCTAACTTACAGTCAAAAGCCTATTTTGAAAAGACTTTAACAGCAAGAGCAAGGCTATAATATCCTCTCTAAGTGAAAGACAGTTCGCACGAACGAAAGATCGCCTTATTTCAGAAATGTTGGCCAGCGGAGAAGGAGTGCAGAGACAAATGCCAGCAGAAATTGGGAGCGAAATTCGACAGCGACCTGCGTGCGCGTGTCAGATGTACGACCCCTTGTTCTGATGCATTTGACGATTGCTACTTTGCGGCTTGAGGTGTGGCACTCATAGTGAAGTAAATATTTCCGTTCTCGAAATTTGTTGATGACAATGGGGAAAGCCAAGGAAAAGGTCGGTGACAATAGTCATCTTTCCGACGTGCTTTGTGCTCTATTCTAATATCAGACGTTCAGCGGCCTAGGGGCCGCCAAACGTCTGGTTGGGGGCTTCACCCCCAAACACCGAGAATAGGACGAGCCCAATCTTCCTCCTTTCTTCTTTAGGCCTTCTTACTTTTATTAAATAAAAAAACTGGTTTTACTATATAATAGATTAGTGCAGCGGGATATGGCAGGGCAGAATCTTCACTGCTCCTATGAAGCCCATCCACCCGCTATCGCATGTACACGATTTGTTCTTTGAAGTGCCCATTCTCTTTGTGGCGAGAAGCAGATCATGAGACTCTCAATCCGAAGTGCTTAAACTGCAGAAACATAATTAAAGTTAATTGGTCGACAGGTCGACACCTTACGGTAGGACGGCAATAATACTCCTCCGGATCCCATAGTCACCCTCCTTACCTTTTCCCTCCCCCACCTCTCCCCGCTTCAGTTCCTTACAGTAAAACCCCTTAGCCCTTCCTTACCTATGTGCTGGCAAAGAAACGGAGTGAGAGTCAAGCACGTACATGTGACACTGAGTTCTGGCTCAGGTGTCACCACGTTGCGACGACGTGACGATACTTCTCTGCACCCCGACACTCCAATGCCACTACTTTTGTGACCCATCTTCAGAAACCGGTTTGCATTTGAATTAGTTCACATTCGTACTTTGAACGGTACTAACGGGAAAACATTAGTCCCCCTCGTTCCTCCCTCTAGTTACCACGTTGGGGGACGTTTTCAGCAGGTCTTCTTGATCCTGACCCGCGTTGGATGACGTCTTAGTCACGTCTTTTAAATCCCAACACACGCTGGATGACGTCTTCAGCACGTCTTCTGCATCCCAACGCACATTGGACGGTGTCTCCAGCACGTCGTCTGAATCCTGACACACGTTGAGTGACGTCTTCGGCACGTCTTCTGGGAATCTCTACGCGCGTTGGACAACGTCTTCAGCACGTGTTCTGAATCCCATTGCACGTTGGACGATGCTTTGCCATGTCTTCTGAATCCCAGCACACGTTGGACGACGTCCTCAACATGTCTTCCAAATCTTTACGTACGTTGGACGACGTCTTAAGCACGTCGTCTGAATCCTGACACACGTTGGATTACGTCTGCCGCATGTCTTCTGAATCTCTACGCACGTTGGACGATGCCTTAAGCACGTCTTCTGGATCTCAACACACGTTGGACGGCGTCTTCTGCACGGCTTCTAAATCCCAAGGCACGATGGACAACGTCCCCAGCACGTCTTCTGAATCCCAACACACGTTGGATGACGTTTTCAGAACGTCTTCTAATTCCTCACGCCCTGCCCTGATCCTCATTCATATCCTGACGCGTTTCCCGCTGAACATATCATAAACTTGGACGATCCACCGCCAAGGTTTTCAGTTCGCCAGCACTCGCCCATGATTAAGCTGAAAGCAAACCGGCTGGCATACACCGCACTGTCGTAGGCATCATTTGGCTTCAGTCCTCCTCCCCGTGGCTGACGACATGATCCACGGATTTAGCGGATTATACACAGTAAAAAAACTAGTCTGAAGAAGTTGATTCTTCATTTGGCATCTGGCTCGGAATTTATTTATTTATTTATTACAAGCGCGGATAACAGTCACATGCGGTAAGATTCTAACAATGACATACAACAAACAAAAAACAGGCCTAACGAAACCTTAGTGCAATTAAACATTTAAAAGAGGATAGAGACATATTAACAATGTTCTCGTTCTCATAAAGCAAGATGTTGAGCTCTCTGATGCTCCTGTGAATGATTAAACTTGACCTTACTTTTGACCTTGGAAGTGGCAGGTAGAGTCGGAGATGCCCTCTCCTGTCAGTTGTCAAAGGGGCACCAAAAAACCCAATTGAATGTACTCACAGTATATACAGTGGCCTTCTACTGAATGGAACCAGAGATTCATCGATGGCACGCCTCTTTTTGGCTTGAACAGAAGAGAATTGTTTGTGACTGACGAGTTTGGATTATTCCTTGCATCACATATGTCTGTTTATCAGTGTAGAAGCTCCCGTACGTTCTTCACAAGCAGCTCATGAAGGCTATACATAGCACTAGCATGCCAGAGCTTCAAGTCTGCATAATCTCTCACATTTAGATTCAATTTATCAAATACTTTCGGTAGTTTTAAGAGAAATGAATGTGTTCCTCTTAAAAGAATTGCAGTCTTAATGGACCTGAGTTTTAATTTACATTACAAGACAGGTCAAAAAGGCTAACTATCGCATCTACAACCTTTTTAAAGCGCTGAAGAGTGGAGATCCTCAAATCCTTTTGCGGAGACGAATGAAACCCATGATGGGATGTTGAACAACAGTTTGCAATCCTTCGAGGAGAAAAGGCATCCTACTTTTAGAAAATGTTCAGAATAATTTGATTGGGAAACTGATGTTGAGGTGCTTCGATAACTGAGGTTGCGCTACTACAAGCAGAAGCTAAATAGTGCTGAGAGAGCTGAGCTGTTAGTTTTGTCACGCCTTTTCATGAGAAAGAGAAGATCTGACCTCCTCGTGATGTTTAAAATATGGTACTTACAGGTAGGGTTTTTGTAACACCACTCATCCTTTTTGAGTCTAGACTGACAATGGACATAAGAGGGAAGCTCAGAATTCACGTTTCGGTGGCAAAATCGCAAGCTCGGGCAAAATTCTTCACCTACAAAAATTTATGCGTGTTCAACCACATTCTGAGTTCATATCAGGGTAAGATTCATCCACATTTTACGTAACTTTAGCGGAGAATTGTAAGCTTATCAAGCAATATGGTGAGCGACACGCCGCGTTAAAAGCTTAGATAACGCGGCTTATCGTTCACCATATCGCTTGATAAGCTTACAATTCTCCGCTAAAGTTACGTAAGTCGTAAATGAATCCGGCCTCAGGAGGCCTCAGGTCTATTTTTGCATGGCTTCAGAGCATTGCTTTTATGTGCTTTCAGTCGTATTTGTTTTGAATGAGCATTAGTCGATAGAGCTGGTATCTTTTCTAAGGTATTTTCAGGTATGGCCTCGGTCTACGTGATAAAAAAGTAAATTGATAAACAAATAAAATTTATATTAGGAACCACCAAAATTCCATCGGATCTGGCGCGGTCTAATCCAAACATGGTGTGTCGGCTGAGAAATTTAATGCCATTGGTAAGACTTCTTCTGGCCGTGGAATGTCACAGATGACGTCTATGACGTCTAGTCCATGCTGTAGAATGCGCCCAATTCCAACTATAAAGTGAGGTCAAATAGAAGAAGCTAGAATCAGTTCAGCTTGGTCCATTCCGATCTAGCCTAGCTCGGTCCGATCGTCTGATCACCAGATCTTTAGACTCATAGGAAGTCGCACAGACGAAAGAAAGAATTCTTATAAATCAACCCCAGAGCCGGATGCCGACCTGAGTTGTTGATATACATAAACTAGAACCTAAAGTTAAAGCTCAATAAACAAGCTTAAGGTGATTGGTTCAAAGGTTGACGAATATTATGATTTGTATCGCTTTCTTAATCTCATATTTTTTGCGAAGTTTAAAGAATACTTTGTTGTAGGTCATAAAGGGATAAATACAAGTATTAAAGGGTGTACTGATGGTAAAACTGAAATTTTTAGGAAGGACCGGCAGAATTCCATTGCAGTCCAATCAGCCAGTATTGCCGTCTTCAAATATAAGTTGTGCACTACATACTCTTGTGTTACCACATATATCGTCTACATTTCGCTTTTACTCGACGTGATTGGCCACCAACCTAGGCCTCTTCTCCTTCTTACTGGTTCCCCCGTCCTAGGCCCACCACCATGTCCCTCCTTCGTATTCATGGCAGACATCGGTGACACGTCCTTTGAATCCGGACGCCTGATCTCCCTTACTGTTCCCCACTTACTGAATTCTTTGCTGGTTCTCCCTTATAAGTAACCCCTACTGGTACCCCTCAATGAATCCCCGTTTATTGGTCCTTTCTTGCTGGTTTCCCCGTCCTAGGCCCAGCTCCAGGTCCCTCGTTCGTCCTCATGGCAAGACATCGTCGACACGTCTTCTGAATCCGGACGCCGTTGCGCGACCTCGGTGGCACATCTTCTGAATCCAGACGCCTGATGTCTCTACTGTTCCCCACTTACTGGATCCCTTGCTGGTCCCCCCTTATCAGTAACCCCTACTGGAACCCCTCAAGGCCTCCGCTTTTAATGGTCCTTTCTTGCTGGTTCCCCCGTCCTAGGTCCACCTCCAGGTCCCTCGTTCGTCCTCATGGCAAGACATCGGTTACACGTCTTCTGAATCCGGACGCCTAATCTCCCTCACTGTTCCCTTCTTACTGGATCCCTTGCTTGTCTCCCCTTATTGTAATAGTAACCACCTACTATACTCCTTCATTGCCTCCTCGTTAATTGCTCCCTTCTTACTGGTTCCCCTGTCCTAGGCCCACCACCAGGTCCTCCTTCGTGCTCATGTCGAGCGTCGGTGGCGCGTATTCTGAATTCTGACGCCCTGCGCGACGTTGGTGGCACATCTTCTGAATCCAGACGCCTGATCTCCCTTAGTGTTCCCCACTTACTGGATCCCTTGCTGGTCCCTCGTCCCTCCCCTTATCAGCAACCTCTACTGGTCGTCCCCCTCATGGCCTCCCCGTTTATTGGTCCCTTCTCACTGGTTCCCCTCCTAGGCCACCTCCATATCCCTCCTTCGTGCTCATGGCTGACTCGGTGGCGTGTATTCTGAATTCTACGGTATTTCTACTGTATTTGTGTTTGCGCGATCGTGCCAGGCGCGTATTCTGAATTCTGACGCCCGGCGCGACGTCGGTGGCACATATTCTGAATCCAAGCGCTCAGAAACGCGCACCATCGCCGTTTTGTCGTGATGGTTGCCATGCAGAAGCAGCATCAGCCATTGCATGGAAAATTTTGTCTGCGAGTGATACGGTGAGCCATACTCCAGGCCGGTAAGATCACCCAAACGTCATCGTCGGCTAACACAATAACATAATGGTAGATAGATAGATAGATTGGCCGATGCGGGGTGTTAATTGAGCTTGTAGCTGCGCCACTAAAGCCGGCAGCAGAGTGTTGCGGGTGCCGCGGACCCACCATGACAACGGCGGGTGGTGCGGCGCCGCGAGGGTTACTGTACGCAATGCTGGTACTTTTGCCGGCAGTTGCGACCTCTAACAATGCCATGGATGTAGTAAGGAAAACGCTTTTTGTTCGCTGAAAAAGCGTTTTCTAAGCCAAGTTAGGAATTCTTGAATGTGAGCCCCGAAATCTAATAGAACGCTCCTTATAACCCAACAGTTCTGTACCATTTTGCGCCTGCTCTCACTTTTGTCGTTCTATCTCCACTGAAAGTTCCTCGGTTGACAAGCGGCTCGAAGATTATGTGGTAGCCTTCGTGATGAGATCATTCCATCCGATGCCTTGTTGAGTGCGGGAGGTCTGTCCGATGCAGTTATAACTCGTGCTAAAGAGAACGGTCTGCTTTACTGTTGCATTTCTGTGCCAGGATTTTCCGTAAACCTCACACGGCTGGCTTGTGGCTGGGAGGCCACGAAGATTTTCAGGGGAATCAAAGGGTGCAATATCGTTCCTCGTATGTAATCCCCTCACCCAGGCACGCTCCCTGAGTGAGATTAACGAGTATTTTTTGCAAAGTAGGCATTTCCAGAAGGAACATGGAGAAGGTCATCTATGACTTCTACTCCAATCTCTTCGATAGCCACGTCCACCTGCCCCCACGCCATCTTCCGCAGGATGGATACGTCGTCCCCTCTGTTCTCCCTTCCGAGATCCGACACGCCATCTCGTCGGTGAAGAAACGTAGCACCCGGTCTCGACAGGATCAGACCCGAACACTTGAAGAACCTCCCGCCAGTGCTCATCAACACCCTGGCGCGGTTCTTCACGCGCTACCTGTCGGAGTGCAAGGTTCCATCTCAGTGGAAGACCAGCCGGACCGTCTTGCTGTACAAGAAGGAAGACGTGCGCGACATTGGTAACTATCGCCCGATCTGCCTGCTGTCCGTAGTCTACAAGCTGTTCACTCGAATTATCCTGAATAGGATCAGCCGAACGCTGGACGAAGGACAGCCATGCGAACAAGCAGGATTTCGGAGAGGATTCACCACGATCGACCACATACACACCATTACGAAGCTCATCGAAGTGTCGAGAGAGTACAAGCTGCCGCTGTGCCTTACGTTCATCGACCTGAAGAAGGCATTCGACTCCATCGAAACTGAAGCGGTCATCGACGCCCTGCTCACTCAGGGTGTTCCTATTCAGTGCATCAGAGTCTTTCGAGAGCTGTACTGTGGATTCACGACCAAGATCTCACCATTCTACAACGACGTCCTCATCGACGTAAAGAGAGGGGTGCGGTAGGGGGATACCATATCCCCGAAGCTCTTCAGCGCCACCTTCGAAACCGTCATGCGCGAACTAGAACGGGAAGGCATGGGAGTGAAAGTCGACTTTCGGCAACTGCACCATCTTCGCTTCGCTGACGACATCGTGCTCATAACACCGAGCATAAGCCAGGCGGAGCGAATGCTGGCCGACTTCGATCGTGTATGTGGGAACATTGGACTGCAGCTGAATCTTACGAAGACGATGTTCATGAGGAACGGACAAGTTTCTGATGCCCCATTCTCGCTTAACGGAACGAACATCTCCGAATGCTCCAGCAACGTCTGTCTGGGTCGCGAAGTCAATATGGCCAACGAGCTAGCGCCAGAGCTAAGCAGAAGGAAACGAGCGGCTTGGAGAGCTTTCAAGAGCGTCGAAGAAGTCGCGAAGAAGACGAAGAACGTGCCAACCTATTCGTCTCCACTGTTCTTCGTGCTCTAATATACGCCTCAGAGACCTGGGCCATACGAAAGCAGGACGAACACGCCATCAGCGTCGCGCAGCGTGGAATCGAGAGGACGATGCTCGGAGTGACACGACTCACGCAAGTGAGAGAAGGTCTGCGGAGTTCCGAGCTTCGCCGATGTTCGAAGATCAGAGACGCTGTCGCGTTGGCCAAGTTGTCGAAAATCAGGTGGGCCGGCCACGTAATGCGTCTCACAGACACCCGCTGGACGAGAGCCGTCACCGACTGGATTCCGCGGGATGTCAAGAAAACACCAGAACGCCCACCAACGCGTTGGTCGCACTTCTTCTTGAAAGCCCTGAACGACCGCTATGACGCTCTTCGTGTCCCTCGAGCGAGGAGGATCCATTGGAGCACTCTGGCACGCGACAGGAACGAATGGAGACGCTGCTGGCGCCCGCTCGAGCAAGTCGATGATCAACGGGACGACAGTACCGTACAGTACTAGGCATTTCCTGATCAAAATATTTATAATTAGGACTACGTCATACAACACATCTACGAATGCATATAACGATCAATTAGGCAAGTATTGCTCTATTATTATCACCAGGAAACATCATTAGTGGGAAGTTATAGATGCAGCTAATAACAGCAGGATTAGGAAGAAAATAGACATTGTTCAGAACATAAATAAATGAAGCGAATAAACAATAGGGTCCAAGAGAGATCAGTTGGTCGAAAATGGGAAACGCTTCGAAAGTGGCCGAGAACAGATTCGACGAAGATATAAGTGAATTCGCGAGTAAAATATGTCTGCATTTGAACGCGCTCAAACAACTTCTCAACAGGAACGGTGCTTATTACACGAGGATCGTCCAAATGTATGGAGATCGTTCAATAAATTAGTCACTTATTAAATAGAATAATACAGTACTACTAGTTTCTACAAGCTATGGTTGGTTCACTCGAACACAGTGTGCTTTTCTACTGTATTTGAGCATTGGAGGCTACGCGACGACGAATACCATGAACCGAACTCTAGATATTTCAATGACAACCCTATCAGCCACCGGCGACAGAATCGTAGCTGGAACGGAAGAGCTTCTTGTGAAGCTCGAACTTCCATACGGCTCCCGACACCACAATGCACAGTATGATTAGAACGAAGACGGCAATCTGGAAAGACCATCATTTACACGGTTTCGGCAGTGATAGAATCCTCTCTGAGTTCCTATCATATTCCTTTAAATTGAACACTTTTCATGTGAAATTGGACCCTCTTCTGAGCAGGTTTGACATTTCAAAATCAAACAGAACATATTCCAAATCAAAGCGCGCGTCTCCCAGATTAAACTATAGGCTCTCCAACATGGTTAGAATAAATGAATTTTTAAAGGAAAATTAAGTATAACTTTTTCAAACAAGTGTTCCGTCACGCCAATCGGCGTGAATCACACTTGCGTGCTTCGTGCTATGTTGCAGTAGTCATCATCAATATCGATATTGATTGCCCTCCCCTCTGCTGTGGAGGTCTACCATCGGATCTTCTGAGTCCTCAGGGACGTTGGACGACGTCTTCGGCACATCTTCTGAATCCCTAGGTATCCAGAAGACGTTTGGGCATTTTCCGCTGTTTTCGAGCCTCGCAATTTCCCCCTATTTTACAATTCATCGCTTAGCGGTTTATTATATCTACCACTTCGTATATAACTGAGTTAGCCTTCAATGACGTTTGAGTAATCAAACCTTCCTGAGAATGAAGGTTTGATTACTCAAAAACACTCACTGATGAAACCTAGTCGAACCTCGCGCGGACAAAATGTGCCTTTTAACATGGGATGCTGCTGCAGCCGAGGAAGTGCAGCCTTCTCCTGCTGGACGCAGCAGCATCTGCGAGCGTTTCTGTGCGTCTGGATCCAGGAGTCGGGTCCCTTCGTTGTGCAACAAGCGTCTGGAGCCAGAAGAGGTGACACCGTCGTCGTACGACGAGCGGCCGCATTCAGAATTCAGCATTACCCCATGTTGAACCGAATATGTTACCCGCGCCTGGGGCCACATCCGTGAAAGAAGGACGGAGAAACCAGCAAGAAGAGACCAGCTATGGGGTCAATAATGGAAATAAAAAAGTGGGCCAGGAATTGGGACGGGCAAGGTGAGGGATAAGACCAATAAGAATAAACGAGTTAGGGGAGCATAAGATTTCTGCTTTCTGAGGGTTAAAACAATTTTTAATTTACTTTTTTCTAAAAAATTAAAATGCTAAAAATTTCAAACAATGTGGTCACATACCGGGGCATGTGAAACAGAAATTTTCAAAGAAAGTTATATTAGATTTCCCTTAAACAAAAACTATTCTAATTTTCTTAGGGAATTTCTATGCTACGTGAAAGAAGCTCGTTTTAATTTGGAAGATCTTCAGTTTGATTTCAAAGGCGTCAAGCTGCTCGGAGGAGTGTCCAATTTGACGTGAAAATGATATTTATATATACAGGCACAAATACTCCGTAGAAACTCACCATGGTGGTATTTGAGTCGTCTGGGATCGGTGGCTGTGTCGGCCGCTCGAATATGAAGTTCTTAGACGAGCCGGAGTCATCGGATGGCTCGTCGTCGTTGTCGTCGTCGTCATCGCCCTCCTTTTTATCCGACTCTTCTCCTTTTCCTTCCTTTCCTTCCTCTTCCTCCTCCTCCTCCTCCTCCTTTTCTTCCTCCTTCTCTTTCGCCTTTTCCTTCGCTTTCTCCTCTTTGTCTTTGTTTGCTGGTTTAGATGACTCTGAAAAGTGTCTTAGTTGTCATATATAGATTGAAGAACAATAACAGAAAAGCGATGCTCCTTCATACTTGGTTTCTCTTTCTCTTCCGCGTTTTTCTCGTCAGCGTTTTCCTCCTCTTCCTCCTCTTCTTCTTCGTCCTCTTCGTATTCTATTTCCATCTTTGGCGGTGGTTTTCTGAAAAAGAACCAGAAAAAAAAGAAAGAAAAAGAGTTTTAGATGTTTTATTCTCAGGCTGGCACAACGCACCTAATAACAAGAAGGGCGCTCTTATTAAGCATACTGACATCTAGAGGCATCAGATTAGGATACGAACCATGGTCATAATCATTAGCCTACCTGCTTTTCGTCTTCGTCGGCTTTCGCCTAATCGCCTTGTCTTCTTTAACCTCCATGTTGGCTCGAGCTCGGGCAATGGCACTCTTGTCCTTGGTCTGAAATGAGTCATAGATTATTCAGTACACGGTGGCTGATAGAAGACACTGTGACATTACCGTGAAGCACGACAAGACATTCAACTGTTCGCTGTTGAATTGCGCACAGCCGGTCGGATTCAGCTCCTCGGCCAGCATATCGTCACCGGTGAACGAAGCGCATCCCATCGTTCGATATTCTGACATGTGCCCAAGCTTTGACTTTATGTCCACCTGAATGCAGAGAATCCCTCAGAAGAATTTGAACATGTGGATGAAGACATTTGCTGTGTAGGTGACCTACCTTGAAGCAGAATTCGCCTGTGCAGGTGATGTTTTTGGAGCTGGTCTAAAGCAGAACACTGAGTTGTCAACGTTCAACGTTTGTACACTTTCATCTACAACAAACCCGCCCAACAAGGTCTCTTCCCGAAAAACGGACGAGTTTCGTCCCACCAATTTTAGAAATAGAGTAAAGGGGCAGTACTTAGAAGGTAAAAGTGATATCGTCTGCTCACCGGCGTGCCAATCACGGTCATCTCGACGATCATCGCACATTTCTGTCGCTCAGGCACAGTGATTTTAGGCTTCTCAGAATTACAGTAGTTTTCGCCGCAAACGCACGATTCCGTGTTGAGCAGATCATTGGCATCCTGCAACCATTTTTTGTGAGTGTCGTACACAATTTTGCAGTTAGATCTCATGAATGGATTTCATGATAACTATTTCGCTCCGTGTCGCGAATATGGACAGCATTGGGAGGTGGCAATACGCCAGCCAATTGAACCGCATTGAACGGGCGTGCCCTTCGGAGAGTGCGTGCACGATGGGTACCCTGACTGGCTGACGTATGTTCAGTCACTGATCTGCTTGCTTATGATTGGCTGACGCGTCACCACCTCCCAATGCTGCCCGCATTCGCGACATTGGTCGAGTTATTCGTTAATACTTAGGAAGATCCCATTCTGAAATCGAAAGTCAACATACCTTCGCTAATGTATGGTGCATCGCTCCTGTAATCGGAGGCATCATACACGCTCCGATGGAACGTCGTTCTATCAGTGGCACTGAGGCATTCACACAACCCTGAAACAAAGCGAATTTGAAAATTGAATTCAAAGTTAAAAAGATGCCCACTATGCAGGCAGAGTGAGGCCAGTCGGAATCCACCGTGGTCAGCTGTTCTCAGCGAGGCGTGAAAGGTTTTTTGGAGCATTTCTTCTTAAAAGCTGCTATCATCATGGAAAAGTGGGTTCTAACAGAAGCAAAAGTGGGGTGATATTTTTTGGATCACACCACCTTCTTGCAGTACGATTATTATATACTTTTTTAGGCTTTGTATTTCACTTTGTCATTATTTATTTATATTTTGTGTAGATTGTTTGTTTCAGCTTTTTAGAACATTTTTTGTGTCTCTTAATAAGCTGTTTTCTCCAGTTGTAGTTTTGATCTTGAGGAGATTAGCCTTTGTTCACTGAAAGAGACATGTTATGAGAATGGTATTAAATCCTGTAAATTTTTGAATGCTTATTATATTATTATAGGGCCCCTGCGTGTACAAAAGCTGCAGTATGTGGTCTATCTACTCCATATGTGCCAGAGTAAGCCACATCTTGGATTCTTTGCTCAGCTTGTGTTCCTCCGAACTAAAAGCACTTATTTTACGAGCAGGGAACCGTTTCCCTCAAGCTTCTAATATTCATTAATTTCACCAATTCACACGCGGTAGGAAGAAAATAAGGAAACAAGAAGAAAAATTCAACCAAAACAGTTTTTTAAAACAATGAAAGTGAAAAACGAAGGAAGGAGAGCAAGAAGATAAAGAGTAGTTCCTCTAGAAAATGTGCTGATCATTCCTCTTCTAATTTCCAGCAAAAACTGAATTGTAAAAGAAACCCTTTTTTGGTCGTGATGTCAATCACACTAAATTGCGGAAACGGTCACACCACAGATTCTCTTATCGCAATAAGGTGACAAGATGAATTAAGCAATAGTTTTATTTATTGCTTTATTTATTTATTCCTACAATCAGATGCTCTTCTGGATCGTCCATGATGTACTCGGGAACTATAGCAAAAAAGTTTTAGCATTTTCTTGCAATATCATAACAAAAAGGCCCTTCAATCAATTCAAATGGAACAGCTGATGACGGTGGCAGTTGTGACGGACGTTGAAATTCGGAATTCGAATTCAAAGAGTTTCTTAAAAATTATCCACCTTTTCAATTTTCTTCGTTTTGTGATTGACCACATAGGTGCACACCTCTCCTATACATGTGTCTTCTTTGCAATGGGCGCCGGAGCACTCACAGCTGATCTGAAAACGGCGAAAAAAAGTATTGAACCGGTTAAAATAAATAAATGATATTAGGCGTTCTCTTACCAGTTCAACTGGATCAATCTGTAACCTCGATAATGCTCGACCACCATTGCAGTTGTCTCGGCCGTTGCAGAAGCAGGTGAACTTCTCCTGGAAATGAATGTAAATATTGAACTTAGAGAGACGCTGACTGAATGGGAGAGTTAATTATGTAGACCCTGTGCTGTCTTTAAATAAGCCCCTATAGCCTTAGCAAAAGCTTCTAGAAAGGTTATACCTAGCCATTGAGTATCATGCTTTTATCTTACCAAATAAGCTTTGTCCTTTGACGTTTTATTTGGCACTTAAATTTCGAATGAAACTTACAATAGACGTTGGACTCATTATAGAAGCTATTAAAGTAAGAGCCATCAATACTACTATATATAGTTCGAAAGAGCCTCTTCAAGCGCAGTCTGATAACAGGTAAATAATGAGTTGATCTCTTCTCGAGGGCCTCTTCTGGCCTTCTCCATCAGCGGCTCCACTTCTCAGCCCCCCAGTCGTTAATTTTGTTTTATATCGAAATATTTCAAAGCGTTCATCTCTCCTCTTTTCAGCAAATGTTCTCTCTTGCAGATGTTATAGAACGTCACGCTGTTGATTTAGTTGCTGAGATGTTTAGTGCTTTTTCATCACATTGTGTAACTCATCATGCTGTGTCCTTAATATCATAATATCCTCATCTATTTTTGAATTTTGCGCACATTTATGTCGAAATATATAAAGAAGTAAATAAACTCCATCCTACTGAGTTCCATGGTTACTGGACCGAGATATTTTCCCTCGTTTTGCAGCCGCCACCATGATGTACTTCGATGCTCCTGCTTTTCTCGGATATTTTTTGCGGGTTATTATTTGGTTGGGTGCGTGGTAGCGCAGACGAAGGAGGTTCCAGCTGCCGCGTGCACCGCAATTCCAGGGTTCTTGGTACGGGTCCCGTCTGGCTCAACTAAACCTTTAAACCGTGCGACGTAATTATATGGCACCAGACTTGTCTAGGAATGATAAAACTCCGGCTTGTTCATAGCTGATTACTGAAATTCGTTGTGCAGGTCAAATACAGATTGTTATTTCCTCCACAGTATTTGGTACAGGTCCTATGCGCGGCGCATTCCAACCGCTTTCTGCTGAGTTTGAGAAAACACTGACGCCTTAATAGAAAAAAAAACAGTTAGTTTGATCCTTTTTTGCATTTTCTTTTCGGTGTTTTGTGTGTCTATAAACAGTGCCTTCGATCCGCAGAAGTTGGTCAACTCCAACCAATCGCTTCTTGAATGCGAACGCTAGATTAGCTGTCCTCGCTTGATGTGAAAAGTAGGCTTCCAGACAAATTGATCCCTTTGATGCGGCGTTAAGAGCGGAGGCTGTTCAGGTCCCAGGAGGCTTCGTGGCCACTGTTTACATATGACGGCAGATTGGCCCCATTTCGGACAAACCGCTACGGCAATACATGTCGGACGTGGAGGCATTAAGCATCGGATTCTTGGGGAAGTGCATTTCAAGGACAACGGTTAGGAAAGTCTTAGTGGCCATGTACCGACAAATACTCCATTCGCTAAAGCGGAACAGATAGCTTCTACAGAGATTCCCGCCTCCGGATTCATCCTAGTCGGAGAGGGGGGGGGGGGGGGGAATCGCTAGAAATCCGAACAATCACCAACAGAATGGCCTTATCCTGCATGAAATTTCAATGAGAAGATCGTTCGTAATTAAGCTAAGCGTTCCGTCACTGTAAAATAATTCACCTTCAGTTTTACCGTTGTTGCTCCCAACACACTGAACCGAGTGTTCCCCTAATTCTTCCTTGTTCCGTACCATCTTGACAACAAAGTTATCCTACCAATTCGTAAAACGAAAGAGTCAAATAGATGCAACAGTAATTTTAATTTAATTTATGTTCGTCTGGGCGCGTGTAGCGCAGTAGCAGGTGCCGGATGCCAAGTTCCTGGTTCGGATTCGCTCAGCCCAACGAAGCCTTTCATCCCCTGGGGTCGGTGAATTGATACCAGGCCTCTCTGGAAAGGATAAAGCGATTACTTGTTCATCAGCTGGCCCCCGAAATTCATTGTGTGACCAAATCCGCTTTCAAATCGCTTCCACGACGTACCGTAGAAGTAGAATGCGTGGCGCATCCCAAATGGCTTTGAATAGCGCCCCTTTATCCTTTACCTTTTATTTTTATATATTTATTAATAGACGAGGTCTATCGTTAAAAAACAACAGCAAGCAGTCCCAAACAAAACCATCCCATAAATGGAACAATGCAACACCGAAAAATCCAGTCATTGAGAGATTACCGGACTACTTCTACAAAACCTTGAAAATACACTTACGCAGACATCACCTTCAACTTATCCTAGTTTTCTAGCAACAAGAGAATCCTATGGGTTCTAGAAACCGATTTAACTTGTGATTTAGCGAAAGAGACCAGAAGTTTGAACTTTCCTATTACAGATCTCGTCAGCGTCCCGTAAATGAAATTCTCTGGGTTGACTTGCAGCTTTACAGCAAGAATTTTACATAAAGGATAAAGGATAAAGAACGGCGTTATTCAATCCCTTTTGGGATGCGCCACGCATTCTACTTCTACGGGATATCGTGGAGGCGACTTGAATGCGTATTTGGCCATGCAATGACTTGCGGTGTCCAGCCGACGAACAAATCAGCACTCTATACTTCCCAGACAAGTCTGGTACCAATTCACCGACCCTGGAAGGATGGAAGGCTTGATTGGCCTGGGCGGGAATCCGAACCAGGAACCTGGTATCGGGTGCACGCGACAGTCATCAGTATTTTTATTCTGCTGTTCAGAGATGAGAGACCAGCATGCGCTAACCGTTGAGGAGTATTAAGAATTGGGCTACATATATTCCACCGAAAAACATCCCATCATAAGTTCCGTGCAACTGTTTTGGATAATTTCCAAAAAGCTGATATTTATTTTCCTAGTTGAGTTGAACACTGCTGTCCCAGTTCCCAATATAAATCGTACATAGATTTTAAAGGCCATCACGTAAATTTCTGGATGACTACATATTTCAGAACTTTGAAGAAGTCGTAGGAGCGAAAACCGGCTTTCTTCCACCAGTAGCCTTTACAGTTTTGGCTTCCGTTTTGAACGTCCAAATACAGCTGAATGGAGGTGGAAAAATAACTAAGTGTTATCGTAAACCCACTAACAAAAATACCCTGGTCCATAGCAAGTCACCGCATTCGACAGAGACCAAAGCAGTTGCCGTGCGCAATATGTTCCGCACAGCAAGCAGAGTATCTACTGGGGAAAACGATTGCAAGGAATCGCTAGCGCTTGCTTATCAAATCGCTACCAGGAATGGGCATACATTCATTGGCTATCAGCGAAGTAGCACCAGCAATCGCTCACGTAATTCCTCATTTGACGACAAAATCCCATTTGTCATCCCTTTCGTCTCAGACAGTGTCAGCACTTCTATTAGGAAGTGCGTTAGAAGGGCGGGATTGGAAAACGATGTCAAAGTGGTAGATACACCTCCTGCTAACCGGAAAAGTCGTTTCGTGCGCAACCGCCTGTACGACCGAACTTGCGCAACCCCAATTTGCACCATCTTTCCCATAGGTAACAAAGGAGACTGCATGTTTTCGGGGGTTGTCTACCTAACAAGGTGCAACAGCTGTGGAGACGAATACATCGGTGAAACAGCTCGCTCCTTCTACGTCCGCGTTAAGGAGCACCTGGAAGGGAAGAGCAGGTCACGACCATCAACTGCTCTGGGCTGCCACAGGGTAAATGACCATAACGGCGCCAACTTTGGGATCACTTTCAAAATCCTAGCACGGGAGGCCCATACCGCCGCACGCAAAACCCTGGAGGGGTTCTGGATACAGGCCAAGAGCCCGAGGTTGAATCGGCGGGGGAAATGCGTCTATATAACCCGCGAGCTCACCCCTTACATCAATCTCGCCTTTTAGACAGTTTCACCTTGTGGAGTCTCTCGGGTGTCCTAAATGTTGTTCTGCTGACACCTCTCTCTGCTGGAAGGGTTGCTGTTCGGGGGGTCTTTGAATTTTCGCAAGGTTCGTGGCGAGGTTTGTCCTGGTAGCTTCCCCATATATTTGGACTTTTCAGACTCTGAAGAAGAACATCGCCGAAACGTTAGTCGTCAATAAAGCGTGTACTATCTCGGTTTCGAGTTCAACACCACATTAAACAATTGGACAACGATCAATGTCGAGATTCATCGAGGGCCGAACCTGGCAGTTTTGAAAAAACATAGGTCACTGCCTAGAACAAAGCCCAGTCCTCGCAAGTTGTCTAATTTTTCTATTGTTTGACTTTTAATCTTACATTCCGATGCTTTTTAATAATTTTTAATATTGTAATTTTTAATATTCAATAACTAGAAGATGAATCTTCCCATTTGCAAGGGAAAATTTCATTTTTTTGCCAAAAAGCTCGTAGAATAGCGTTTCGGCAAAGAGAGCCTGGTCTAGAGAGCCTACGTATCTTCTGTATCTTGGATTCTTTGGCGAATTTTTAATTGTAAGGCAAATAAAGTCCTCAGCACTTCCTACCCTTTCCCTTGCGTTGCGATGGTTAAAAGGACAACGTTTTTTCGTTGATAAGAAGAACTTAAAGCCCTGAACTGAGTCCGGGCCAGGCTTTGGAACGCAACACAGCTCGCGGTAGTAACCACTGCTCGTTTGAATCTACCTCTTGTTATTAGAAACGCTAAGAGCTCAGGGGTTGAAATAAGTTGAATACACGGCGCATCCTACAGAAATAGGTCAGGAAACCACCACTTTATCGCTTATCACTAGAAAGTCGTCACGTAGCACCGTTTCCCACGACGCACTGATCGTGAGTCCCGAGCTCTAATGGAATTGCGATTTAAAGCGATCTTTGAACTGGGAACAGCAGACGTGGCAAAGATCTGATTTCACGCGCTTCCCTGACGAGCAGCATGAATGACGAATTGTCGAAAAATGGATAAATAGGACGGAGAATAAAAATCGGGGCGCTGTTCGACCTGAATTGGGGTGCGCCACAAACGATCATTGAAGAATCTTTCATTGACAAGGTTTGAGCTATATACAAGATATTATAGTTGTGCTCTACCAAAAATTTCAAATAACCGAATATATTCGAATAGCGACGATTTTCGAGCATTCGAATTCGAATAACATTCGAAAATCGCGTTTTTTTGAGCATTCGAATTCGAACACATTCGAAAATCGCGTTTTTTTCGAACGCTCGAATACGAATATTCGAATTCGAATAGAATTATTCGAATTCGAATGCTCGAATATTCATTCGGGCACAACTATACAAGATATATAGCTCAACATCGTTAATGAAAAGACATCGCGAAGGGAGAACTTTATTATCTAGAAAGGAAATTTTGATCCATGATCCAGTGTCTTGCTAAGTCCTATTCAGGGAATCAACTCCAGGAGTCCACCAGAACTCCATGTGACCAGCGATGCTCCAGAATCCTCAACGAAAAGCTTCACAGAACAGTGTACTGCTTTAAATTACCTCCAACGAAAGGAGCCATGGTATTAGGTTGTTCCGAAAGTTCTCAGTTTCCGCGTCGAAGCGGGACAAACGCTGAAGAAGAAGAAGAAGAAGCACCGTTCGAATCAGCAAACTTTCTCCAACGGGCCTCCTGTCGAACCATTCCATCAGCGAAAAAGTGGGTAGTCAAGATTTGACAAAATCCACGAAAGCTGTGTTTGGCTTGTCCTGATTGGTGAAGGTTTTACCAGCGAGAAAGTTCTGAAATTGTTTGAAAGGTGGCAGTCGGTTGGTGAGAGGTCTGATGAATATAGCGGGTGAGGCAGAAGTTCAACCCTTGATTCGCTCAATTTTCGATAGTGATTTGTGAAACGTGTGGGCTGGCGTTACCGTGCAAAAGAATCGGACCTCTTCTATAGACCAATGTTGGCTGAAGTTGGCGCAATTTCCGGTGCATTTCGTCGACTTCCTTACAGTAAGACTCTGCTGTGATCGCTTGGCCTGGTGCCAAAAAGTTGTAATGGATCACACTAGCCGCCGACCACAACACAGCGACCATACCTTTGGTGGAGGTTCCCCTTGGAAAATGCCTAGGAGGTTCGTTGGCGTCCAACCACTTTTTGGAACGTTTCCTATTATCATGCAGAATCCACTTTTCATCTCAAGTGATGATTCGATCCAAGAGCAGGTCAGTTTTGTTGCGTAAAAGTAGAGAAGAACAAATCTCGAAACGTGACAATTTTTGCCGCTCACTCAACTCTTGGGGCACCCACTCTTCGAGCGTTTTCACCTACCCAAGGCGCTTCGAAGCATCCGCAGCAGCAGTTCTACTGACGCCTGGCTCTTTCGCAATCCCGCGAACTGTTTGGTATGATTCAGCTACCACCAATTCCTTAAACTCGTCGTCCAGGATTGCTCTAGTTCGGCCGCTACGGGGGTCGTCTTCGAGGCTGGAATCTCCGGTCCGAAATTCACTGGACCACTGGCGCACAGTGCTTTCTTCAGCGCTATTAGGCCCCCACACTTGACTGATTTGTCGAGTTGTCTGCGCTGCAATTTGAAGTAAAAAAACAACAACCTTGAAACATAAATTATTTAGTCAGATAGAGCGAAAAAATCTGTACAGAAAGTAGCATTAACGCGCAATGCAAGTTGAATTTTTACTTAATAACACACGAATGGAGAATAGTAACGCAAAACGCTGAGAACTTTCCGGGCAACCTAATAGTTTCATGAGAAGAAGATGAGAATACTTCGATCGGCATGTGTACAAAAAAAGACTTTCAGAGGTCCGGAGATCTCAAGTGATGCGACTTTGGGTTAAGGTCTGTCAGGTTACCGAGCTTGGATCACGGAAGTCAGGCTACACATTAGTGAACGGGCTGGTTAAGAGTAAGTCAGCCATATCCTCTATTAATGAAGGACGCCTTGCAGATACCCGGACATGTGCCGAAAATACATAGTCCAGTAGCTTTTTGTGTATAAGATAATCCATCAAGTATTTTCAATGCTAAAATTTGGCATGTTGAGCGTTATTCGACTACCGCGTAGTATATTTATCAAGTTAATTTCGGGGATGAGAAGGCTGCAATTAAAGTAAAGCTTACTTCTAGTCCAAGAATTGTTAGTAGTTTTATCCCGCTTCACCTCTAGGTCCGTCTAGGTCCTATATACATAGGATATAATTGCTTGAGCAAAAAGAATAAATAACTGTCGAAAAGAAATACAACAGAAAGACGGAAAGTGCTGAAAGCAAAAATAAATATTAAAAAACTAAACAAAAACACCAACCCGTCCTTCTTCATCAGCCGTTTCACAGTGATCTCTGACGTCGTCCCGCATCATTGAGCCCTTAATACAGCCCTGAAACTCAAAAAGTATATGGAATAAACAACATTTATCGTATTTTTCATCTGGAAATTATTTTCGAGCGCATCAGAGCACGCGAAGGATACACAGATCCACACTTGCTCTCAGAATCGATTCAATGTTCGGGCTGCGCCCAGGTCAATCAAGCTTTCTATCCTTTCTGCACCGTCGAAAGTGCGCACCATATTGGTCTGGGGAATCTAGCCCCTAAGCCAAAGACATCACCAAATTCCCTTCACGACATCCTTTAGAAGTTGAGTTCACAGCGCATCCCACAAGAGAATTGGGATCTATCCTAGTCCGGGGGGCCACATAACTAAAAGGATGAAAGCGGCTGCTACAGAACAACATGAGACCCAAACAAGAAAAGTCATGAAGAAAAAAGGAAAAAATTACATTTGTTTGTTGTAAGCAGGCAAAGTTTGTGCCCTCCTCACCATGTTAGATCCTGGTTATAACACGTCAGGCGGCGGTCAGCACGCGGCATGCGGCTTCATGCGCCCTCCCCACCATGTTAAATCCTGGTTATAACATGTCAGCCGGCGGACAACACGCGGCATGCCTCTATTCCGTCGCTCTTTGCCCGCCGAGACGGTTGTAAACCGCGGCGATTTTTTTTATTTTTTCCTTTGTTCGCTCGTTTTCGGTTTCTTTTAGGTTCCAGCTCGTTCTCTAGGAGCCGCTCGGTATGTTTCAATTCATTTTGTTGCCTACTTTTTAGTTATGTGCCCCCCCCCCCCGGAATAGGATAGATCCGAGAATTGATTAACTCTGAGCTTTATCCTTTAACAACACTCAACCGTTCTAGCGGGTCTGCTGGCATACATACTGACTTCACGCCAAAAATATTGATAGTATTGATTTTTATTGATTACCAAATCGATGCTGCCCCCTCGTCGCGAAGTCTGTTCAACATAATCGCATGATCGCTCCTCACGGATTCGACTGGAAGAGATGTTTTGAAGCCTTTTGACCCCTCATGCTCAACAAGAATTTCGTGTACCGTTTGCATGACATCGCCACAGGAGACATTTGTATAGCACGACGTGACATCGAACTACCCCATCACGCTGGTGTCTTTTACTTTTGTCTCCCGGAGCTTATCCAAAAGGGGCACAAATATTAGGAAGGTGAGATGAAGTGAACCGCAGTAGCTGCGTAAGAACCAGGTTCAGCAGCCATGCAATACGGTCGTTTCGAAAATTGTTGTCCAGAAACTGGATGAATTGGGATACGAAACTCTGCCACATCTAGCATATTCACCAGAACTGTCCCCTACCGATTATCGTTTCTTCAATCAGTCAGGTCGTCATGTGAAGGATAAAAAAGTCAGCAACCAGATGATGTCGAAAATGGCTTAAGTTTTAATGATTCTCCTGAGGCTCCACATATAAAATTAAAAAGCTATTTGCTCGTACTCAATTACGGAGCAACTTCTTCAGCATTAGGGTTATACCTACTTTAAGTAAGAATTGGAGCGAAAACTTGACAAGTATGAGTGTAAGGGCTGTTGGAAGGCTGACGATGTAGACTCGAGGATTCCTCGTGTACTTTTTTCCTCCCGCCTCATAGTTTCCTTACTAGATCATGTCACTTGTTGTGTTGTCGTGGTTCCTTTATATGTTTTTTTTCAGGCTCTATTTTATAATAGGTGTACACCAGGGATGAGCGGATTAGCCGTTATCCGTTATCCGTTATCCGGTATCCGGGGGGTTTTGGCCTATCCGTTTTGTTGTTCGTTATCCGGCGATTTTTTGCCGGATAACGAACAACAAATCAGCTGAATCTTAGCTTTGGACGTGGTGATGGGTGGACTATGTACAGGATCCTTCACGATCGTAAGAATAGTCGTCAGAAACAACAGAAGTATTCAGATCTAGAAGGGTTAATTGAAGTTTCCTCACTTGGAAACTGGCTACATAGTTTTAAAGATATCTAACTTCCAGCTTTGCAGAATGCTCGCTAAGCCTGTACCATACTTATGTGAGGCCTACTTAGCACAGCATTGTTCATTCATCTTAAGTCATGTGCTGACCAAGAAGGCATTCAAACTGCTACTAGCAATCGTGAAAAGTGGAGAGCCGCCCGCATCCTGGGAAGAATTTTTACCGACGATCTTTCCATTGTACCATTTGTGGTTACACGATTGCAGTATGTTCGACTCGATTGCAGGCGGTAATGGCACCTTTTTAGCCATAAGCTGTCGTGAATTATCAAAAGATACTGCAGTACAACAATGAATACTAGCAAAAGAAATAGGACTAATCCAAATACATAGAGTAAGCAACTTCTTCTTTGAAAATTTTAGGGGAGCAATAAACTACTGAACAAACTTATCATCGTGGGTGCTGAAGACGTGTAGATTTGTTTTAATTTCTGAGTTTTTTTTTGTAAAACTTATCTGCAACATGGAGAACACCTTCGTTTTGGGGCTGGGTCGGGCATTCTTCCTCTGCTCCAGAAGGGATGGGTCGGATATTCTTTCTCAGATCCAGAAGGTCTGGATGTCATAACTCTTTGAGTGTATGTTTGCCGTACGCAATTGCTTGCAGTTACTACCCAAAAGTTAGTATTTTATCCATCCCAGATAATTCCGCGTTCAACTACCTTGGATCTTGTGATGCTATCGAGCAGCAACAACAGTAACGGCTCAGGGCTCAGGCTCAAGCGCAGAGTAAGGCGGATAAATAAGACAATCCAGGTCAAGGGCGGGTATGTTGCTGTGCGTTTGTCTTCCTTCGGTTGGGCAGAAAACACCATAGAGCGTTGTTAATGTGGCGACTGCAAAACGTTTGAAAAACACTACTAAAATGTCTAGAAATGGCTTATAAATTAACAGTCTTTAAGTCCTGGTCTGGTTTTGAAACTAGTGCAATTTTAATTTTTGTTGTTTGTTCGTTATCCGTTTTTCCGTTATCCGGCCATTTTCGGGCAAAATTATCCGTTATCCGTTATCCGGTTTTCAAAATTTCATTATCCGCTCATCCCTGGTGTACACGCCTAGGTTATGCTTAGCTGTTTGTCCGCGTTGAATTTGATGTTCTGTTTGCTTTTACGTGTGCGGAAGCACACGTCAATAAATCAATCAATCAGTTATCGTAGTTCTGGGTTTGCAAAAGTGAACGTTTAAGGTGTTGTCGACTTGAAAAAATGTACTAATTGTAGTGGTGCTCATTTCGATTAATAAAATTGCTTCCAAGCGACGTTATGATCTGTCGAATTTTTAGTCAAAATCGGTCATTTCGTATGCAACCATTTAATAACTGCACTGCCACCACACTCTGTATCTTCGTTGCTTGGTATACACGTTACACCCAAAAGACCGGTGAACCGAACGAAGACAATTTACTGCGAACACTGCTAATGTTACTGTGACTTAATGATATCGAACCAGGTCGATTCATGTACGTGAAGATGCCACCTCCTGCTACTCGCTAATAGTTCCGTGCTTTTGAGGGCAGTGTCAATTAAAGGAAAATCATTAGCTATTAGAATAGGTTCCCTTAACGTGACAGAGGAGAGAAGTTCTAGCAAAATCCTGGCCTAAGAAACGGGCTCAAACCACGGTCGGTCACTAAAAAACTGCCAATGAGATTTTGTTTATAGCACCATTACCTCGAGGTTGTCATGGGTAATGGGTGTCCGCCTTGAAAGAATGCTTGCTCGACCCCTACCTAAGGCCAGAGTTTTGCACGGCCCTGTTGTTCTTTAGACATGCGGCTCACAGCCGTATTGCTTCAGTCGAAAACCTGTCATGAACAGCTATTCACCGAGCGGTCGTTGAGCGGGCAATATGGGCTGCCCTCAGCCGAGCTCTTCAGCTGAAGCACCGCCCGCGCCTCGTCTTCAGGCTCCCGTCCACCTCGGTTATCGTCGCATGATCTCGTCTTCAGCAGACAGAACAACACGAGCAAGAAGGGGGTGGGGAAGCGGCGGCGACGAGTGCTGCCGACGACCAGTCGAGCTCGCTGAGGCGGCAAAAACGCGAAACGCAATAATCTGTCACTCGCCATCGGCGTCGAGGGAATCACCAAAATAGCGCCGTCCTCCCGTTTCAGATTGTAATTACAGATGTGATGGGATGGGCACGAAGGAGCGCTAGCTCCAGAGAACGCTCAGAGAATTTACTTGGGTACATAGTGAGTTGATGGCCTGGGCGGCTACAAGGTGCAGACGTAGGGATAAGTGAACCAAGCAGAGGTGGCATCAGATATGGGCATGAGTCAGCCAACCAGAGGAGGTACATCTCCAGGCGCCTATGTATCTATATATATAATTTTCCATTTTTTCGATTTTTTAAAACCAGTTTGTGTCTTCAGATGTGTGAAATTTGACAGTCTTCTGAATAAGCCTAACGCTTTTGAAATCAAACTGAACAACTCCCAAATTAAACTTCAACTCTCCAAAAAGGCTAGAATTATTTTTTGTTCAGGAAAGAGTTTAGTACGAGTTCTTTGATAGAGTCAGTTAATAATATACGTAAATTATTTAAATCTCTCAGTGCTTTAACAGTTCTAAACTCAATGCCCTAACGAACAGATAGAATTATATTATAAAGAATATAAAGAATCAGGCGCATATGTATCTGTACTTCAAATCACTGAATATTACAACAAACACAAGTGGAAGACAAGCAACAACCAAAACAACGACAACAACAACACCAAACATGTTTTGTTTCGCCTCTCTTTTCATACAAAACATATTTATAATTAGTTACCCAGAAACTCATCAGTGAAGCAGGTAACTAATTAATTTAGTTGTTAGTACTTTAATGTTTTCAATTCGTCGGCTCAATAAGTGAACTTGTTGGTGAATTTTTTTAAATTCTCATTTTTTGAGGAAAAGTGGTAGTCTAAAGATGGTTTTAAAAAGCAGGAAAGCGGTCACTTTGTTGCTAAAAAAGTATTGCGCCGTGCACTCCCCCAAGGTGTCGCGATTTCTAATCGATTGACCGCCAAAATTTTGGTTTGCATGAGGTTTCACACCCGTAGACGATGCAACAAACACAATTGCAAGGAACACAGATTTGATCACTTTGATAGTTCATGTGAGCAACATCATACACTATCAACCAATTCAAAATCGCAACGAGCTAATTGTGTGCATGCCGCGATTTCGTCTGTTAATGCATTAATTGATTGCTACCTTGTTGCGCTTTAGAACAAAATTTAATTTACCATTTTTCTCCAAAAATAAATTTTTTATGAAATTAAAACGCATTTTGGCAGCTGAACTAAAAAAAATTCCAAGGAAAGTTATACCAAACCTTGCTCCAACAAAAGATTCTTCTAACCATCTTGGAGAGCCTGCGGCCTACCCTGTATGAAGCTCGTTTTGATTTAGAACATGTTCACGTTGATTTCAGAAGCATCAAGTTTGTTTAGAAGAGTGTCATGAAAATTATCTATATATGGTCAATAAATCGATGAGTTTTAAAGCATTGAATTGGAATAGAAGCGCAAAAAATAGAATAATAATTGAAGCGAGAAAGGACTAAAGGAACGTGCCTTGACGACCTGCGGTTTGCCCCACTCTGAAGTGCCCCATCGTGGCGCGTACTGTGACAGTACGCAGTAGTCACCCTCGCAGAACGAGCCCATACAGTCCTTGCCGACGCAGTCGAGGCATTTCACTGCGTACGCCAACGGACTCAGTATTAATAGGAGACTACACGATATTAACATCTGAAAACAGCCGCGGTTACGGTGCGATCGATCAATAATCGATTACTACGAGCACGACGAAAGTGGTACGCACAGCCGCGATTTTCAGAAGAGTGAGAAGCAGTAGAAATACCAAGAAGAGTGAAAAATGCGAATGAAGAATTTCCATGGAGGAAATTAAATCGGCTCAAGTGCGGCTTATATAAATATGATAAAAATGAGGCTACTAGACATCATAATATGCTGTGAAAACAGTCACGAATAAGGTGTCAAGAACAAAAGGGTATTAATAGAATCAGTTACAAATCGATATGTAAAGAGTATTTGAAATCTCAGTGTTTTCACAGTTAAAAAACTATTGCCAAAAGAATCGGATAGGATGAGATAGAATCAGGTGCATAAATAGATCCAAATTCACTCGATATTTTATAATTCCTCAACAACATGAACTCCAATTGATAAAATCGATTTTCGGAGTTACCCGATCATGATGTAAAGGGCGTGATTTAATTAAGTCAATCAATGAAATTAGAGGGCGGTCTGCAATTTCTTAGTCGGGTGACTCGAGATAGTAATTAAAAGCTAGAGTGACCCTACCCGCCTATGTCAGAGAAAAAATGTCGAATAGCGAAATGTCAGAGAAACCACGATTAAAAAAATCGATCATCGTTGCGAAGCTAATCCGACAACCACTAAATCACGCCCTTTACATCTTGATCGGGTAACTCCAAAAATCGATTTTATCAATCGATATTCATCGCTTGACCAATAAGGCCTTCCTATTGTTTGAGCCTGCTCGACAGCCTTCATATCCACGTCACCGCACACATGCCAATGATATCGATTGGCTGATTGATTTTGTCGACACGACGTGCCGAAAGGCCGTTAATTTTGCGCGGAGGCACAAGCACATGAAGAAGAGAATTAGCTGGTTGAAGTGAAGTAGGATAGATACGAAGAACAAAGAGATCTGTTCGACAAAAACCATGGATGGATGTTCGAGATAACTTTTTATATCGTAACGACATCTAGCGATCGTACTACAGGTTCGACATGAGTTAGGCTAGTCAGATAAACAAGCACCTGATAAAAATGATGACTGTAAAACAAACGTTTCCGGCACCAAAGTACGTAAGGCGGTGTGAGCTCGAACCACGAACGATGATGTGATCGCTTCCGAGTTTCATTAACAATGCAGGACTGTTCATAGTAAAGCTAACAGTTTTATCTGCGTTTTTTCACCACAAAACCTGATTTCGTAGCAGTGACCTCGGAAACTCGTTGGCTATAATCATTTAATTTCCATAAAAATTTAGTATGTTTTTTCATAACTGCATTTGATTTTTATGTTTTCGCGTTTTCCCTTCATGTGAAGAGGCGCCCCTTCGATTGCATAAAAATAAAAATGAAACGGCAGGAGAATAGTGAGTGCAAGTCTAGCAGAGTAGGGTTTAATAGTTAATAGCTCTGAAAGATTTTTCTCGATTAAGTTTTGCAGCTGTTATGATGCAGTTGTTATATTTTCTACTATATTCCGGATTGTAATTTATTTATTTATTTATTTATTTTTAATTTCTGGATTTTCTTTAGTTCTTTAGTTGGACGCGTGGTAGCACAGTCGGAGAAGAGGCCGTCTGCTATCCACCTGAATCAGCTTTTGGTTCAGCTTATCCGCCCAGGTCATCGTGGGCTTTGATGCCTTTGGGGTCGTTGAATCGCTACTAGACTTTTGGGAAGGAAGGGTTATTTGGAAAGGATTTATATACAATACTTTATGGTGACTGACGCGCTAACTTGTGCACCGGCTGGCCACCACAAAGCATTGTATGGGCCAAACTAAATTCTCCCTCAAGACATCGCATACTAGTAGATTGCGTGGTGCATCCTGAAAAGGATTGATTAACTTCGTCTTTTATCATTTATTCTTTATTATGCATTTAACTCCGTGCGGCTTAATGTATTATAGAAGAGCGATGGTGATGTGCTGGAAGCCGCGGGCTGAACAATATTCAGATTAGTACCGGAAGCTCCATTGTTCAGTGGCTAGTTACCTGACAGAGGATGGCTAGCCATGAGCTGAAATCGTAATACGACCTCCTGCAAATCTTATGACGAAAACCGGGAATCCACCGACTGGGTCTTAATCGCTCAGCAAGATAAAGCAACATTGAAACAGCGAAAGTCCTAGGGAATGCCAACGGCAACAACATCGTTCTCCAGCCGGGCTCGTACTATGCTTCGTGACCCGGAAGTGATTCTACCGGGAACAGGCATTGACGGAATTTCAGTTTCCTTTTTTTCTGATTTTTTGGTCATTTTGCGCAATTTTTTCTGTTTTCTGGGAAAACGACCACAAAATGGCTCAGAAAACAGAAAATAAAGCTGGGAACAAAATTGCATCATTGAAATTCAATAAAAATAATCCAAAAATTAGCAAGGAATCGTGTGTTTTATTCCAAAATAATTATAGTATTTTTGAGTATTTTATTTTCTTGCAGAATTTATTGCATTCAAGGGTGTTTTTGGATGTGCTCGTGTAGAAATTGCACTCGTGAACTGTTGTTGTTTGTTTGTTTGTTTGTTTGATTGTGCAAGTACTGCTGACTTAATGTTCTTCCATAGGACATTTCCCCACTTTCGCAATTCGGCTTCGTATTCTGCTCGATTTCATAAGTGTTTTAGATCATCTAGATTATTTTCAACTTTATATTAAGGCTACAAAACAAGTGTGTGTTCTGAGCGGCATTCAATCATCTGTTAGCTAACCGATTGTCCTAGAGTACTGTGGGTAAGATTGTTGTCCGCCCCCAGTTTGAAAATTGAAAATTGTTGGCCAGTTATGCCCTATGACCTCTTCCAGTCCAGCCTTTGGCGAAGCTGCTCTTCTAACTCTGAGCCTTACTCAGTTTTTGATTGTCAAAAATTGGAGACAGGGCCGTCTTTGATAGTGGTACAGTAGCGATACAGTTTTTTCATGTAATAGTAATGAAGTGGTGGAGAAGGGATATGCTTCTGGACAGTTCTACCCCATTCTATAGTTTCTACGTATACAAGAAAGCACTTTCACCCAAAATCTTTTGTACTGAAGCTGCTTCAGTCACAATCTCGTGCTGTTCTATGAAATAAAGAAAAAGTAAAGGTGAATTGATCTGAAAACTTCCAGCTATTCACAAACGCTGAGCCATTCACTAGAAAAGATATTCTCGAAAAACGAAACGAGCCCGTAAGCCGCCAAATGGCGACAGCACATGCGCGAACTTCTGCTTTTTTCTGTGCTTTTATTGTTTCTACTGCATCAATTTCTTTATGGTTATCCCAACCAAGCATAAAAATAAGTTATTTTTTAAGATTGTGAAACGTTCCTGCCACCGTGTTTCAATCATTGAACTTTACCGTCAAGGCTTCTCGGCAGCGACATTCACCAGCGTCTTGGACTTCATCGAAGTGTTCTATATAGATCCATCAGAAACTACGAAAATTTGGGAACATAGGATGATAGATACGGACGAAGAATACACGTTTATGTGGCAACTACGGAAGACGTTGTGAAGGTATGTGAACGAATTCTCAAGTGCCCGGCGCGCTCGGTCCGTCGGATGTCGCGAGAAATGGAGATCATGGAGAACTGTTTGAACCTTTTGAAGGACGAACTGTTACACTGGGCTAGGGTCTCACTTTGGAAACCGCTCCTGGATCTTCCAACAGGATGGAGCTCCAGCCTACAGGACGAGAGTGATGAAGGACTGATGCAAAGGCAACTTTCCGGCCTCGATCAGCCTCCACGAGTGGCCAGCCAACTCTCCGGATTTGAATCCGATGGATTGTCTGGGCATTTCTGGAAGCCAAAGCCTGCGGGAAACCCCACCGCTCCGGGGATTCTTTGAAGGAAGCTCTACAGAAGGCGTGGGATGAGTTCGATGGGCCATACCAGCGTGCCGCCGTCGATGCCTTCCAGAAGCGTCTCAAAGCCTGTATCGACGCCGATGGAGAGATATTCGAATCTCAATGTTCAATGTTGTGTATAGTTCACAATAGACTAATAAACATTGTTTCATCGTTGGTTTCTCGAAAGTGCTGCATTTTCGCTTTTGGCGATTTGAATACGTTGTCGCCATAATTTTGGCGCACCCTGTAGATTCTAGCGCGGCCAATAGTACTCAGCGAATCTCTGCACAGCTTTAGAGTATATTGCGAGAGTGTGTGTATAAACTCAGGCAAAAACATGCTTGTCAATCAGCCTTCATCGTGTTCAGTGCTCTAATAGGTCAATTTCTTACTAGATGGACTATAAATCTAGCGAATCGTCTGCTTTGTCATTACTTTTACATTTTGGACTGTACTAGTGATCCTTGAACCGCTATATTTTAATATTTATTTATTTATATATTCATTATTATTACATCCATAAGGATGCGCCAATATTGATCGTAATAAAGCCGCGAAAACATTGCTTAGAAAAACAGAAACAGAAAGGAACTCAGAACTCAAGTACAATTAGATTAGTACATTAAAAAGAAGGCTATTAAGAGCATTGATGAGAAGGCTTACCATCTATGTACCTGCGCTATAGAGGGAGAAAAGAACCAGGGAAGGGTAGGACAGCCAACCCGTAAGTAACATATTTACTGCAGAAAATCAGATCAGCTTGCCCATAGTAAGCCATGGTGTCACAATGCAGCGCAATATAGGAAACATAGGAACATAGGAATTCGCATCGAACTAATGGTCAGGCTCTGAAAGAGGTGGATGAAGCTCGTGACTTGGGTTATACTCTAACGAGTGATTTGTCTTTTTCAAAGCACTGCAAACTTTAGGTGAAGAAGGCAAGTTTCCGTATCTATAACCTGTTCAGAGCTTTGAAATCCTGTATTCCCGAGATCTACATCCGGGCTTTCAAAAGCTATGTGCGACCTATCGTTGAAACCGGAACTACAGTATTCAATCCATCTAGAAATTGGGATATCGATCTTTTGGAAAGCGTCCAAAATAGCTCCACGAGGAAGCTCATGATAACATGTTTTTCACTGGATTATAGCTTGATTCCAAATAGTTCCCAACGTTTGCGTTCTATGGTCTTCCATCATTGAAGAACAGTAGGAAGAACTGCTGTATTGTCATGATGTATAAAATTCCGTCCAGAAAGTTATCAATCAGTCCGAAAGATTTCTTTGAAGGGATGCTGACAAAATCCGTAAGAGGAAAGCTTAAGATTCTAATTTCGATTGCTAAATCATGGATGAGGTCAGATTTTCTAACCTACAGGGTTCTCAAGGAATTCAACTTGCTGCTTGGCAAGTACAACGATTTTGCTAGACTTCCTGTGCACGTGTGTAGAAGGTCTACTGCATGTTGAATTCCGTGAAGTGCTCGAAGATATGCTACTACTCATGCATCGTTTAACAGTGATTGTTGATAGTTATGTTTTTGTGCTAGAAATGTTTTTGTTCGTTCTCTTTTTAACATCATTGATGCTAGACTTTGTTCTACGCTATAAATAAATAAATAAATAAATATGAATATGAATGCTTAGCTGAGATCCATCATTTATAAGCCACTCTTTTTTGTACCACTCCTATCTAGCCTCAACCTTTGAAGAACCAAAAGGTATATGTCGCGTAGGTGAGCACCACTGGTAGGTGGGGACGCCTAAACCAATCAGACCGCACTGAATGGGCATGTCATTCAGAGAGACCAATACAGTGATACCCTGATGGGCTGGTATGTCTTCGGTCTGTGCTCTGTTCGGCTATCATTGGCTGGCGCGCTTCCACCTACCAATGCTGCTCACCTACGCGACATGTACCAGCCAAAGCGTTTATTTTTCACAGGAACCTTCATAATGCCGCGATCAATGCTGTAATCGTTAGGGAGACTGTGAATAGGAGTTGCTGAGTAATGTTGCTTCTTCAAATGTTGAGATTCCTGGGATCTATGAAACAAGATTTACAATTTCTTGATTGTATTGAATCTGGAGTGTGATAGAAATTTCATTAAACGCATGCAAGTGATAATGCTTGTCCACATTTCTAGTCATACGGAAGCATTCGCTACTGGAAAGATCGATCTTTAGGTGGAATAATTAGGTCATGCGGTAATCTCGAGATTTTTTGTTTTCTGTTTTCAGGAAAAATTTTCAAAATCTCCGCCCATCGCTAACACGGAACAAAGGAAAGAGAAGGGCGTGGAGGCAATTTGACACAGCGAAGCATAATAGCAGTAGCTACTGTAACAAAGCACGATGTAATTAAAACTATCGGAGCATAAAACAAGCGCATAGGAGAGCTCACTCGAAGGAATAAGAGTACGAGAACACCATAGGACAAGAACACCGTCAAAGTGCAGATACAGTCATCTGTGCGCTGAAGGTCAACGGAGTCATTACAGAAAAGGTGCGTACAAGACTGTCTCTGATTCACGTCTTAAAAAATCTTAATCCGAGAGTGAATGAGGTAAAAACGCAAAAATATCACCAAAGGAATTCTTTCCAACTGAGAAATTAAGGACAAATGAAGCGTAGGATAACAGCGGAACAAATTCACCCTGCTATAGCAGCTTCGGAATGAGCCATGCACTTTCAATGTGGCTTTATCAAGATTTAAGTGCATTGCTGACAATGATAAAAAGAAGTTTCTCGTACTTGCAAATAAAGATCTTAAACAGATAAAACTTTCCGATTTTTATGCCGCCGTATATTAAAATGCAAACCCTACTGAAGACGTTAATTAATGTATAAGCTTGACGTATTTGAAACCTGGACATTTTGTGGCTATGTTTCAATCTTCTTAACCTGCCAGGTTTGCTAGGTAGTTTCAGACCTTGAGAAATACGAGTTTGTCGAAGTGTCGGTCGGTCGCATGAAAGAAATTTATACCAACCCTGCATGTAAAGAAGATCAAAACATACCCACTGAAGATCTAAAAAATTCTCAAAAATAGGAAGACCCACTGAAGATCTAAAAAATTCTTAAAAATAGGAAGTTTTGTGTATTTCTTCAACAAAAAAAAAAATGCAAAGGGATCAAGCTGAAAGTGTTGTGGTTTGGCCGTCGACAAGGTGCGTAGCCTTGGATACCCTGAAAGGCCACATGCACGACACGAGCAGAAGTCGTCGTCGATAAAGGGGCCAGAGGAATCCGTGAGCAACGCTGCGCGCCCTCGAATACATACAGCTTGTTCTCGCCACTGGCGAATCGATGCCGCTACTGGGCTTAGAGCCCCAGGTGCGCGTGGCGAATATCGCCTCATAATTGCTATGAATTATTTAGGCCAACGAACAGAGCTGGATGGAGGATTCTAGCGCAACCAGAGAATCACTGTGCTGTGGAAAGCGGCAAAGAGGATAATGAAAAGAAGTCGGCGTTTCTCAATCCCCTCGCGGGATGCGCCACACATTCTGCTTCTACGGGGTGTCGCTGAGACGATCTGAATGCGTATTTGGCCACACAATGAATTACGGTGGCCAGCCGATGAATAGGTCAGCGCTTTATCCTTCCCAGACAAGTCTGGTAACAATTCAACGACCCCGGAGGGATGGAAGGCTTGGTTGGCCTGGACGGGAAATCCGAACCAGGAATCTGGTATCGGGTGCACGCAAAAGCCGGCGCCTCCTCCGACTGCGCTACACGTGCCCTTTTCAGAATTTTGACTCGTGAGTGACGATAAATGTCGAGGATGCGTAATAATATATCTTAAATCAGAATAACTCTTATCCTTTATCCTTCACCAGGGTTTTAAGCACCTTACTGACAATTATCATAGAGGACTTATTACTTACAAATAAAGATCTAATTAGAGAATAGTTCCAGATTTGTTTGTAAATAGAGGGCGCATGTAGCGCAATCGGAGGTGCTGGCTGCCGGGTGCGCCCGATAGCAGGTTCCTCGTTCCGATCCCGCCCCGGACAACCAGACCTTCCATCCCTCTGCGGTCGATGAAATGGTACCAGTCTTACCTAGGAAGGATAAACTTGTTCATCGGCTGGTCATTTTCAAATACGCTCCGCGACATCCATTAGAAGTAGTGTGCGTGGCGCATCTCAATAGGGTTTGACTAACGCCGTCCTTTATCCGTTGTCCATTATTATTATATATGTATTTTATTATTTTGGTATTGTGTTGGAATACAGTTCGCGGTAGCTTTGAACAAAATCTTCCATAGAAAGCTACACCCTCCGTAGCCTACAAATTATCGGGTCATCAAAACTCGCCAAAAAAGCTATATCACCATCTAGCTGAAGCCGTCTGTGTTCAAATAAACCTGAATATGTTGAGATCTCCCGCGCGACCACATGGCACTGTCCTCGAAGAATCCGAAGTCGTGGAAGAGTTGCCGGCTAAGTTCTAATGCGTCTAAGCTTCCCTCATAAAGAATTATCTCTCCGTTCAGTTTCTGTGGTCATTCGTCGCTGCCATCATTTCATTCTATGGTTGCTCTCAACGCAATCTTCTGAATGTCTGCTCGAATAAAACGAGAACGGAGATGACTTCTAAGAGAAGCGACATCGAAGGACAAAAAATTGATTGCTTTGGTTGGCTGCAAGGTTCTCTCTGGGTTTATGCGCTGTTCCACTCGTCTCATTAGCGGTCGAGTGCGGTCGGTTCTCTGCAGAATAAAGGATAAAGGACGGCGTTACTCAATCCCTTCTGGGATGCGCCAGCGCATTCTACTTCTACGGGATGTCGTGGAGGCGACATGAATGCGTATTTGGCCAACCAATGGCTTGCGGTGGCCAGCCGATGAACAAGTCAGCGCTTTATCCTCTCCAGACAACTCCGGTACCAATTCACCGACCCCGGAGGGATGGAGGGCTTGGTTGGCCTGGGCGGGAAATCCGAACCAGGAACCTGGTATCGGGTGCACGAGACAGTCGCGCCTCCTCCGACTGCGCTACACGCGTCCTTTAAAAAATAAATCCCATGGGATGCACCATAGGGTTTATTTTTCAATGGACGTGGTTTGAAAAGCGGGATCTATCCTAGTCGGGAGGGTGCAACCGTAAAGTGTCCATTGCGGGCATCATCCCATGTCGCACGACCATATCCCCGGAATCTAAAGGAAAATCCTCGTAGCTAGACAGCAGCTGAAGCTTTAGTAGACTTAAGCAGGGGGTTGGAGATACAACTCACTACATGCTTCTCCTTTCCAATTAGATTAGAACCGAAAAGCGCTATCAAAAACCGGTAGAAAATGAGTTTTTGCGCTTTTTCGCTCAAGGATCAAAAGATACGGCCGGTATTGTATGTGGTTTTGCCTTTTTTGTGCTGTTGATTGCAAACAGTTGTCTGCGTGGATACCCACGTACAATAAATAAATAAATAAATAACAGATGTGACATATCACAGGCGATTGAGAACCGCTCCTTGGACATCCAATAAATACTTCATGGAACTATGAAGGGAGAGCAAGGCCAGGAAACGAGCTAAAGTCCCTAAGCGGAACAGCGGATCAACTCGTCGAAGGAGCGCTCATTACGCCGTTTTCTGGCACACTGCAGCTGTTTTTCGTTTGGTTCTAATTGGATCAGAGCGTAACGCCTCAAAGAGCACCATCACTTCACCGCAATTCAAGCGTGATTCCAAGCGCATCAGGGCAGCAAGCGTCTCTCATCGTGAAGCCGTGGAGCGGCAGACAAGCTAGTCGGGAGGCTGCTACGAGCGGGCGGCTAGGAGTTATTCAGCAGCAGCAGAAGCAGCAGGGCCCATGGGAGCCGATGACGTGACCACACGTCGCCTCGTCATTGTTTCGATTGTCACCTGAGTTGCGCGCAGTAGCCGGAGGAGGCGCCGAATTCGCTGAAGTCGTGTTTGGGCCTCTCTATTTTTAGACCTCGAGCCACATAGCAAACAGCTGTTCTTCTAGAGAGAGGCTGCGTTTTCTAGCATGTTCTAGAGGTTCTGAAGGCGCTGATTTATGAGCGAGAGCTCCGAGAAGCTATTATTTCTCTCACAACAACACACACTTCATCAAGCCACTAAATGGAGCCGTCGATAGAAAAGTACTGACCGATGAACGACAAAAAAAAGTTGTTGCTAAGCGCTTAACTGCTCTCACGGCTACGCCATGCATTCCTCGCTTTCACAGCCCATCCTCTAGCATAGTGGGCTGCAGACATTGAATCCGACGCCGAATTGGACAATTTGGATCCTTTATTTTTTTCAAAGCCAGTTAACGGGGTTGTGTGAGTAATGGCATTTCTAAAAAGCTGCGTATCTTGGGGGATGGTTCAGATAAGGACAGCTACAACAGGGAGGAATTCCAGATGATCCTGATTAAAATCAGCTATCTGATCTCGTTGTTGTCAATAATGTGCCAACGAGGGTTCTAAGGTGGATCTTTATTCCGGCCTTATGTTTCGACTAGTACATCGTCGTCAGAGGCACATAGTTCCACCAATCTTGTTGAGCGCAATCGCTCTCTATTACTAGACCAGTAGGAGCAAGAACTAACCATGCGGAGGTTTCAAAAAGAGAGAAGCTGGAGACTTCTCATCGGCAGTTATCTAAATTGTCCGAAAATCCAATCCGGTGAAAATCACCCAACCCGAATCGCCCCAAGATCCGGGGTTTTCAAAAATCCTGTTGTTCCTAAAATTCTTTTAACCAGGATTTAAAAAAATGTCGGATTAGAATTATCCAAATCGGCGTCGGATCCAATGCCTAATGGACTGCCTGGTAGCAATTTGTCGTTTCTTAGATGAGGATGCTGGAAGTTCCTGGACTTTGCAACTGACCAGAGGATCACCTTCCGTTTCAGCTGTCTCAGTTACCTGCACTGCGCTACCAATTGCGAGGCTCTATGAACACATCATAGTTACTGTAATTATACCGTTGTTACGGTACATATGGTGGCGAAAATCTACAAAAGGTACTGTAACAGTATGAATACATCAAGGAAAGAGGACAAAGGACGGGTTGCTTAATCCCTTTGAGGAGGCAGCGCGACCGGAGGTACACCAGCCCCCTGCTGGGGGGCGTGGCGTCATGAGGTGTAGCCGCTCTTCCTCTGAGGACCGGAAACTTTTGTTTTCCGTGTCAAAGGTTTCGTAAGGCAGCCTTTGGACTCTCGGTGAAGTCTAGGGGGTTGGGGTGGGTGAGCAAGGGGGAAGAGAGGAAGATCGCACCCCCCCCCCCCCCAGCAGGGGCGGGTGTACCTGCTGACCGTCCGGGGTCTTTTAGAGATTATCTGAATGCGTATTTGGCCATACAATGACTTGTAGTGGCCAGTCGACGAAGAAGTCAGCGCTTAGTCCTTCTCAGACAACACTGGTAACAATTCAACGACTCTGGAGGGATGAAAGGCTCGAGCGGGAAACCCGAACTTAGGATTAGTATCGGGTGCACGCAACAGCGTGCACCTCCTCCTACTGCGCTGCACGCCTCCAAAGCTAGACCGCCGCGAATTCTTCGAAATTCGCACAGGAAAGGGAGACATGCTGCTACTGGAGAAGAAACTAGGCGCGAATTCCGAAGCAGCTACTCCTATCTTAGTGAACAGGTCAGAAAAAGAAAAAAAAGCTAATAGAGAATAAACGCTAAACTGAGAAAAGTTACATTAATGAACTTGCAGGGGTGCGCCACATCTTCAACATTTGTTCGAGATCACAAAGAAACAGCATTAATAACCTTCAGAGACCAAACAACCTCCAGACTACAATGAATGTGCTCTCCGTTCGCGGTGTGGTGTAGTCGCATAAAGCGCTGGCAGTGACATGTCCCCTAATCGAATCTTTTGTTCGAGTCCCGCCTATGCTACTCAACTTCCCTCCGATATCGGTAAATTGGTACCAGACGTCTCTGGGAAGGACAAAACACTGACTTGTCTATCGGTTCGCTTTTCCCGTAGAAGTAGAATGTACGGCGTATTCCTGATATAGAACGTAGAACTTTTATTATGTCAAAAGTGATACGAAATCAGTTAAGCACAAAGGAATACAGCAGAAGTTGACTTTTTAAGGATCAGCAAAAGCGAAGAACATTTACTGTGCGAAAGGTGATGCAAAATCAGTCGATTACAAAAGATTACAGAAGAGCTTGCTTTTTAAAGATTGATAAAATAAAAACGATTTCCTCCTTTAATTGCCTAATGCGAAATCTGCTGTTCTTCAGAGCGACGCAGCAGTTCACAAACTGAAAATGTTCTCCATCAAAATATCGTTTCTAATTTCTAGTTCATCTCTCGGACCACTTTTTGATTTGAAAAAGTGTCTGACTTTTAGCTCAACGTACTCGACAAAGAATTAGAAAACTGTGCAGGAAGTAGGATGTACAATTTCCTAGAACACATGCTGAAAAAGATTCGCGAAAATTTTATTGAGTGCCGTTTTGCATTTAACAGAAGGCGACGGTTTTTATCAAGAATACGATAAAGGATAAAGAATAAAGGACGGCGTTATTCAATCCCTTTTGGGATGCGCCACGCACTCTACTTCTACGGGATGTCGTGGTGGCGATTTGAATGCGTATTTGGCCATACTGACTTGTTCATTGGCTATTTGGCCATACTGACTTGTTCATCGGCTGGTCACCGCAATGACTTGCGGTGGCCAGCCGATAACAAGTCAGTGCTTTGTCCTTCCCAGACAACTCTGGTACAAATTCACCGACCCCGGAGGGATGGCAAGCTTAGTTGACCTGGACGGGAAATCCGAACCGGGAACGTATCGGGTGCAGGCCACAGTCGGCGCCTCCTCCGACTGCGCTACACGCGTCCTAAGAATATGGAGTGATAAACATTGAGCTTTAGCGTCTATCCTTGCGTTTTCAGCCAGTTTTATTGCCAACTGAAAAGTAGTAGAGAAGCGTGGTCGATTCAGAAGCGAAAATTCGAGCAAGGGCTGGAGGGTATTGTGAGGGCTACGAACTTACTGGTGTAATCTACAACGGCCCACCTAATCTTCGACAAGTTAGGGTGAGCGCTTCATCATGCCCAAGTTTCTGCTAAAATAAGCAGAATATAGGAAAAGTGTGGGCTGGGGTTATAGTCGCTTACTGACCATGAGTTTGAAGCCGAGGCCAGGTGCGAAGCGATGGGAGCTCGCACCTCGAAGAAGTTCGCCGACCGCCAATGCTTCCGCCGTTTCGTCGGATTCTCACGAACTTGACTGATTAACCTTAAGGGCAAAAAGCCGCTAAATCTCCGATAAAGCTCTCCAGCCGCTGTGGTGAGAGGGGATGAGCGATTCGTAATCCGAGAGCTTCGGCGTCGAACCGACAAACGGGGGCGCATGCGCGTCTTCGCAGAGCAACAGGATGGCGCCGTCTCGGCCGACTCGACGACCCCTTTAATGGGTTTCCATCACTTAATGACGACGCGTTCAATCCGCACTAAACACACTGACGCTAATCGCTGTGACGCTCCAGCGAATCGCACTCGCGTGTAGCTAGAATCCACCACGAGCCGCTGCTCCCCGTCGAGGTTCTAATCCAATCCGAGTGTCGTCGCACAGCCACGTTTGTCCTCGAATTCGATTTATATCAAGGAAGAACGCGAGGAAAAACGACTGACCTCCTCTAGAGGGCAGAGGTCGCTGTTGGGAAGGTGGGGCCGATCGCTCGCTGAAATTTTCAAGAAATTCGCTGGACTGTTCAGGGAGCTACTGTACTGAGCTACTGTATACCAGGATAGCTACTGTATATCAGGATTCTGTAGCTGTAACTGGATACGGTATTGATACTATAGCCAACTGAACCAGCTAAGAGCTACATAGTAGAGGCAGGTCCGTGCAAGGAAACGATGGTTGTAAACAACAACCGTTTTCTAGCGTAGGCCTGAGTGGAAAAATATTTTTACAACTTTGTTGACTTTGAGCCTTAGAACTCCTCGAAACTATTAAACGAACGATGTGAAGCTTTTCATCAATCTCGATGGATGATTATCTTTGAAGCACTTTCGCACAATGCCTTTGACTCCAGAAAAAACTCGAATGTTCCAATGACCGAATATATTCGGCTGTTCAAGACATCGTAGTTCGAAATTACTGTTGGTTTTAGAAACGCCGAATTTGGAGTGATCGAATTCGTTCGTTTTTCAAATCGTCGAGTTTCAACATATTCGTCGAATATTATTTGGCTTTCATAGAATATGCAGTATTAATAAAGGATAAAGGACGGCCTTATTCAATCCCTTCTGGGATGCGCCACGCATTCTACTTCTACAGGATGTCGTGGAGGCGAGTTGAATGCGTATTTGGCTGTGCAATGGCTTGCGGTGGCCAGCCGATAAAGAAGTCAGCGCTTTACCCTTCTACGACAAGCCTGGTACCAATTCACCGACCCCGGAAGGACGGAAGGCTTGGTTGGCCTGGGCGGAAAATCCGAACCAGGAACCTGGTATCGGGTACAGGCGATAGCCGGCGTCTCCCCCGACTGCGCACCACGCGCCCATAGAACAGTATATTATTTAGAATAGTCAGGTGTTCTAATACCTCGAATATTGTTTTTTTTTCGAATAATTGAATAACGGAAGTATTCGAAGATATTGAACCTTCTCAAATAGTAGAATAAGGAATATTCAAATTTATTGTAACATTCAAACTATAAAAACGGTATATAATACGATATAATAGCTATCAGAAAGTGTAAAGTTAAATTTCCACCGTTTGTATTTAAAAAGCTGGACAAGACGCAGCTTGCCTAAGATGCGTCCATTTCACGTCTTCTTAAAATCATTCTGTACGTCATATCTATATGGCAATAAGAATCATTTTTAAAAATTTGAGTGCCTCAAAATTCTCAAATTTTTCCGTCCCTCTAAATTTTAGGAGTCGGATTCGACATTGCCTCGCTTCAGAAAGTTTACAAAAATTTCTTCGCGAAGCTATTCAGAGGTTCAAAAAAACCGACAGTTATTACCTTCATAGAACCTTAATATTATATATTGTACGTCAATTTTTCTTGCGTTATCCTGAGCGATTACGCAAGAAAAATTGGGTAAAATCACGGGTGCGTGGAGCGCAGTCGGAGGAGGCGCCGGCTGTCGCCTGCACCCGATACCAGGTTCCTGTTTCGGATTTCCCGTCCAGGCCAATCAAGCCTTCCATCCCTCCGGGGTCGGTGAATTGGTACCAGACTTGTCTGGGAAGGATAAAGCACTGATTTGTTCATCGGCTCGCCACCACAATTCATTGTATGGCCAAATAAATAAATAAATAAATAAATACGCATTCAACTCGCCTCCACGACATCCCGTAGAAGTAGATTGCGTGGCGCATCCCAAAGGGACTTGTATAACGTCGTCCTTTATCCTTTATTTATTCTGAACGATTGCGTGATAGTGATCCGTGTAGATTTAGAAATGGAAAGATAGTTCACTTCAAACAGCTTCGAATGGCTTTCTATTGTGCGAGACGCTTTCTTTTGGTCCAAAAGGTCTGACCATCAGAGGTTTATCGGTAGGAAGCCATTAATCAGAATGTTTGTTTGCGGTCTAGGGTGCTCTCTCTTCGTCAAAAGATACGTATCGAAGAAAAGGATTCCACACAACCCCTCCTGAAAGAAGGACCTTTTCCATCCGTGTGCCCGTCAGATGCAGTCCCTCGGTGAAATGGCGTGGAATATATTTGCCACAAAATTTTCAGCTACTCAAGTGGTCACCCTCGGCTTTATAGAAGATAAGGACCATTTTCAAGAACGAAAGATGACCCTTTAATATGTTACTGCAACAAGTACAATACCGCTCGCGCCGCACGGTCAAAAGTGGGCGAAAAAACGCCAACATAGCGTCGCAAAGCGTCGCACGCTCATAACTCCTTCAGTTTTAGGTTTCTTGAATAAATCTTGGTACCATTCGATTTGCCTCTTCGAGTTCTACATAAGCGTGTGTAAAACTTTACCGGAACACCCGCATTTTCGCCGTGGGTGGTCCAAAATTGGCTGGACGGGCGATTAGAGCAGCTTATTTCCCAGGATATGCGTGCTTTCGGAGTATCTCAAAGATGGCGTACGTCGCCAGTGCTCTGTCATGCCAGGAATGCCCCGAGAGTGCGCCGTGCACAATGCACGCAGAACCTAACCTATCAATCGAGTGGGCGAGCGCATGTCCCCTGCGCTTCTACCTTCTCTCACTGGGAACTGCGACGTTTTCAAGACTATTTCGAGCCGTTTGGAGAATGTTATCAGAAATCACCCACCACCCCGCTCAGGATTAGCTCCAATCTGTCCCAGCGAAACTTTGATGTGCGCCGTGAAAAATGCATAGAGAATCGAACC
>OX375869.1:16175450-16256479 GCA_947359475.1 Heligmosomoides polygyrus bakeri | reverse complement strand
CGATGTTATTGGGAGTGTCGAAAACCCAAATATGGACAAGTAAGAGTGCTGGAAACGTCAACCGCTAAGTCCGCCACCCTAAAACGGTAGATGAGGCTAAGACAGATTAGAAAGCTGAGGAGTTCTGAGCATGTCATAGTGAAGCACCTTAGGCTCTCTGTTTGTCTGCGCATTTCAAGGCCGTTTGCTGGTCGGATCTTCCCGCAGTGGTCCACCGAAGTCGAAAAAAAAAAATGCGTCACGCAAGCCTCACCTGCATTTTCGCACCGGTGTAACATTGCCCCTCCTAAGCTAAGCCATTCTACTTTAACGTACTAGTAGACCGTTTTGCTGCCTACGCGACCCACAAGTGGCAGCCGAAACGATTCGAAATTGACAGAGTTATTGCGGTCCGAACACGTCCGCGCGTGCAATTTAGCGCAACAACGGCTAACGCTCTCCGCGCTGTTTCTCGCCCAGATTACAGTTTTTCCCACTCTAAATGACACCATTCAATTCAGCATGAAAAGCTCTATCGCATTGTATCAAGCATAGCCCAACTCGAAGACATCGATTTATCGATGACGTCAGCGTCCTTCCGCCGCGGCCTCGTCCTCGATGCGAAACAGTCAAAAAATTGATGAATCACCTTTCGATAGCGCTTTTCATGCTGAACGGAACGGTGCCATTCCGAGTGTCGATGACTCAAATCTGGGCGAGTAGGAGCGCAAGAAACTCTAACCGCTAGGTTCCTCCGCTCTAAAATGGCAGCTGAGGCTAGGCAGTTTTAGCAGCTGAGGAGCTACGAGCACGTCGTCGTAAAGTACCTTAAGCGTTCTGTTCGCGTACGCATTTTAAGGCCGTTAGCTTGTGGCGTCTTCTCGCAGTGGTCCACGGAAATCGGAAAAAAATGCTTCACACAAGCCTCACCTGCATCTTCGCACCCTTATAACATTGCCCGCTCCTATGCTAAACCATTCTGCTTTGGCGTGCTAGCAGACCGTTCGACTGCCTACAAGACCTACAAGCTGCAACCTGAAAGGTTCCAAATTGACAGAGCTATTGCGCTCCGAAGACGCCCGCGCGTGTAATTTGCGAGCGGTCGCCCCCCCCCCTCGATTGAAAGGTTCGATTCTGTATGCATGTTCATGGCGCACTCCAAAGGCTCGCTGGACAGCCTTGGAGCAATTCCTGAGTAGGGCGGCAAGAAATCTCTGATAAAACTGCCCAAACGATCAGTCTAAAAGCTGTCTCCCCCTTCAATTGAAAGGTTCGATTCTCTATGCATTTTTCACGGCGCACATCAAAGTTTCGCTGGGACAGATTGGAGCTAATCCTGAGCGGGGTGGTGGGTGATTTCTGATAACATTCTCCAAACGGCTCGAAATAGTCTTGAAAACGTCGCAGTTCCCAGTGAGAGAAGGTAGAAGCGCAGGGGACATGCGCTCGCCCACTCGATTGATAGGTTAGGTTCTGCGTGCATTGTGCACGGCGCACTCTCGGGGCATTCCTGGCATGACAGAGCACTGGCGACGTACGCCATCTTTGAGATACTCCGAAAGCACGCATATCCTGGGAAATAAGCTGCTCTAATCGCCCGTCCAGCCAATTTTGGACCACCCACGGCGAAAATGCGGGTGTTCCGGTAAAGTTTTACACACGCTTATGTACATCTCGAAGAGGCAAATCGAATGGTACCAAGATTTATTCAAGAAACCTAAAACTGAAGGAGTTATGAGCGTGCGACGCTTTGCGACGCTATGTTGGCGTTTTTTCGCCCACTTTTTGACCGTGCGGCGCGAGCGGTATTGTAATTTGTTGGCTGCCCCATAGTTCTAGAGAAAATATATTCAAAAAAAAAAAACTGGAAATTCATTCAGAACACGCCATTATGCGACGTTTCCGAAAGCAAGCTCTACTGTAGAGTGAGTGATTCAATGTGACGTAGACGACAAGGTCCTAGATATTCCCTTGCCGGCGGCTAAAAATATCTCCGGCTAAATTCGAAGGGCAACTAGAGCTGCTGCAGCAGCTCTTAGCGGACGGCAATCACCTCACGAAGATGCCCGCCCGGCACCTCGCCCCTCCGACTTCCCTAGGGAGCTGGGCATTGATTTCCGTTTTTCAGCATTGCAACCTAAACACAGCGGGCTGGAGTTGACTGTGCAAACAGCTGAAGACTGCTCAGAAAAGGACATGATTCTGGTTATGATAGGCGGTTCTCCAGGTGAAAGTTAACAAATTTTCGTCGAATGTTTGATGAGCAATCGCACTCCGACGAAACAGATGAATGCGAAAGTCATGAAACCACCGGAGGTGGCCAGGATTCTGAACAAAGCAGAGGGCGATTCGTTCCGCTTTCTGATGTTTTTCGTCCTTATGGGAGCAGCAACGTCAGACTCCATGCCACCTATTCGACTCTACTGTTCTTCTTGCGCCAACATACGCCTCAGAGACCTGGGCTATACGAAAGCAGGGTGAACACGTGATAAGCGTCGCGCATGGAATCGAGAGGACGATGCTCGGAATGACACGACTCACCCGCTGGACAAGAGCCATCACCGACTGGATTCCGCGGGATGTCAAGAGAACACCATCACGCCCACCATCGCGTTGGACGGACTTCTTCGTGAAAGCCATGAACGAACGAAATGACGCTCTTCGTGTCCCTCGAGCGAGGAGAATCCATTGGACCACTCTGGCACACGACAGGGACGAATGAAGACGCTGCTGGTGCCCGCTCGAACAAGTCGAAGATCCACGGGTACGACAGGTGATACAGGTGATGGGAGCAGCGGTCAAAGCAATTCTATTTCTCAGGCAATTTCTCGGCACGTGCTTCATGCCAAGCATGAAAGGCTCAACTCGGTCTCTCAGTTCTGTCAAATACTTCAAGTAGAATCTACAACAAAACGAATTAAATTATTAGAGTGGCTCAACTAAAGGAGGTACGATCTTCAATGAAGGGTATCAACTGTAAGAGTGAGCTTATCGTTTTGCTAACAAAATCTGCGCTGTCGCTCTATCAAAATTCAATTCAACTCAATTCAAATTCGCAATTCATTTCAGCCTACGATTATTTCGTGACCTGTTATTCTTAAGATGTAATGTAACTCTACAATAAGGCTTATTTTCTAAGCAACCCATCACCACCTTACGGTATTTGAGGATAATAAAGTGCAACTGATAAGAGCCAACATAAGCCAATTATTTCGTGAGATGCTCCACAAATTCTTCTCCTACAGGACATCTTGAAAGCAATTTTAGTTCGCATATGCTCCGAATATGGTTCGAAGGTGTGTGATATAGCAGTAGGAAGAGGTGCCGGTTGCCGTCTGCACTTCGATTCGGGGTTCCTGGTTTGGGCTTCGTGCTCCTGCCCGCTGAGACTTACGTCCTCCGGAGTCGGTGATTGGTGCCAGACTTGTCTGGCAAAAATAAAATATTAAATTCTCCATCGGCAAGCCGGTGCAAATTATTATATAAACCAAATATCTACCCAAATTGCCTCCACATACCGTAGAAGCGGAATGCGTGGGCCATATAGAATAAGGATTGGCTAAAGGTGTCTTTGACCTTAATCAAGTATTTGCTTCGAGATGCACACGACTGCCATCGTTTTCTTCTACTGCCATACAATGGGTCCTTGGCTGCTTAATCAAGTAGAATAAGATAAAGGACGGCGTTACGGAATTCTTTTTGGGATGCGCCACGCATTCTACTTGAAGGAAACCTCGTGGAGGTGATTTGAATGCGTATTTGGTCATATTAGGTTGGAAAAAAAGTCTCTTCACACTTCGAATTTTTTTTTACCCTTCCCCTTGTAAACGCACTAGCCAATGTTGATTGCTGATTTCGTAATCCTATCACACTTGTCTACTGTTCGCACGCGGACACAGGTTAAGACTCTTCTTGTAATTCGTTATCCATCCAATCTTCCGAACTGAATGCCAGATCTACCTCATGGCCATTTTCAGCACGGCATTCTTCATGAATTCATTAAAGAATCCACAGCACGTCAGGCAGCAGACCAAATTGACCATATATATGGCTTGGGATCTACTACTCATCGCGCCTGTTATGAGTGGTTCGGAAAGTCTTTAAAAGGAGATTATTCACTGAGGGCAAAGCATGGTCAGGAAGGCCAACTGGATTGGACGACAGTGAACTACACCATCTTCTTCGTACCGATAGTTGGCAGACGACACGTCAGCTGGCAGAGAAGCTCGAAGTGTCTCATAGGATAGTAGGAATCCATCTGAAGAATCTTGGCTTTCATGGAAATTTGGAGCTTGGATTCCACATGCCCTGTCAGACACTCAGAAAGGTCAACGGCTCTCCATCGCTGCTTCTCTTCTGTCCAGATAAGGAAGAAAATCGTTTCTTCCGCAGATTGTGACAGGCGAAGAGTCCTGGGTTCTGTGTGCCAACTTCCGAGGAAAAGGCAATGGGTACAAAAGGGAGAGAGCCCTAAGTCTGATCTCAAGCCCAATGTTCACGAAAGGAAGATTCTCTTCAGTGTTTGGTGGGATATCAGAGAAGTGATTTATCGGCAAACTCTCAGAAGTGGAGAGACACTTACTGCTGTCACATACTGCGGCCAACTCCACAAAGTCGTCGCAACTCTCTAAGAAAACAGGCCGGAGAAGTCGAAGGTGATGATCCTGCATGACGATGCAAAACCACATGTTGCAAGACTCACAAGAGAAACAATAAAGGAGATGGGCTGGGAGGTAATGCCACATCCACCGTATAGCCCTAACCTCGTTCGTGCCGACTACCATCTCTTCCGTGCTCTCAAGCAAGAAATTGGAGAGAAATATTTTGGAACGGATGAAGACCTCAAAAATTGGATTCATCAATGGTTCGACTCCAGAACTGCAGTCTTTTAAGCGAGAGGAATTGGAAAATTACCCAGTCTTTGGAGAAGTGTAGTGGGACGAAATAGAGTTTATCTCAATTGATTTGACTTTGTAGTTGTGAAGTAATAAATCTTTGAAAAAAATGAAAAGACTTTTTTTCCAACCTAATACAATGACGACTTGCGGTGGCAACCTGATTAGCAAGTCAGCACTTTGTTCTTCGCAGACAAGTCTGGTACCAATTCGCGGCGACAGCCGGCACCTCGGCCGACTGTGCTATGTACATGCGCCCAGCTACCTAATACCTGCTTACTTACTTACTCCCCATTAGCGGGCGTCAGATTTGAGGGTGGCCTCGAAGCCAGCGTCGCTGTGGGTACCATGGGGTAACTAGTAGGTAAGTAAGTAGCTACTTAATATATCGTTGAAATTTCATAAGAATCTCGTAGCTGACAATTAGGAATACAATGGCGCTGCTAGTGTAACTGCAAATCCAAATCTGAAAGAGTCACTAGACCATCTTCTGACCGTCAGCATAGCAACGATACCAGTGTACGATAAAGCTAAACAACAGTAACTTCAGAATGTACGCATCGCCTGAAGAACAGTGCAGCGAAAACGACGAAGCTGACATCGCAAAGCCACAGCACCGGTAGTTAGTGTAGCTTCTCCGCTTCTTTCATAACTCAAAATAGGAGAGCTAAATGGACTGAATTCTATCAGGGATGGCTTAACGTCACTAGTGTGAGATCGTAGGCTCTTCAAAAGGCAGCATCGAAATTATACAACGAGCAGATCGTTGAGGTGACCCGCATTTAGCAGCATTCATGTTGTCAACAGCATTCATTCCATCAATTCTGCTAGATAGGTTTGAAGGTGTTCTGCAGAGGCGGTTATGCTTGTAAATATCTGGATCGAGCTGTCGAAAAAATTTCAGAATCAGCAACCTTGTTGATCTTCTGCACCTTCATGAAGACTTTGTCTGCTGCTACTTATACAATTTTTTAGTGGGAATTTTCAAAAGCAAATGATGAAGGGGTTCGGGAAATACTGGTAAACAACTTGCTGAAGGACGCGTGTAGCGCAGTCGGAAGAGGTGTCGGCCGTCGTGTGCAGCATATACCAGGTTCCTGGTTGGATCTCCCTGTCAGACAAACAAAACTTTGTTCTTTCCGGGTCGTTGGCACCACACTGTCTAGGAAAGGGCTGTATTGTTCATCGACTATCCAATTCATTGTATGGTCGAATACGCGTTCAAATCGCCTCCACGACATCCCGTAGAAGAAGAAGAATGCGTCGCGCATTCCAAAAAGAATTCAGTATCGCCATCGTTTATCCCTTTTTAACTTGCTATTATCTTAAGCAGGAAGGAAATAAGCTACTATAGTAGTAAAGAAAGACTTGGTGGCTCGAAAAGGTACATGAACTCCAGTGGTTTTAGAGTGAACACACGAACCCGAGTTGGCGTCCGGACGAAGAACGAAGACTGAGTCAATATGGCACGCGACAGAGACGAATGCTGTGTGGTGCTAGAGACCAGTAGAGAAATGGCATGGCGCATTCCAAACTAATTATGCAATTGTCGTCAACGTTCCATTTTATTAATAGTCAAGGATGAAAAGTCGAATCGAGCGCTTGGAATGTGCCACGCATTCTACTTCTACGGGATGTCGTGGGAACGATTTGGTGTGTATTTGGCCCATACTACAATGACTTGCGGTGTCCAGCGGATGGAGAAGTCCGCGTTTTCTGTCTCGCACACCTTTTCTTAACGGTAACGTTGACGAAAAGTTGTATAAGAGCGGACAACATGCTGGTCTCCATGATTTGTGAGAGCACAAGCGAGGTATCCTGAATCAGATTCCTGTCTGGCACATATGGCTTCATTTCACCACTGTAAGATGGAAGCCACATGGAATGGACAGACATCCTCGAAGTCGTCAAGAAAAAGGTTTCTTAGACGACCACATGTGCAGGAGATGAGAACGGCCATTATCTTCGCGTGACTACAAATCATCTATGCAGTCAAATTGCCCTAATGTTCTTTATGTGACGTCGAGGCGGGACAGCAAAGGAATGCTGAAAGGTTCTGTGAGAGGCAATCTGTCCACCATACATATAGCAGCTCTAGGAAAGGGAATAACGGCACAGGATGTTGCGTTCGATCAAATAGCGTCGGTGGTGTAATGGCGTAGAGAATTCCCGTCCGGTGAGCAGGAGCTGAGGGTTCGAGTCCTGACTGGTGCTGAGCTTTGATTGCAACAAATCATCGTTGTAACAGAATAAGGGCACTGCTATTCAATATGTAGGAAACCTGACACCACCGATAGGGAATATTAGAAAACAAGGACACTGCAGGGGAGAAGCATTGCACGAGCAGCCTAGGTGAGCCAGACGCGCGTCTGCCTCGGAGACATGGGCCATAAATGGATCTGAAGTAGAAGAGACGCCTCTCGGCTGCGGCGGTGGCGGAGCTTGACGCCGCGTTTTCAGCAGTGCACTGCAATGTCGTGTTCAGCAGCAGTAGAGCAGAAGCAGCAGCAGCTCTTTCTCCTCCATCCTCATATTGATCTCCTAGAGAAGAACGACGACTACACGACGAGAGCCTGCGGCATGGAAGGAAGGGGAGGCGCGCGCTCGGCGCCTGAGCTGCCGTCGACGATGCGTAGCCGCCAGCCGAAGAGGTAGCAAACCCCAGGCGCCCTCTAACTGCAGCTCGGCGCACTCACCTGGACGGCCAGAAGCACACCAGCCTCGGCTAATCGATGTGTTACGTGTCGGAGAAAGAACTCATGAGAGGTGGCTTTGTCCGGATGAATTGGAGCGGGTCGCTGCGACGGAAAAATGTCAGAGCGCCCTCGGGATGGGAACTTCTGAAGACCTCAGTTGTCTCTGCTGTCATGCTAATGCACCAGGCAAGGTTTGTCATTGGTTTAGAAGGCAGCAGAAGCGAAACCAAGGAAGGCAAATGGAAGAATAAACGGGAAGAAAATGAGAGGGTTCGGTTCGACACCTATTTATGTGGTTCAGATGATCCTTTGTTGAGTCGCATCATGCTCTTCGTCAGTGAAGAAGGGAAGAGGACGTAATGAGCTTTAAGCTATCTATGTCTATGTCCAAGACCATGGAAAAGAAAAAAGGTGGCCTTTGTCAGCTCTACTGAAGGATACGCCACGTTTTTTACTTCTACTAGATTTCGTGGAGAAATTTTCGCATTTGGTCGACGTATATTATAATAGATTGGAAACTGAGTCCCCATTGTTTTTCTAAACATTTTATTCTGAATTGCGCTGAAAGTGTTTTTTGTCTAATGTTATATACGGCTGGAAAGAGAAAGGCTTGCTCTATCAGAGATTGTGTTCCTCTTTTTTCCAATTGAAAATCAGGTCATTGAAAAGTCAAAAATGAGGAAGAATGACCCTCGTCGACAACTCTTTCTCTTTTACTTTTACGCAAGGTTTGCAGCTTTCGTAAAAGGATAATTTGCCCCACAAGCACCAATTTTGGGTTTTTTGTTCGTTTCGTTTGCTTTTCGTGAATTATCAGGGTACTAAAGTAGAGTGGTATTAAAGGCATATATGTAAGATTTACTAGCAACTCCTATTCTTTGGTAGAACTATTTGGAGAATGTTATATGACGTTCGAAAGAAATCTCCAAGTTCTCTCTTGGTGAAACCTTGGCGTTTTTTCTGTGTGTCAATACTGCTGTGCGAAACGAGGTTGAAAGGTGGATCAGTTTATTAATCGGCCTAACGTTCCGACGTGTTCATCGTTTTCAGAGGGCTAAAAGTGGTTCAAGCCTTCAGACTTGTTACTACTCGATAAAACACCTCCTCATCCTCCTTCCTGATATCGTCCTAGGTGCCAAAACTATAAATCACCATTGATGAAAAACTTACCCGCTGATCCACCGTTGGCGCGGTGTGACGTCTCCAAGACCTGCTCACACGAAAAAGCAAATAAGTAATAAGTTGGAAAAAAGTTTCTTTACACTTCGAAATTTTTTTTACCGTTCTCCTTGTAAACACACTAGCCAGTATTGATAGCTGATTTCGTAATCCTATCACACTTGTATACCGTTCACACGCGGACACAGGTCAAGACCCTTCTTGTACTTCGTTATCTGTCCAATCTTCCGGACTCAATGCCAGATCTACCTCACGGCCATTTTCGGCACGGCGTTCTTCATGAATTCATTAAAGGATCTACAGCACGTCAGGCAGCCGACCAAATTAACATTATGTCTATGGCTTGGGATCTGCTACTCATCGCGTCTGTTATAAATGGTTCGAAAATTTTTTAAAGGGAGATTATTCTCTCGAGGACAAAGCAAGGTCAGGAAGGCCAACTGAGTTGGACGACACTGGACTACTCCATCTTCTTCGTCCCGATAGTAGGAAGGTGACACGTGAACTGGCAGAGAAGCTCGAAGTGTCTCGTAGGATAGTGGGAATCCATCTGAAGGATCTTGGCTTTGCAACATTTTCCGATTATCGTGAAGGGCGTGAAGACACAACTTGACGACTGATGGAAATGTTTCCCATCATTAGGGTCAACTAGCAGAGCTGTACACACCAAAAGCCTTTCTCGTTTTTTAGTAAGTGGAATAGGAGGTGAGGGAGGGGGCTCTACGATTTCTAGGCCTGCAGAAACCTTTCTGTGCTGCCTTGAAGAGACAGACGCCCGAAACATCCCTTCCTGCTGGTGCTCCAGTGCGTTTCAAGGATAAAGAGTAAGCCTTGTTCAGTGCCATGCTTAGCTTAAAGTAAAAGTGGTGTAAAATTCATGTCTTTTAGTCATAGAAGTCATACTATTATTAAACTAAAAAAGAATTTCGCATTCTACATTACACCTGATTAGAAAATTCTCTCCACACAGTCTGCTTTTGAACCTCTTGAAATTCTCAAAATCGCCTTCGAAAAAAACCAATAGATAAATGCCCTTAGGCTGGACTACTTAACCCATGAACGCATTCACAGGCTGAGGAGTAATCAAGTTCTTCTGAAGCCATCAATCCTCGAGAATTCCTCTGCTCCATAAATCCACGTCAGGTGCAGCGGGCCATATATCAGCGGAGGATAAGTCACCGCCGGCGATCGACGAGCTCCTTGTGCAGCGGTAGCTCTCCTTCCGAATGTTGCCGGCTCTTCTCTTCGTCGGCCAAAGCAAATGCGATTGTACGGCTCTGTCCAGGAAGCTGCTGCTGATATTGACAGCTTCGCGGAGGCATACAGCCGCATCTGCCTAACCCGCGAGAAGTCCACAATGAGCAATAACAACGAGGCCTCTATGTTGTGATACATGGAATGAGCAGAAAGACTGTTTGGAACTTCTGGAGAGAAAAGAGACCTTCTACATATGTAGGATGCCGCGCTTGCCTACCTCCTTACTCGATATCGTGGATAGTAGCTATCTCCAATAACTACGACAACGATGCCTCCGGTTCTCGAGGGTGATCCAGTCATCTTCTAAAACTACTAGAAAAACGATAAGGATATTGACTGAGTTAGCAGGTTGAAAGCTACCAAGAATGTGATTAAGGAATGTTGCGCCATATTCATCCAAAACATAGACCCTTTGGCTCAGCTAGCGCGAATATCGCACTGCGAATCTTGAAAAACACATCGGGATGGAATACGAAGCTTCGGGAAAGAGAGGAACACGTTCTTCAGTTGTCTGGTGTTTGCACGCTTTTCTCTGCTCCTGAGGTTAGTGATGCGCAGAGAAACGAGCCTTACGTGAAGGACCATCTCGAGCAATTTACCACCGAATTCCCAACGTATAAATCGATAAAAATCAAAATGTTAAGAAAGGCAGTTAAAACGGTAAATAGGAAAGAATAAAGGTTCATTTATTCACTTTTTCTAGACCCTACTTTTGAAAGATGGTTGGAGACAAACTCAAAAATACTCCCGAATACAAGGCAGGAGAGCACCAGTGCATGTGTTGACAAGCCCGAGGACCAATCCGGAAGAGTTAGCCGTGACGTTTGAGACTCCTGAAAAGAGAGCTCTCAAAGAACGGTGGAACGAAGTCAACTTGATGGCGATTGTAGGTGATGGTCGTAGGAAACTGTCCCTGCGTTGGACTGGCTTAGAAATACGAGAAGAGAAGAAGACCAAGAGGAACGAGCACGTGGAGGACTAGGAAGAAGACGGAAGGAAAGAAGATGATGATGGAAGGTAGCATTATCTCTGAGTACATGAAAAGGCTCTGTTTGTTCATCAGAATCGAGTCCGACCTATTTACACATACCACTGACGTCAATTGACGTCTGTCTAAATATAAGTCTAAGTCCGTTCATAAAGTAGAAAAGTGGAGGACAAAAGGGTGTTTATAACTCCGAAAATTAGTGGAGACAACTCAGCAGCTTCTTCAGCGACGATATTTTTGACGCTTATGTTACACGATGGAGCACAGTTGAGGCGAGGGTATATTTTTTGCCTCGAAGACGTTGAGTAAGGCTGAGCGTAGGTACCACGTCACGGACTTAGTGGCACTTGCGGTGGTGTTTGCGATCCGGCAGTTCCATATGCTCATTTATGGCCTGCCGACTGTTGTCATGACGGATCACCAACCGCTGACAGCTCTGTTTAAGCGCAGCAATGTCTCGGTCAGAGTTTTAAGGTGGCCCTGGAGTTGCAGAGATATAAGCTGGAAATCCACTATATTAAAGGCAGGGTAAATGTAGTGGCGGACGTGTTGAGTAGAGGAGTCCCAACGTCGTTGGAATCGGACTCGCTTGAAGGCCTCAATGAAGCGGTAGTCAACGCTGCACCAAAGAAGGGTCTAAATGGTTGAACGAACTAAGGCAAGAACTATATTTGGGCGAGGTGGTAAGATTGGTGGAGGAAAAGAAGTGAGATGAAGTGGTGAGAATACCAGGGGAATCGCGACTTCTAAGGGTAGCAGATTTAGAGATTGAAGACGGCGAATTGAAAACGTACCTGGAAGCTGGCCAATTGGTAGTGGTAGTGCCAAAAAAGATTCAGGTACAAGGTATTCCAGGAAGCTCACAGTGGCGTCTTTGCAGGCCATTTCAGCGCGCATAAGCTGATAAATAAGATAAAAAAGGAAGTTTACTGGCCAGGCCTGAACCAGGATGTTTTGAAACTCTTCGTGGTCAACTGCAGGCGAGCCGGATGATAGATTTAAGATGGCAGCGTAAGGTGACGCATAACTTCTGCAATGTATCACACTTCAAGCACTACACCATAGAACACCCTTGTTTAAAATTGTGTTGAACTACCGTTGAAAAAATCCCGTCATCTATCGGAGAAATTCATAAGACGAGTAGATGCCCTTGTATTTTATTTTACCGCAAGTCCACCCGTTAATGACCGCTAGGGGTTTCAGCTGTGCTTCACCGTCCTACACAAGCGTACGCCATTTTTTAAAACTTACTTATCAATCAGCATTATTCTGGGAAATTTTACTCTACATTGCTCAGAACCTTCTTCTTTTGCAGTCGAAGAGTTTCGTCTTTTTCCCTTTGATATGAAGGCGCGAATTTGCAAATTAGAACTACTATTTACTATTACGATTGCTATTCATGAACTTGTTTCGGTTATATAATGCAAGTTAGAGAACGCCTCCGAAGTTCCGATCTTTGCGGACTTTTTTCTAGGTTCAGAGACGCTCTCACATGGTTCAATTCGTCGAAAATTAGATGGGCCGGCCGTGAAATACATCCGCTGGACGAGAGCCGTCACCGACGGATTCCGCGGGATGTCAAGAGAACACCAGTATGCCCACCAACGCGTTGGTCGGACTTCCTACTGAAAACCGCAAACAAACAGTATGACGCTCTTCGTGTCCCTCATGCGAGGAGGATCCATTGGAGCATTCTGGCACACGACAGGGACGAATGAAGACGCTGCTGGCGCCCGCTCAAGTAACTCGATGACCAACGGGACGACAGGTGACACAGGTACTTCTGTTACTATTATTTACTATTTGCCTTTGCATTTGCTATCACTGTTTATAGAAAGATAAATAAATGTAAATAAATAAATTTATAATTAATTATATTAATTATAATATAATATAATAAGGATAAAGGGTAAAGGACGGCGTTATTCAATACCTTTTGGGATGCGCCACGCATTCCACCTCTACGAGATGTCGTAGAGGCGACTTGAATGCGTATTTGGTCATAGTCATTACTTGCGATCGAGCCGATCAACAAGTCAGCGCCCTATCCCCCCCCAGACAAGTCTGATACCAATTCACCGTCCCCGGAAGGATGAAAAGCTTGGTTGGCCTGGGCGGGAAATCCGAACCAGGAACCTGGTATTGGGTGCACGCGACAGCCAGCGCCTCCTCCGACTGCGCTACACGCGCCCTCATATTATAATATAATATAATATAATAATTATACAATAATTATAATTTTATGCTATGCCCTCCTCAAAGGTTGTACTCGATCGGCAGATTCTGCCTGCGGACCATACAACCATACCATATAAAAAAGTTCTATTTTGGCTAAGAGAAAAGCAGACCTATTCCTGATCAATAATAGTCCCCATTTAACCACTCAAAGTGAGGGGGAGGGGATGCTAACGGAGTCGAAACCCGCCCAGGACCGCCGATTTCGATGCGTTGCATTCCGACACTTCGTGGTGTCTACACATGCGGGGCGTGTTCGACAGCTGTTCCGGGCGGCTTTTCTGGCAGCTCGTTCGCTCATCTTCAGTCGTGGGGCTCTCAAACGACCGAGCAATGCCTTCGGCGGAGGCTCAAAAACCCGGCCGGCGGCGAATCTGCCCTTTTGCCACACGTCATGCGAAGTCCGACCGAGTCGATGGCAATAAATAATCCAAGACGTAAGATAATCCCTGGGCCAGACGAAAAGCCTCGCCTCAGCAGCCGTCGCGCGGCGAGTGCGTTCCGAGGATTTATGCCCGGACGTTTGACATTCAAGAAGAATTCTCTTACTGAGAGGTTTCCACGAGCTACAATACAATAATCCACTTTTTGCCCCTCTGAGAAAAATGACTGCAGGATTACAGATTTCCCTGAAACGTGTAGGATTTTGTACGGGAAATTCACATGAAGCGCTTCAATGAGACTAATTGCTGCATGATCGCCTTCGCAACCACAGTGTAGCTGCCTTTCAGAATTTTTGAGGGAATGCATCGATTGAAGCCGCAAACCTTGAGGTTACACCTGAGTGGAGAAGGCTACTGCTCTCTCTTAAATCATAAAGAAAAAACCACTTGTATCACCTGCACTATCTATCGTTCCATTGATCATCGAGTGGGGCGAGTGGCTCGAGTGGGCGCCAGCAACGTCTCCATCCGTGCATGTCGGGTGCCAGAGTGGCCTATGGATCCTTCTCGCTCGAGAGACACGAAGACGTCATATCTGTCGTTCAGGAATTTCAGGGGAAGTCCGACCAACGCGTTGGTCGACGTCCTGGTGTTCTCTTGGCATCCCGCGGAAGGAGTCCAGTGGGTCACGGGTCTTGTCCAGCAGGTGTCTGCGAATCGCATTACGTGGCCATCCTACCTAATTTTCGACGCATTGGCCCATCGACAGCGTCTATGATCTTCGAACCTCGACGAAAAATAAAAAAATGCTCACAAAGCAATGATAAACCTTAAAAAAGGACTCATAAAATCCTTTAAGACATCTAAGAAACAGTACATGAAGTCTAAATGGAGGATGTAATTAGGTTTTGCTCATAAAGATGAACCAGGAATCGCATAGGAAGACTAAGGTTGTATCCCAGAGTTGCTAGGTCTAAAGTTAGGTCAAACTTCCTCACGTATCGAAATCTAAAGGAGCTCAACCTACTTATTGGCGACGATGAAAATGTGATTAACATGTCTGTTTCTCGTTTTAGAGGTCTTCTTCTTGCTCGTAAAAGTTTTTTGTAGATTGCATATTGTCGTATTTCTCTGTAGTTTTTTCGTGATATTTTTATTTGCTTTTTTACGCGTGTGATAACCTTGTAACCCACGCCTGAATAAATAAATAAACAAATAAATAAAAGCGCTCAACTTATCAAACTTTAAATGTACACAAAATAAGCACGTAAAATGGTCAGTGCGCACCAGACTTGATTGAGAAGGAGTAGGCACCAGCTCATCCATAATTAAATATGCGCACAAGTTGTCTGCAGAATATCTCTCGGAAATAGAATGCGTGGAGCAGTCCATAGAGAAATTGATCGATTCCTAGACACTTCCTTGACGATTAAAGTTGATTGTTCTGAAGCTAGTAAATACAGAATGTAAAAAATCTGCCTCTTGCTAAATTTCCACAGCTTATGGAAATGTTCTAGGTTGTAAAGAATAGAGAACGTCGTTAATTAATCACTTCTAGGGTGCGCCACGCATTCTGCATCCACAGAATGTCGGGGAGCTTTCCCGTGCAACTTTGATACCAATTCACCGACCCCGGAGGGATGGAAGACCTACTTGGTCTGTGGGGGGGGGGGTGGAGGAGAATCCGAAACCGAAATTCTTCCGATTGCGCTACCCTATCTCAATCTTAAGTGATACGCCAGAAAATTAAGTCTACGTGGCCCAAATACATAGTTCTATTGAAGGTAAGCGAAACAAAGCGGATGACAAGGAGTTCGAAAGGGTCAACGTTTCAAGTCCGTCAGGGTAAATGCTGTTCTGGGGCCGGATTCATCAACGACTAACCCGCGGGTATAAGGGGTAGAGATACCCACAATGAAGCCTGCGTCTCTGACTCTTGCGTTATCTCTGCCTGACTCTTATCTTATCTCCACCCCCTATCATCCGCATACGCACGGGTTAATTGTTGATGAATCCAGCCTCTGATGTTAGGTCGGCCCGTAGCGGAGTGCCCCAGGGCGGTGTCTTATCGCCGATTTTGTTCAATCTTTATACCTCGGACTTGCCTAGGATACTTGAACCCAGCGGGGTCACTGTGAAAATATGTGTATGTAAGTATGCGGACGATATTAAGCTGTACAGGACAATTCTGAGCTCAGAGGACGCTAGAAGTCTTCAGACGGCCGTGAACGCGCTGGTCCTAAGGAGCAGGGAGTGGCAGCAAAACTGTTTGCATGACTCTCAGCCGTGCTCAGCCGCCGGACACACGTGAATGTTTCATTGACAATTTTCCTATCGATGCCTGGGCTCTGTGAAAGACTTACTGTGTTTCACTACGACGCCAAGCTTGATTTCGCTGAGCATGTGACCATTTGCTGTAAACGCGCTCAGCATAGGACGTACCAGATTTTCAAGGGCCTCACCACTAATCGTAAGAGTAAGAGTGTATTGATTAGGGCTTATAAGACTTACGTTCGGTCGCTGGTGGAGTTATCCACGTCGGTTTTTCCCATAATAGAAATACTCTTATAAACCTCATAGAAAAGGTTCAGAATAACTACACTCGCAAGGTTCTTATTCGCATTGGCGGGTTCCTTCACCCTAAGGTACCTAAAGTATCGATAAGGAACTGGGTCTTCACACATTCTCGCAGGAAATTCTTTGATATTTGTAGGGTTTGCAGGTTAATCCACTATTCGCTCGCTTAAATCACCCTCCAGAAAAGTAACAGGAGCCTAGATCTGACGAAAACAGGTTTTTAGGCAATTTTGTCACGGCATATTCGCTGGCAGTGAAAAGTAATCTTTAGATTGTTCGGGAAAAGCGCGGCAATACTTGGACTTAACTACAGTTCTTATTGTTCTTTTCTCTGATACCAGACAGTTAGGTGGCTTTGGTAACAGAAATAACTGCTTGTCATCAAAATCGTTCAGCCACAAGAAGGTGACTAAACCATCGACGCTCGGTGGCTACAAACAGTCTGAAGCACGTGCTAATTTTTATTGAGAAATCGTATTCAGCGCCGGACTGTCTGTCCGTCGTTGAGACGTGGAAATTGACGACTGGTCCACCCACACCACATAGAAGCTAGCTATAGTCTTGATGAACATCAGTCTGCTTCTGCTATCGATTTCATTGATCACCACTTCATTTTTGAACGCGGTCAACTCTGCCGATCTGCCAAACGGTGAGAGATTTTTTTTTCAGAAAATTTCTGCTGTTCAAAAACCGCCTCCAATATCTTGTAACGTTTCTGGGTGCGCCCACTTTTCGTGTCAAATAGAACGAAATAAGCAAAAACCATGCATTCTCAATACGTAGTGTTCTAACTCAATTGTTTCGAGGGGACATATCGCGAATGTGAGCAGCGTCGGTAGGAGGAAGCGCGCCTGCCAATAGTAACCAAGCAGAGTGCAGACCGAAAATATGCCAACCTATCAGGTTACCGACTGTATACGCCCTTTCTGAAATTCACGCCCATTCAATGCGGTATTATTGGATGGGGTGTTCCCATCTCCCAATGCTGCCCGTCTTCGTGATATGCAGGGTGGCTCTTAATCATTTGCGCGAAATTCAAACCGCTACTGTATTTTTGAAAATGGCGGGAGATCAATTATTAGGGTTTTTCTAGAATGGGGAAGTATGTAGAAAAACCAAGCAATGTGATAGACTCAATACCCTCGACAATGAAAGCTTTACCACATCGTTCCATCATCGCTCATCTCGCCGATAAAGGACATTCTGCAGCAGAGATCGTTCGTCGACTTCAAATTTCTGCCAGAGCAGTCCAACACATTGTGAAACAGTACAGAGAGGAAGGACCAGTCGAACCGAGGAAGAGATCTGGCAGACTACGTACTGTGAACACTCTCCGCCATCGAAAGGTCATCAAAAAGATAATCGATCCGAACAGTGGAGTTAGCCTGAATCGGATGGCCGTAGAGCTGGGGGTTTCTCGCAGAACAATACAGAAGATCGCCAAACAGGATCTTGGGCTTCGCAGTTATCGCCTTTATCGCGGACAAGCCCTTACGGAAGCTGCCATGCAGATTATATTGGAAAAATGCAAGTTGTTGCTAAAGGAGATCTAGCAGGGCCGCTTGTCAAACGTCATCTGGGCAGACGAGAAGATTTTTACCATTGAAGTGGCACACAACTCACAGAATCAGCGTCATCAGTTGCTGCCTCCATTTAGGAACAGGTCTTCTCAACGTCGTGTTCTCAACAGACTCTTTCCGAAATCCGTAATGGTATGGGCTGGCATTACCCTGGACAAGAAGACAAACACCTCTGGTTTCGTCGACCGTTCAGTGAAAATCAACGCTGAAGTCTACCAAGAAGAGATCCTGCGCGATGTTCTTCTCTCCTGGGTTGCTGAAAATTTTGTCAGTGTCATTTTGTCAATGCGTGCTCCAACAGGACTGGGCACCTGCTCATTCTTTGAGAGTCACTTCCCTGGTTACTGGACGAAGGACTTCTGGCCACCTAACTCGCCTGATCTGAATCCGATAGATTTCGCTGTGTGGGGCTACTTACAGCAGAAGGTCTCCTCGAAGAGTCACCAAAGTTTGAACGCTCGCAAAGCTTCACTTCAGAAGGCGTGGGACGATATCGACGTCACCTTCCTGTGACCCACAGTGATGTCGGTGGAGAATAGACTGAAGGCCTGCATTGCTGCAAAAGGAGCTCATTTCGAACATCTTCTCGATTGAATGATTGTTAGGCATTGCTCTATATAGAAGTTGTATCAAGTTGTATAAGTGTTGTTTTTTGTTGAGGTTATTAGTTATAAACTGCGCGCAAATAATTAGGAGCCACCCTGTGTACCGCTTCGAGTGGATAAGCCCAGATCGTGAAGCTTTTGGGCTGTTGGATACTAATCCGTACTATCATGGCACAAGTAATTAAATAAACCAACGTTTAAATCAGAAACCCGCAGAGATCTCTTTCAATTCCGATCAATAAGCAAATTCAACAATTTTTTAAACAGCATCATTGGAAGTTTTTCTTTTCAAGTCGTTTGTGACAGGCTCCTAATCCAATCGTCAGCTTAAACAAGCCATTCGAGTGTTGCGCAACAGTGTTGAGTTTGTGGTTTACCCGTTACACTGTTCTATCTTATAGTCCAGAACCAGAACCACAGCTACTTTTCCTGATCGCTTTTTTGAAGACCTGAAAAGGAGGTCTGAAAGCGTGCGCGCAAGTATCATCAACCCCTACGACACCTCAGCAGTCGTTTTCGGCGGCGCAGTTGGTAAGAAAAACGCCTCATAGGAGCACACCGTAGGTGGGTTAAGTTCGAGTTCGCGTTCTGCCGAACGTTTTTGCACATATTATTTTGTTGTTATTACGCTTTCTCATGCTCACAGGAGTTAATTTTAGACCATCAATGCTTACAACAAACCGAGGCTGCCTATTTGCGCCTTCATAAATGCTCGTTTTTCAACAATGCGTATCTGTACCACACCGTACCATATCGCCAATAATACCATATCTACTCACAAATAGCTCACCTTACGGTTGAATAATATGGAACCGGGCCATATCGGTACATAAGTGCGTTAAAAATGTCTCACCTGAACGTGTTGTCGGCCGACTACTTTCCACCTTCACACTGGATTCACTTCTCCGACAAACAACGAGATTGCGGTTGCGGATGCCATATGAGGACTCATCCTGTACGCAGTATATGGAGATACCGACTGTCAGGAGAGGAAGCTGTTCAAGTTAGAGGTAGTATAATGAAAATGGGACATTTCCGTGTCTGTCGTACTCGTCCGTGGCAGCTGGGTACGTTGATGTTCACCCAGAACCTTTCTCTACACCCACAGATTACGCGTTCAAAGAAGAAGAATTGGCCTTTCCTCGCCAGGGAGAAGATTGTTCCACACTGGCTTTTGTAAAATGCTGTTGGTGTGGCAAGCGCTTGTGTGTTACTTGCTTCATAGAGTACCATAGCAGTTGACTAAAGGAGAAGACAAAACAGGACTTTTCATTTCCAGAGAAAAGATATGGTGTAGATAGGCATTGTTAAGAAAAACTAGCACTTATGAAGGCGCAAATAGACAGCCTTAGTTTGTTGTAAGCATTGATGGTCTAAAATTGACTCCTATGAGCATGAGAAAGCGTAATAACAACAAACCAATACGTGCAAAAGTATTGGCAGCGCTTGGACTCCAACTTAAAACCGCTCCGGTGTGCTCCTATGAGGCGTCCCTCCTACCGACTGTACTGCCGAAGCACAACTGGTGGAGTGTCGTAGGGGTTGATGATAGTTTCGCACACGCTTTTAGACCTCCTTTTCAGACCTTTTCAAAAAAGCGTTCAGCAGAAATTAACTGTGGTTCTGGACTCCGCTCACAGGGCCCTACATCCTGCCAAAATAGCATCGCAAAAGCTCACCTTGAGTTTGGAGCCTTTCCTGGTTAGCTATCTCTGGCCTTGCAGTTTTATTCTTTTGTTTTCATGAATCGCATGTGTACATTGTTCATGTAAATAAATAAATAAATCATCAATTACCGTTGTTCTTTACAATTCTTGAGGTCATTCTTATTCTTCCTGTTCTTTTTTCACAGATGCTAAGTTGGCACTGAGACCACCTCTGCGCAGCCCATCCGCAGGGCAGGGTGAAGAGAAACAGGAGGCGAACACAACAGACACAGTGGTTCCTGGAACGAACACCTCGGCAACACCGAACCAGTAATATAGGCTCCAGGTGACTAACTTTCACTCGAACATCCTTCAAAAACTTGTTGTTGAGGTTGCACTTGGCCAATGTGATTTCTGGCAAGCTAAGCCAAACGTGGAATCACTTCGTCTGTGCCGTTACACACGAGGGTGGCCACTGTAAGGTTGGTTCAAGTGCTGATAGAAGCTCTTCTATCGTTTCTAACACGCCCTTATACGTTCTACTCTCTACCGTCATTGAATATTAGTGCGATGTTCGACGGCGAAACTCGTTGTGGTGTGAAGCCAAGATTATTGTGTAGATTTCTGTTGCAAGAGCTCTCAGCTTCGTTCCACGGATCGCTCAATTCTAGTCTTCTTCTTCAGCATTTCCCTCTTCCATCCCTGCGGGGTCGGATAATTGGTAGGAAACTTGTCTGGGAAGGACGTGACACTGGCTTGCCCATTGGCTGGCCACCGCATGTCACTGTATGGGCCAGATACATATTCAATTGCCTCTACATATCCCTCAAAAGTAAAATGCGCGGCGCACCCTGAAAAAGGATTGACTAACACCGATCTTCACCTATATCCTTTTATTCTTAATGTTCTCTTCTAAATGGTAGTTTTAAACTCCTAGGCATAGGGTGAAAAGGAGATTAAACCCAAAATCATTATTCTTCAATGTAACCTTCAATTTCTCCTTGGGTTTTCAGATTTCGGACTCGATTCAAATTTGCGTTTATCGAGGAGATCTCGCTGTGGTAATGGGAATGCCTCTGAGGTAAGTAAACCTATATCGTTTGAATGGGAAGCTATTCTTCCGCCGTTAAGTGTTCTACAGCTGATGTAGTTTACCAGTTAACAGAGACAACATTGCGCCGACCAAATCACCTGTATCATCTGCCGTCCCGTTGATCATCGACTTGCTCGAGCGGGCGAAAGCAGTGTCTCCATTCATCCCTGTCGCGTGCCAGAGTGGTTCAATGGACCCTTCTCGCTCGAGGGACATGAAGAGCGTCATACCGTTCGTTCAGGGATTTTTACGAAGAAGTCCGACCATCGCGAAGGTGGATGTTCTGGTGTTCTCTTGACATCCCGTGGAGTCCAGCAGTAGGTGACGGCTCTCCTCCAGCGGGTGTCTGCGAAGCGCATTACATGGCCGGCCCACCTAATTTTCAACGACTTGACCCACGCCACCGCGTCTGATCTTTGAACTCCGAATTCCTTCTCTCACTTGCGTGAGTCGTGTCACTCCGAGCATCATCCTCTCGATACCACGCCGCACAATGCTGATGGCGCTTTCATCCTGCTTTCATACGGCTCAGGTCTCATGGTCAGAGGCGTATGTCGGGGCAGGAAGGACGGTGGAGTCGAATAGGTGGGCCCGGAGTCGGACGCTCTTCGTGTTCTTCACGACTCCTTCGACGCTCTTGATAGCTTCACAAGCCGCTTGTTTCCTCCTAAACCTACAATTTATCCTAATCTAATTAAATTCTTTTAACTTTTTTGAAGCTTATTATTTTGTTCTAAGCGGGCGGGCGCGTGGAGGAGGCGCCGGCTGTCACATGCACCCGATACCAGGTTCCTGGTTCGGATTTCCCGCCCAGGCCAACCAAGCCTTCCATCCCTCCGGGGTCGGTGAATTGGTACCAGACTTGTCTGGGAAGGGTAAGCACTGACTTGCACATCGGCTGGCCACCGCAAGTCATTGTATGGCCAAATACGCATTCAGCTCGCTTTCACGACATCCCGTAGAAGTAGAATGTGTGGCGCATTCCAAAGGGGATTGAATAACGCCGTCCTTTATCCTTACATTATTTCGTTCTATTGGCCACCAAACTAAACTTTTTAAAAATTTGCTGACCAAATAAGCTGCGTAAATAAATCACTTTGCGCGAGTGCTTTATTCGAAGTGTTTGAAAGTCTATAAAATCTTCCTTCCATCAAGATGAATCTCTCTGTGTGCTTCAGGTACAAAAAGTCAGAACATGCCGAGTGGGATCGCATACATGAATGGATCCTCGACTGCAAAGCTCCAATGGAACAGTCTGCGAAGATACTCGCCTTACTTCGCAAGAAAGTGGAGAACCCTGGTCCGCTATATTCGAGGTGAGATCTGAGTTACTGTTAGGAAGCAGTGGGGGTTACCTACATATCTATCGCATAACTTCACACATCATCAAGAAATCTACAAAACTGTTTGAGGACCTCGGTTGGACGAAAAATTGCCTATATTATGGTTGAAATAAATATAATTGTGGGGGAGAGTAAGTGGGCTCCATAATTTTTGCCAACTTTGATGCAATTGTCTAAGAAATTGTGAGTAGGATCCGAATTAATAGTTAAATCATAATAAAGTTATTAGTTGTCAAAAATTTCCCTCGATAAAGTTGTTAGTGCATAGAAAATAAGAACTTGAACAATCGAAGTAAGGTATTGCTGAGCTCCCTAAACAGCCATTATAGGTTTTTAGATGTGTTTAAATTTAATAAAAACTTTTGCATCTGGAGAACTCGGGCCCTCTGCTTTCGGACAGAATGTTAGTCTATTGATGGATGATTGATGATGTGCAGCATGAATAAATGGACATAAATCGTCTGATTTTTTGTTAGGAAATCCTCCATTTCTTGTTACATAGCCGATCATAGCATAGCATGCTGGCTCTGCTGTTTTGCTCAAATGAAAATAAATATTCCCACAAATAATACACCACCAGTGATGTTTGACCGAAGCCAACATCCACGACATCTTCGTGACCTATCACCACTAGTAAGTTGGAAGGCATCCTCCTTATAAATAGAATGCTTACAAGCTCTTCAGCATACTGTCCTTCATGATTTGGTCCACCTAGAATTTCGGGATCTATCCTAGTCGGGATGGGCAACCCTTGTGTCTGCAATATACTGGAATTTGCCCAAGAGCCGTCAGCACCATGGAGCAGTAGATAGATAATCTTCTAAGTTCCGCAGTTCCCCTCATTTCTTAACGTGTACCAATCCTACCTTGCTTCTAGCCTCTGCGTAAGTCCCAAATTAAATGTTAGCTCTCACTCTTAGTACCGCTTAGTGTTGCTGGTTGCTTCCTCTAATGTGTTGTCTTTTTCTGTTTGGATCTTCCCTAAATTCGGCTTCTGTCTATTCTCTCCCATGTTTTTACTAATGAAAATTATTATTTGTGGCTTCGTATTGACCTGATCCGATGTTTGCACCTGTATTTTGGTTCTGTTTTAGTGTTTTCTTTCAGTCTGAGTGCCGTTTTGTTGTGTAATATATGCCTCTTCGTATGCGGGTTTTGATTTCCGCCCAGTTTGGGTTCTTCTCCATGGTTGATCTATTTCCCGTTGCCGATAAAGTGATATTATTAATAACTTTTCACGTGGTTGCACACTCTGAAGGATTGTTTTCAGTGCAACCTCAGCGGCACGGATCGGTGCTGGAGTGATCGTGACGTCTGCAGCGCTCTTTTCTATTTGGTAAAGAAAGGTTTCCATGCAGATCCAGCTAATTCAGCATTTTTCTTCCAGAAAACATGAATAAACTGCGTTTTTCTGTACTGTTTCCGGCCAATAAATTGGGATTAAACTAATTGCATGTGTAGCTCGCCTTTGAGCTTTCAGGAAACAAACCATAAGGAATTTTTCTGACGAAATACCCAGTAAATGGCAGCTGATTAATATAATGCATAGTTCTGAAAGGAATTCCCTCTTTGGCATTTGGCCGAGAAGGTCGACTGCAATCGATACCTCTCAGCGCACTGTACTCTCTCCACTTCTTCGAAATGTTTTGGAGGTGACTCGACAAATAGTCACTTCCATTCACCAACCGGTAGGGACTTCAAATATTATTAGGTTGTAACGAAATAAATGGCACTGAACCACTGTAAATTTAAGCAGTTAATATCTCGGCTTGTAGGCAAGTTTATTAATCGAAATAAAAACCTTCTGATTCTACACATCTTTGCCAACGTGAGACAAGCTTTTTTATCCCAGTAGCATAAAAATCAGAAGTTCTGGAATTGACGAAATCTTCGAAGGCACTTTCGGCATCCTGTTCGTATTTGAATATTTTCCCCACCAAGAAGTCGCCAAGATGCTTGAAGAAATGGTAGTCTGTTGGGGAGAGGTCGGGAGAAAACGGAGGATGTGGTAGAGTTTCAACGCTCAGCTCATTCAATTTCTGCAACGTCATTCGGGCTACATGGGGGGCGAGTATTGTCGTGCAGAAGGAGAACTCGCCTTCGGTTTACCAAGGCCGGCCGGATATCCTTCAACTTTTTCATCATTTCTTCAATTTCAGTGCAGTACTTCTCTGCCGTGATGGATTCACCGGGAGGAAGGAAGCTGTGGTGAATAATTCCCAGCGAACACCTCCATACTGTCACCATTACCTTCTTTTGGTGCAATTCCGGCTTCGCAAAAACCTTGGGGCTCTCATCGCTGTCCACCCACTGTGCCGATCGTCGCCTGTTGTCGTACATTATCCAATTCTCGTCACAGGTTACGATGCGATCAAGGAATGGGTCCGTTTCGTTCCGTAGAAGCAGTGCGGACGAGATCTCATATCGTCGGTTTCTTTGCTCCTCAGACAGCTCGTGAGGCACCCATCTTTCCAGCTTTTTGGTCTTTCCAATTTGCTTCAGATGCCGGGCAGCTGTGTTGTGACTGACGCCAAGAACCTTCGCTATCTCCCTGGTACCTTTGTGTGGATCCTCCTCTACCACATCTCTCAGCTTGTCCTCATCAACATCACTATGCCTCCCACGACCTTCATGTTCTTCCAAGCTCTCATCTCCATTCCGGAACTTCTGATACCAACGATACGCCGTCCGAATTGTGGAACATCCTTGACCGAATGCGGCGTTGATCTTCTCGTCCGCCTCCTTAGCTGTAGTGCCCAGCTTGAATTCATACAAGTAAATGCCTCGGATTACCCTTTTGTTCATCTGCAAAAAAAGTCAATAAAACTCTAAAGTTTTCCCACTTTTACATAGAAAATTTGGTACTCACCGGTAGAGCAAGGTTTGCGCTTCTAAATGATATGCCACATGTTACGGTTTGTTCTTGATCAAACGCGTAAAGACGCGCCAAAAATGGCCATTTAATTCGTTACAACCTAATAGGTTGGAAAAAGTCACTTCACACTTCGAAACGTTTTTTACCGTTCTCCTTGTAAACGCACTAGCCAATATGGACTGCTGATTTCGTAATCCTATCACAATTGTCTACCGCTCGCACGCGGACACAGGTGAAGACTCTTCTTGTACTTCATTATCCATTCAATCTTTCTGACTCAATGGCAGATCTACCTCATGGCCATTTTCGGCACGGCATTCTTCATGAATTCATTAATGGATCCACAGCACGTCAGGCAGCCGACCAAATTAACCATATGTATATGGCTTGGGACCTACATACATCGCGCCTTTTATGAGTGGTTCGGAAAGTTTTTAAAGGGAGATTGTCCACGCGAGAACAAAGCAAGGTCAGGAACGCCAATGTACAGTGGGTACCCTGACCGGCTGGCAGGTGTTAGGTCTGTGCTCTGTTCGGTTACTATTGGCTGGCCCGCTTCCACCTATCTATGCTGCTCACCTTCGCGACATGCACCCTCCTTTCTTTAGAACGTCGGGCATCTCCAAAAGCTAAAGGAAACTTAGAAGAGGCAAAATTATTACAATTAGTATACGATTAGGACCAGCCTAATTAGTATCATGCTACAAAACTATGAATTTTCATTAAGCCTATGCCATTCCTCGAACGGAGGCATTTTCTGAATGGTTGTTTTTAGCAACTTGGATAGCTCTACAGCAGTTTCTAAGTATTTTTTTTTCTGATGAAGCTAGTGCTCGTTTCCTCTCGTAGACAACTAGTCGGCGACGACAATTCCAGAGGCCATTCGTTGTGGCGGCTCTCTTCGGGTGATGATGTATCGCTTTTCATCGTATCGACTTCCCCTAGTCGCCTCTGCGAGCAGTGCTTTTTGCTCCAGCACGCTTAAGAGCTCTCCTGCTCATGCTCTTCCGGGCGGCTTCTTTGGCTAAAATCCCTTTGACCGTTAGATCTGCAAACGCCGTCAACGTCATGAATTTTCACCAAATTTCCTTCTAATGAAAGGCTTATCGTTAGTAATCAGAGTCGGCAGTTTACTTTCTTCGGGTTGCGCAGTAAACTTCACTTTGTTTAGATTAATTAAAACACATCTTGTAGCACAGTCATGTACGTCACCGGCTGTCTCGTGCACCTGATCACAGATTCTGGAATCCCGAGCCTAGGCCAGCCAAACATTCTGTCTTCCGGGCCCGAAGAGTTGGTACTGGACTTGTCTGGGGAGGATGAACTACTGACTTGTCCATCGGCTAGCTACAGCAAAGGCCAAATATGCATTGAAAAATCGACTCCACGATATCAAGCAGGAGTAGAGTACCTGGCGCATCCTACAAAGAAATCTTCCAGCGTTATTCTATATCCTTTTCTGTTCGCTGCTTAGTACTACATATAGCTATCCACTTGAAGGAAAGTAGTTCAATTTTGTTGCACTTAAACCTGAAAATTGTCAGATGTTCATGAACACAGCATAATTAGTAGCACAATATGGTAAAAACAAACAAGAAACCTCAACAAACCAAAGTGGAACAGCATTATGTATTATTTAGAGGAAAGGGAGAAATTTGCTGAAAAAAAGGAGTAATGAAATAAATATTTTGACACAGGGTTTGTGCAAAAATCTGAACAATGAAAAATCAAATTGGTGAGCGATAAGGATAAGGATAAAGGACGGCGTTACTCAATCCCTTCTGGGATGCGCCAGCGCATTCTACTTCTACGGGATGTCGTGGAGGGGATATGAATGCGTATTTGGCCATACAATGACTTGCGGTGGCCAGCCGATGAACAAGTCAGCGCTTTATCCTTCCCAGACAAGTCTGGTACCAATTCACCGACCTCGAAGGGATGGAAGGCTTGGTTGGCCCGGGCGGGAAATCCGAACCAGGAACCTGGTATCGGGTGCACGCGACAGTCGCGCCTCCTCCGACTGCGCTACACGCGCCCATATTGGTGAGCGATAAAGGATAAAAATATAAAAGAGAGGGTTAATTAATTCCTCTTAGGATGCGCCACGCATTCTACGTAGTCCTACGAGATGTCGCGGAGGGGGTTTTGAACGCGTATTTGGCCATAGAGTGACTTGGGGTGGCCAGCTGAAGCAGAGTTGTATCTCTCCAAGACTAGTCTGGTTCCAATTCGTCAATCCCGGAAAGACGGAAGGCTTGGTTGGCTTGAGCGGAAGCCCGAATTAAAAAGCTGGAATCGAGAACGCGCGACGGCCAGCACCTCCTCCGACTGCGCTATCACGTGGCTCATGAAACGAAAAACTTTTTGGAAAGCCCCACAGATTTTGTTTTTTGATGGTTTGGTGAAAGCAGTTTTAATAAGTATTTGTCCTAAACAACGTCTGGTAGAACGTTCTTAGAAGCAACATGCGTCTCAAAGCTACGTACTCTATAAGTACTTCACCTTTACGGACTCGTAGCAGAATACCGAAGTTGCTGCCTCCTAAAAGCAGCAGATCGACTCCATCTCGTTACTACCACAAGCAACGATCCAGAAGCGCGCCTAGTTAGTCTGCTGTGATAACTTTTCAAAGTTGTTCCGACAACGAATCCAACGAAAAATGTGTCTTTGAAACCTTCATCTTTTCCCAGTAATCCTTTGATAAGTGAGTGCTTTTCTTTGATAAGTGCAGTTACTTCGGAATAAAGCACTGCTTTCTATCTGAAGTTTAAGTGTGACGTCTGTACTTACCTTCGGAAAACACAGTTACAATAGCTGTTGACATCGTGAATACATACTTTTTTCAATGAAAGCAGTGAAGTACAGAACGTCGATTGTCACGATTAGGTAAGCCTTGTCATCTTGTAATAGGTGTACTCAGTACAGCTTCGATAGCGTTTTTTTTAGCACTTCTTTCTTTCATCTCTATCATTTCACTAACTAGGACAACCTCTTGCTTAGCTGACATGAACAGAATGTCGACCTGGGGGTGGGTTCATCGACGATTAAACCTACGGGTATGCGGGGTATAAGGGGTAGAGATAACCATGATGAAGCATTCGTCTTCGCTCCTTATCTTATTTTTAACCATCACTCTGGTTCTGGGTAGCTCGCCCTACAGTCGCCTCTCGACTGGCCACGCGGTGGACTACCCAAAAATATAATATGTTTATTTCCCAAATCTGCCGCGGTTTAATAAGTTGACGTTGCTGACTTCTACTTGGTTCTGAGACGTCGAGTAGCAGGTCGAATCGGATTCGTCCGATTTGGGTGGAGTTAGAGGGCTTCGGTACGCCAGGAGATCTAGAAAATCTCCTTATATTGAGGGACTATGTATCGAGAAGTATCGGTATGAACTACCTCCTTGGTGATATTGAGTCCCGCGTACTCTTGAAGGTTCCCTTAAGATCGTCGGTCGAAGGCTGGCAGCAGGTATTGAGGCTGGAGGAGACGAGCCCAGGCGACTTGAATCGAATCGAATCGAATGAAGTGTCATTTCGGCTTCTTACTGTGCTTGTATAGGGTTTTGCGTCGAGCTCGTGAGAAGGAATGTTAGCATAAAGGTCTGATCAGCAAGGTCTGATCAAACAAAAGGTCTGATCAGCAAGCAGATAACTTCAGCAAAACTAAATTGTATAGAATGAAATCTTTTCTGACCGCTGTGTACATTTATTGCGCTTCGCGCCATTTGTACCACGCATACCCGCAAGTGTAATTTTTCATGAATCCGGTCCCTGGTACAAATTTATGCACGACCATAAAGGTAATCGGCTGTGTACTGGAAATGTTTATTTGTCGACTCTACAGTCAAACGGCCAAAACCATGACAGAACAGAATTCCACAGCAAGAATAAGATTTCAGGTCAGTAGAGCTACCGTAATCCTTGAAACAGGTGACTGCTGGCGCAAACACGGATACGATGCGTCTAAAATAGCATTGTTTGTTAAAGGTCGGTCATACTATTTGAAGAGCATGAAGTCCTTTGAAAAAGGCTTTTCAGTCCCAAATCGTGGTTCATAGTGCTGTCAGAAACTGCATAACCGCTTTGTCTCTTTAATTAAATCTGTAAATAAATAAATTTATAAAAGCTAGCCTATACTTTGTTAATGGAGCATTTGTTAATGAAGTTGGGATTGAGCATGAGATGCTGAGAAGAGCACGCAATAAAAATACATATCTCTAGATCTGAAGATTTTGAAATTCAAAGCTCTCATAAATAGGTAACTGACATCTATATTAATTCATGTTGGTTATTTTTTGCAAAGTGCTATTTACATGTGCATGTTTCAACAATTGGTATCTAAACCCACTAGAGGAACTGCTGTGCTAGACTTGGTGTTAAGCAGTTCCCCAAATTTGGTTCAATATGTTGATGTCGGACCACCTTTAGGTAGTAGTGATCATGCAACCGTTACATTTATAGTGGTACGTTCACTGGATCTCAACACTCACAAAGCAAGAAGGGTAGAAATTTTAAAGCGGCTAACTATGACAGAATTATGGAACATCTAGCTGCTATTGATTGGATAGCAATCTTGAGAAATGCCGAAACGGTTGACGAAATGTATGAAACTCTACTTTTTGTTCTACATCATGTAATTTACCTGTATGTTCCCATGAAAAAAATCGAACTACGTAGTTTAAAACTCCCAGATCATCTCAGAAGAATGATAGGGCGTCAGAATGCGTTGTCGAACACAGCAAGTAGCTCAGCCTGCACTCGTGATTGGGGCAACTATGAATGCTTCAGTAAAAAATTGAAGAAGGCAATTTTCCGCTACAATCCTCATGTTGAAAAAAGAAATATTTTCTCAACCGATAAATCTGCATTCTATAAGTACTTAGGCTCCGCTCTGGAGAAGATAATTCTGTGCCAAACCTTGTTAACCCGGATGCCACTTTTGTATCATCATTTAAGGGAGTTTCTAAAGGTGTACAACAGTTCAGCGGTAGGTGTCACTAGGAGTGACTCCACCAATAGAAATTCTCTCCCTAGATTTCCTGAGATGAGGCCTATATTGTGGTTCCACGAAGAAGAAATCTTTGAAACATTGTCCAAATGGCCCATGTCTTATTCTATTTCTCCGGACTTTCTTCCTCTATCTTTATTAAAAATGTTGCTGAATATGCGCACCCATTGGAAATAATTTTTAACAAGAGTTACTTGAATGCCGATGTCCCTCGAGGATGGAGACACGCGTTCATCACCCCGATTCACAAAAAGCCCCCGTTTGATGATCCCAGGAATTACCGTCCAATCAGCATAACCTCAGTTTTCGCAAGAACGTTCGAAAAAATTGTTAAGAAAAATATTGTTCAGCATATCCACGAGCACAACACCATTTTTGAAGAAATGTTCGGATTTTTGAAGGGACGTTCAGTGGAGACTGCTGCACTTAGTTCTCTGAATGATTAGACAAAGGCTATAGAACGTAAAAACCGAACGGATGTAGTCTTTTTCGACTTCTCTAAGGCTTACAAGATCCCGTTGGGAAAACTGTTAGCCAAAATGAAGGTTGTTGGAATTCTCCCCATGATCGTAAACTGGGTCAGGAGTTTCCTCTCAGGCAGGACATTTCAGGTCAGAGTTGGTGATGATTGCTCTGCGATGCATTCAGCACCTAGTGGAGTACCTCAAGGAGGAGTTTTGTCACCACTGCTGTTTCTGTTGTACACTTTCGAGCTCCCTGATTTTGATTCAATTTTTGGACGACTGGGAACTTCCTTTAGCGGTTGAGAAAACACATTGCTTTGTAGTTCATCCAAGGCGTCAGCCCCATTTTCCAATCTTCAGGCTCAAAGGCATTGATCTGCAGCAGGTTTCGGAGACTCGAGACTTAGGTATGCGAATGTCTAGTGAATTGGATTTCGATCTCCATTTTAAAGCCCTTGTAAGGTCAGCTAACTATCGAACGTATAACTCGTTCAAGACTTTAAAAACTAATGATCCTCGGGCTCTCCTGCGTGCATACAAGTGCTATGTTAGACCCATTATGGAGTTTTGTACCTCCGTTTTTAATCGTTGTCTGAAGAAACACATCTAACTACTTGAAAGCGTTCAAAATAACTACACACGAAAACTATTTATGAGGTGTTTTAAGATAGGATATGCGGACATTCCAAACGGAGTTGAAAGAGCCAAGCAGCTTGGCTTATCCTCTTTACACAGCAGAGGGAAAAGGGCTGGTTTAATCATGCTTTTTAAAATTCTCACAAATAGAATTTCCATTGAAAGCATAGAGTTTTTTGATGTCCCACTAACGAAGAGTAGAGGCGGAAGACTTCGATTGTATCCCAAAGTGCCAAGGTCACAGGTTAGGTCTAACTTCCTCACTTATCGGAACCTTAAGGTTATCACGCAAGATTCTTCTCAACGACGTCTCCGATGTCCATTTCTCGCGACATCCGGCGGACGAGCGCGACGGTTTCTACAAATTCGTTCACGTACCTTCCTGATGTTGTCCGTAGTTGTCACAGGCACGTCTTCCTCGTACGGTTCTATCATCCTCGGTACCAGATCTTCGTGGCGTCTATGGATCTATACATACGCTTGGATGAACTCCAAGACGGTGGTGAACATCGCGAGCAGAGAAGCCGAGATGGTAAAGCTCAACGATTGAAGCACGGTGGCACGAACGTTTACCATCCTCAAAAACAATTTATTTTTATTCTTGATTGAGATAGGCATAAACAAACTGGCGCAATAAAAATAATAAAAGAACAGAAAAAGCAGACGCTCGAATAGGAGGTCAAAGTGTTCATGCTTGCTGTCGCTGCAATTTTGGCGCACCCTGCACTTCTGCGGGAGGTGATTTGAATGCGTATTTGGTCATACAATGACTTGCGCGGTGAACGATGATCAATTCAGCGCTTTATCCCTCCCAGACAAGTCTGGTACCAATTCACTGACCACGAACGAATGGAAGGCTTGGTTGGCCTGGCTGGAAAATCCGGTCCAGGAACCTTGTATCGGGTGCATACGACACCGGCTCCTCGTCTGGCTCCGCTACACGCACCCAATGATTAGTTTTATTGTGCAAAAATCGCGAGCTGTTTACTAAGGAATATAGTGCAAGTGTAGTGCATATATGAATTTCGAAAATTACTGCAAGGGGGATGGTGAAGAGCCTACCCCTCGATAGCCACGACGTAAAGTACTGTTTATGCAAAAGATAGGAACGTGCGATAGGAGAAATGGCAGCATTGAGAATTTTCCAGACACATCTTCTTTTTGCGCGTTTCAAGCATTTTTCTTTTTAAGCGTCTTCCAAACTTCTCAGGCCATTCTCTCAGAGAACTAATGGCGTTTGGCTGACAACAGCGTGTGATCAAGTGGTATAGAAGAAATAATTCAAACGAATACAAATTTCATATTACATACAGTGATTAAAGCGTGTATTTGAATGCTTTCGCTTAGGGTCGTTAACTTTCTGTTGAAGATGTGAAGGCGAACCAGTTCATTAACCACAGAATAGACAGCACAACAGTAGCACCGAGAAGGCGGGAGCCAGGAAGCGTGACTATGTGATAGTGCTCAGAACCGGCTGCCCCGTATGTTGCGCGGGAGAAATAACTCGCCCTCGCGACAGGCGGTGAGACGAAAGTTAGACATGCAGAAAAAGATAGGCATGAGAAATGGGCGAATACTATCTTCTAACTAATTAAAGAGGTGATTACATAGCATTTTAACTTCTAACAAATTAATGACATCATTATAACAAAGAATGAGCAATGTCGAGATCATCTATGATTCCGCGAGCCCTGGCCTTGTCCGGCACTCGTGCATCCTGTTCGCGACACCTTCTAGAAATTAATGAAAAACACGTTTTAGAGCACATCGAAAAAAGTGGAGTAATTTCTGAAAATCAACTTGGATTTATGAAAGGCAGAACAGTTGAAATTGCGCTACTTACTTCGCTAAATGAATGGACTGCTGCCGCTGGAAGAGGTCATCGTACCGATGTTGTGCATTTTGTTTTTCGCTTGGCTCCCGACAAGGTTCCAGTAGATGAGCTGCTTATAAAAATGGAAATGGTTTGTCTCCATCCAATGATTCGGGCTTGCATCCAGAGTTTCCTCACGGAAAGAACCCATCAGGTCAGAGTAAGACAAGAGTTTTCAAACACATATTCTGCTCACAGTAGAGTGCCTCAAGACGGGGTTCTCTCGCCGCTGTTATTTCTTTTGTATACATCTACACTACCAGCTAAAATTGCTCAACTTAGGGTTGCTTGCAAAATGTACGCTGACGACATAAAAATCTACAAGGAGATCGAAAATGTTCAAGACTGTCTGAGATGCAGTCAGCGATCGAAAGCGCGGATGAGTGGGCAAAAATGTGGAAGCTACCTCGTGATCCAGAGAAATCTTGTAGTTTCACAGTCGGAACAAGAAGTCAAGTTTCTCAATCAGCGCACTGTCTAAGAGGAGTGATCTCTGCCGTTCCGGATCTAGGTTTCTCCATATCAACAAATCTCAGGTTTGATGAGCGCTAAAGAGCGTTCGTTAAGTGAGCGAAATTCCGAACTTGTAACTTATTTAAGGTATTAAAAACGCAAGACCTGCAGACGCTCTTGCAAGGTTACAAAGTTGGCGTGCAGCCCATTGTATAGTGTGGCACAAACGTGTCAAAAAGAAGAATATCGGTTTGTTGAAAAGCGTCCAGAACAATTATACACGTAAGCTGTTTATGAGATGTTGTGGAATTAATTGACTATTGTGATCTTCCGAACGGACCCACTAGAGCAAAGATGCTTGCTCCTCCTAGTTTGTGTTCCTGAAGAAAAAAGGATAATTTGCTCATATTGTTAAAAATTCGACCAAAACCGTTGCAGTTGACCCGCTGCCGTTCTTTAAGTCTCCACTATCTAGAAGCAGAAAACGAAAACTTAGAATCTATGTCTCTGTTATAGGGAGGAAGGCTAGGTGAAGCTTCCCCACAGAAAAGGAAAACTTGGAATCCATGTCTCTGTTGCAAGGACGCAGGCTAGGTCAAGCTTCCTCACCTATAGGAATGTCGGGGAGCTCAACTGCTTGTTTGGTGAATCCGAAAATGTCACACAGATGTCTAGATGTCTTAGGTCATTTATTGACCATAGATTTTTTTGTTTAAGCTAATTTACTGCTGTGTTTTATTTGGCGTCCGTTTCTTGAGTCTTGAGTATGATATGTCCTGGTTTATTTGATTTCCTTTTCTTTATATTAGTTTACGTGTATTGTATAACACGTCTTTGAATAAATAAATAAATAAAACAATTCAAATCAGCTTCATTAAGCCTCAATTGGCTGGTATTGAGGTCGTAAGCTGTCACAACGATGTTTTGTTGCGATCAAAACTTCTAGCGCCAGGCGGGACTCGAACCCGTACCTCCCTCTGACCGGGCGGGAATGCTCTGGCGCCGTTTGATCGAACGCAACATCCGCACCTCGTGGGACCGAGCATCCAATAAATAAAACGTTTCAATATAGCCGTTGTGCAGGCCAAGTACGCTTTCAAATTGCCTTAACTAAAAGCGATTGTTTGACCCCGTCCTTCGTCCCCTACTTTTTATAGACAACTCCTTATGTATCTTTTATTTTTTATGGACTAGTCCTTATGTAGAAGTTCCGATGCAATTTCTATGTTCTCATGTTCTACAAGAACACATATCCCCCTTAGCCACGCCGAGCTCAGCCGTCAATCCGGTGATAACTTTGGCGAGCTGCACAGCCCACCAGTTCTCCACAGAGAGCTCAAAAAAGCACTGGACTCGAGTCAGAAGACGTACATTGAGTGAGGATTCGGCCACCAGCGCAGCGCCGGGGCTGCCAATTCCCGCGGGGAATGCGCAGCTTCTACTAGGTGCTCTGCGACGCGAGCCGACGACGTCGGCGTTCTTTATTATTCATCCGCCCGCATTGTTAGACGTCCTCCTTGGTTCTCGGAATTGGAGTCGTCTATGAAACTCAAACTCACCGACGACTTAGAAAAACTCCCACCGCTTCTATTCTGGAAGTGACGTTATTGCACGTTGTTGCAGCTCACGTTAAGCCTCCCTCTACCTTCTTGGATTCACACCGCTCCCTTTGTCCCTGTTTCTCCACCTTCCTCTTGTTTCGTATTACTTTCTTTCACTTCTCTCTTTCCTCCCGCTGCACCTCAAAAAAGACGAACTTCGGAAGAAGCGCTGACTTCAAATTCTAGTTTTGTTTCCTTCCGCGTTCGAATACATTCTTTGTAATTATAGTTATCCATTTCTTCTCGAAATTCTAGTTTTTTCTCAGTTCTGAAGGTAATAATCAAGCGAGACTTAGGAATTTTTATTTGCTTCGTTTACAACGTTAAAGATATAAAAAGGAGATCAAACCTGAGTAGCATGCACCACACATTCACGTTGTATTATATAGTTTGAACATTCAGGGCGAGTATATGGCTTATACCGTGAACAGAGCGCTAGGTGATTGCAGAATCGGTGTTCTCCTCCCCTTATAGACAACATAGGGCACGACGTAGCGCAATCGGAGAAGGCGCCGTCTGTCGCGTGTACCCAATTTCAAGTTCCTGGTTCAGGCATTCTACCTAGCCCGACCAAGATCTCCACCCTGGCTAAGGTGAATTGGTACCACACTTGTCCGGGAAGGAGAAAATATTGACTTGGGCATCGACTGGCCACCGCCATTCAATGTATAAGTCAAATACGCATTCAAATTGCCTCCACGACAGGTAGAGGTAGAGGTGGGATGCGTGGCGCATCCCAAAAAAGATTGATTAAAGTCGACCTTTGACCCTTATCTTCTAAGAGTTTAGCCGCTTTTGCCATTTTTAGCATTATCCGAAGAGGAATAGGTGTTGCTGTTGGTAAGGTGATCACTGATTATATCACTACTGTGCATTCGAGGTCGTTGTTCTATGACTATTTTTATTTATTTCAGCAAAAATAGTGCTTACCATTAGTTTATGGTGCCCCGCACCGACTACGACAGATTCCAGATTATTTACTTGGGGTCAACTTAACTCAGTTGCCATTTACGTGAACAGTGGCCAATTCCTTAGATTCACTGCACCATAAACGTCCATTTTTCGTTTTGAAAAAATGACAAAACTGAGCTAAAATTCTAATTCTAAATTCTAAATTTTCTTCGTTGCATTAAAGCGTTTAGAGTTCCACAATCACTAAAGCAGTATTCACATTTTGATAGCTTTAGCCATGAGAATATCATTTTTAGGGTTAAATTTTGTCATTTTTTTCAAAACAGAAAAATTGGCCAAAACAGCAAACCATTTCGAGCTGATGCTAGTTGACCACGTTCTTTAGAAGTCGATTTTGAACAGCAAGATACCTAGAAAAATGTATGCTTCAGCTACTACAAAATTCTAAACGCTTTAGTGCTCTGAAGTCTTCAAAAGTTGATTTTTTCTGCTTCACCTTTGCTACTTATTTCAGCAACAAAAAAGACTGAAAACTTATCAAAATACAGAGTGCGTAAAAAGTATTGACGCACCTACTTTTTGTTTCAGCTCCAGCTTTCTGTTTCTACCCCTCTAGGTTTTTATGTGTTATTTTTGTTGTCTGTATTGTGCTCAAAAAAAAGCACTCACGAAAAAAGTGAAGAAACATGATCGTCACCGTTACGGTGGCCCTTTTCTGTCTGTTACCCAGACAGCTGAATACTTCCTTAACAAGAGAATTTGGCGCTGTTCGAAACGGTTGGTGAGGAAAGAGGTCAGCAACCCAAACGTCAGCCACGGCTCTATCATAACAGATTTATTTATTTATTTATTTATTTATTGACGTGCAACATAAACACACGTAAAAAAAATCTAAAAAGATACGTGTCAAAAACAAACATCAGACAAACAGTAACACTAAAAAACCAACAGGAGACGGAGAGAAGAAAAGAGAATTTAGTTAGCCTTGTTGGGATAATATAAGCTATTGACAAACAGATCTGAACAGAGCAGCAACCATTAAATTTAACTAAACATTTTGCGAGTAATAAGATTTTGAAAAGCTTGAACAGATAGTCCTAGGATATCTTCCTCTTCACTAAGTAATTTGTTGAACTCCCGTAGGTTTCTATAGGTAAAGAAATTTGACCTAATCTGGGATTTTGCCACAGGAATATAAAGTCTGAGCCTTCCCCTTCTTGACGTCGTCAGTGGTGCACCAAAAAAAGTTACTGGATCAATTGAACGCTTTTTGTCAGGATCTTAAACATCATAATCAGATCTACTTTCCTACGACTGTTCTGAAGGGTTTGAAGGCCAAGGTGCCTGGCCCTCCTTATGCCGTTAGGAACGGCGTTATAATCTCTTTCAAAACATCTCATATATAGCTTCCGAGCGAAACTATTTTGGACACTTTCGAACAGCTCTATGTCTTTCTTTCTAAATGGGTTACATACTGTTATTCCAAACTCCACTATCGGACGAACGTAGGATTTGTATGCTTGTAAAAGTAATTTTGGGTCATCCGTACGCAGAATCTTAAACAACAAGTAGGTCTTGTAATTTGCTTTCTTCACGATTGCGTTGTAGTGGTTTTTGAAGCCGAGGTTGTGCGATATCAAAAAACCTAAGTCGCGAACTTCCTTGACAGGTTGTAGAATAGATCCCCGTAAGTTGTATAATATCATTTGATCTTTGCCTCGGGGTGCAACTATGAGATATTTGGTCTCTTCCGCAGAAAGCGGTAGTTCCCAATCCCTGGACCATTGATCCACGTAGTTAATTGCTGCCTGTAGGGAGTCTGAATCTTCCTTCTTTTTAACGGCCTTATAAATTTTTATATCGTCAGCATAAACCTTGCAAGAGACACCAAAACGCGAAATTTCAACAGGAAGTTCATAGGCATAAATAACAAACAACAAGGGAGAGAGAACTCCACCTTGTGGAACGCCACTGTAAGTTGAAAAAACCGACAAAAATTCGTCGTTTACCCTGACTTGGAACGTTCTGTCCGATAGAAATTCTTTCACCCATCTGAGAATCATTGGATGTATTCCTAACATATTCATCTTTAAAAGTAACTTAGGTATGGGAACCTTATCGAATGCTTTCATAAAGTCAAAATAAACTACATCAGTTCGTACTTTACCTTCAAGGGCACTGGTCCAATCATTTAAAGCTGTAAGCATCGCAGTTTCAACAGACCTACCCTCTAAAAAACCGAACTGAATTTCAGATATAATATCCTGTTCCTTAAGGTGTTCCGTGATATTCTTTTTGACAATTTTTTCGAAAATTCTAGCTAGAACCGATGTAATGCTGATGGGCCGGTAGTTTTTTGGGTCAGAAGCCGGAGATTTCTTTAGAACAGGAGTTACAAGTGCATGCTTCCAGCGGGTAGGCACTTCAGCATTCATATAACTTAAATTGAAAATATGTTCCAGTGGCGACACTATGCACTTACGTTTTTAAGGAAAAACAATGGTATGAAGTCTGGAGATGTCGATGAAGACTTTGGCCATTTATTCAGAATGTCTGCTATATCGCTCCTGTGAAACCATACAAATGGCCGCATAGGAGGGAATAAACTTGAGTGGTTTACATCATTCACTAGGGGGCAGTCTCCCAGTTAGTCGACTTGTTATATGCACTCTGAAATACATTTCCAAGCAAATCAGCTTTCTCAATACTAGATGATGTTACCTCTCCATCCTCCCTAACCAGATTTGGAATTTCTCTATATTTGTCGCATTTCGAGTTTATATATCTAGATAATGCAGTTTTATCTTTTGAACAAATAGCTTTCCGCTCCGTATAGAGGATAAATTTATCCAAAGCTTTGTCAAGTTGTTTACTTAAACGGTCAAAATTTTCCTTATCTACGACGTTGCCAGAATTGTATGCTTTTTTCCATAGTGAATTTCGTAGGTTCATCATTCTATTTAGATAGGTGGGCAGATTTTTGTTTCCAGTGGTTACTTTCCTAATGGGTACGAATAATTCAATGGAATTTTGCAGGATTGCCAGAAATATTTCGTACAACTCGTTCACAGACACATGGGACCTGAAAATACCAACCCAGTCAATGTTCATAAGATGCTCCCTGATAATAGAGTAATCCACAGCTTTAAAATCTCTTATGAACCTGAATTCTACTACGTTAACATACATTGTAAGATTAAATGCGATAGAACAATGATCGCTGTTACCAATGGGTGCACACAGCTTAACTGATCGAGCTATGTCAAACTTGTTGCACAGTACAAGGTCAAGCGTTGAGTTTCTCCTGGTTGGTATAGTTACAAAATGGATGAGGTCGTGAGCTTCAAATGTGTCTCCGATGAGCTTGGATACAGAGCTGGGGCATTTATCAAACAAGTCCGGTAAATTAAAGTCACCTGCCACTAGTACGGGCAAATCAGTAATGGAGAAATCGCTTATAGCCTTAGCTAATTGTAGTGATCCACTTGAAATACATGATGGAGTTCTATAGATAAGAATGAAACGTAGACAATTGTTCAACGATGTGACATCACATACCAAAATCTCATAGCAATCTCTTACTGATTCTTTGAACACCACACTATGAGAAAGGGTATTACGAAGTAGTAATGCCACTCCCCCTCCTTTTTGAGAATCTCGGTCACATCGTAATACAATATATTGGCCATTGACAACATCAAGAAGTGGACCAGCATCATTTTCAGGGCTTAACCATGTTTCGGTCAAAAGAACAGCCTCGTATTTATAAAAACAGAGATTTGCAACCAATGATTTTGAATTTCTAGCAAGCGAACGTATGTTTGCCAGGAGGCATTTCATAGCTCTAGTAGTGCTCCTGCTACGGCTCAACAGTTTCCCGGAGGAGAGTTGTGCTGCAGCGGAGAACTACTAGGGTAGCGGACAGGAGTGGTCTGAGATTGTGGGTCACCCTCAGCATGATTTGCTGTAGTGGAGCCCACAATTGCAGCCCTCCTAGCTGCTAAACGCTGCTCCCTGATGCGGTTTCTTTCCTCTAGCGGTAGAGAGGGGCGAAGGAAGATGCCCTTTTGAGAGGTGAAGAACCGCAGTCGGGGTGCGCCTAACAGCTTGCTTTTGAAACCTGCTAGCCGGGAGCTCAATCTTGATAAGCCGTGGCCTATCCCCGTCAAGCTTTCCCATACGATACACGGTAGATGCCTTACACTCAACACCAAGAAATTCTAAGAGCTGTTCAACATAGGAGTAATCGTGAGCAAGTCGCTCAGTTGGTGATGAGTTAGGAAATTCAGGTACATTTAACAAGACTATAGACCTAGCCATATCTTTGTCCTCGCTAACCGAGGGAGAAGTCTTAACCTCTGATGGGGGTGCCGTTTCCCCTTTCGGACTCAATATTTGCTAATTTATTCCTCAGAAAGGCATTTTCCTCTCTGAGTGAGCGGATTTCCTCTATTAAGGTGGCATTACGCTCATTTGCCGTCTTGATCTCTGATCTTGTTTGTACGGGCAACTCAACCATTAGCTTAATGTACGTGGGCGTCCGTCACTTCTCCAGAAGGGCTGGAAGTTGGTCGATTGGTCCATTGGCAGCTCCTATGGACTGGCCGTTCGTGGAAGTCGGTGTGTCCTGGGCTGTAATACCGAGAGCGCGACCAGGGAAGACCATTATCGTTTTGCCAGTGAACAGATGAACGGAAGAGCCTCACGAATCAATGGAAGAATATACCTTTGATGGTGGCAAGTTTGCTTTGAGTATGTTTCGTCTCCTTGCCACTAGAGACAACGAGAAGAGATATCACCACGTAGCAATAAGCGTATAGACGATGCCGGGGATGAGGATGCGGCCGCTCACCACGCCCGACTGAGTGGGAATGATTACAGATGATTACAGATTACAGATTACAGATGATGATTACAAGACGTTCAAGCACGATAACGTTCAAATCAAAAATTGTCAACCTCTGTCCCATAACGGCAAACAGATAACGCGCGCAGGTGTGAACAGCTTCTCAGGCGAGCACAGCTTAAACGTGAATCCGCTGGATTACTCTTTCTAGGTGATTTTGAAGAATGAGGTCTGTGCTACTTTCAACAGAAGTGACCAGTCGCAGAAGGCTACCCTGTTCGAAGCACGGAACAAAATGCAAGCGAATACTTGCGGCGCGTGCTCATGAATTCTTCCGCCGTTTTCGCTCTTGTATTCACAGCAAAGGAGCCGATGTCAATTACGACTTATTCTGTCGTGTTTGCAAGATCATTTTCCATATTTCTGAAATGAATATTTTAAAACTTACTGCGCAATACTTTTTCCACAACCGCCATTTACTGCGTCAATACTTTTTACGCACCCTGTAAAAGATCAGACCGATGCCCATTTAGGCGGTGCTAGCGAATCGTTCACATCGGGACTCAAAATCAACTTTTAAAGTCTTCGATGTATTAAAGAGATTAGAATTTTGGGATCAATGTATCCTAGTTAGGGTGACGGGCAAATAACTAGAAGTTGTGGAACAAATTGACTTGGGATTCATGCTGCGGATTCTACAGGACAAAATAGGGCCTAAGCTGATAAAATTCACAAAAAATTACGACAAATAACAAAAAATCACCATGGTGCTCTCTATGATGGATTCGAGTTATAACATATTAGAAGACGGTCAGGGGAATGAGGCTTTATATGCTCTCCTCGTCATGATAGACCCCGGTTATAACATGTCAGGCGGCAGTCAGATGCGTTTGAATACACCTTGTTTGCCAGGAAGATTCGATTGATTTTTGTTGGTTTGATCGTTCCTTTCTTCGCTTTTCGAGTCCTATTCTGTTCTCTAGAATCCGCTCCTTAAAACCAAAGTCAATTGGTTGCGTAGTTTTTAGTTATGTGTCCCTACTCCCCTTCTCCCGACTAGGATAGATCCAATTTTGTAGTTGCTGAAGCAGTGCAGCACGTTTTTCTAGGTACCCTGCGGTCCTTAACTATAAGATCTTCGTTTTTCTGGTTCAATTTTACAATTTTTTACGAGATTTTTTAAACAGAGGGTCAGTACAGAACCTAGCTGGCGCTATCGAATCGTCCACATCACAGCTGCTGCACCTGGTGAATTCACTACGAAAATCGTAACGAAGGTGCTGTTGTCTGAGGTGTACGGTCTCCTAGGCCGGATTTATCACCGACTTATAGCAATTTAGAAAAAATATAGCCGAAATTCCTGATAGCGCTAAAATTTCATCATATCGCTTGTTAATAAGTTGCGTTATCAGGAACTTCGCCTGTTTTTCTCTGTTAAATTGCTGGAAGTCGTTGATGAATCCGGCTCCTGGAGTTTGAACCTGCAGTAATATAGAGACTTTTGTAATAATTATTTCCGATATTCATCCAAATCATCGCCTTTTTGAGGTGTCCGGTAAACGGGTGATTCGGGTAAAGGCGATCTCGTCACACCAGAATAACTGTATGGTGCGGACCAGGGATGTGCGTAAATGAAATCCGAAATTTCGTGAATCGTAAATCGCAATTACGACAAAACAGCCGTAAATCGTAATTAGACTCCAAAGTTGGTCTCAGAGAAAACGGTCTCTGCATTACGCCACCATGTTTGCAAGAGACGTTGTTTTTGTGCTTCGTACCAAACAAACACCTTCGCCCTTTTTCAGTATATAAATTGAATCATGGACAGTGAAGAAAATTCTTGCTTATTGGTTAACTTTGTGAATAAGAAAATCACAAGCGACAACATAAAATATTTAGCTCATCACAAAAAGGTTCTATAGCATGTAGCTTCAAATTTTTGTCCTGAGATTCGACATAGGGTGCGTTACGTTAGGTACCTTCCACAACTGTAGGAGGCGAAGCGACGCGCTCGATTACCGTAGGCTGACCGGGTTCCGCGCTCGCCTCGGACGAGATTTCACTACGAAATTAGGCGAGTTGAGCAGAACTCGCATTTTCTCATTTCTTTTGTGCAAGTACAGGGTCCGACCACATGCCGCCCTTCCTGATTTTCTACATTTCCTTACTCTTCGACGGTTTCATAGATTTCGCTCAGGCCATTTTTCCTTTGCTTGTTTCATAGTTTGTTAGTTGAGTGCAGTCCTTATTTGCATGTGGATGTGGTTAGTACGAAAGTTATGCCTTCTTAAAGTGTATTATAAGGATAAGGCGTAGTAGGAGTCACTCAGCTTCCCAAAGCATATGAAAATTAGAATATCAACGAGAAAGAAGGGCGAAAAACGAGTAAAGTCTTCACTCTTCAATTACAGAAAGTCTGCTTCGCGGCGCATAGTCTGTCCTGTTTATCCGCTATACCTTGTCCGAGGAGGGCTCAACAACCCGCCACGCTACAGTAATCGGGGGGGGGGGGGCGGGGGTGCTACCATAACTCAGGGAGACACCTAACGTACGAAACCGGTACTGTATCCTATCTTTTCGACATTTTGCCACCTCTAAATTAAGCAAATACCACTCGTTGTGACTCGATGTCAAAGCTGATTTCCTGATAAAAATTAAAGTGCAAATGTTGCAAAAGCGTAAAACCAGACGATACTTGGCACTACTAGCCGCGCTGAACCAAAAATAAAGGAAGTGCGCACGAAGAGAATGAAAAATTGGCAATCTCCAATGTTCTAGATAAGCTTTGGTACTAGAAGTGCTACTACAATCTATTATAATTGACCTATAAATACAGAGTGTCTCCGAAAAGGTCACAGTGTAGGGCAGCCCTACACAACGTTTTGCGTACGCCGCATTATAACATAGGCCTTGTGTAAAAATTTTACACAAGGCCTATGTTATAATGCGGCGACGCGTCGGCGTATAACGAAGTATAACACTCTAATTTGGATTCAATATGCATTCCTATCAAGGCGGATAACCACTCAATACAAAGTGACCCTGAGCCGTTTTGCGCAGAGGCTTTGATAAAAAATAAAAATTGAAATGGGTGGGGTTTCCTAGCTCAAACCGCCTCATAGCAATGAACCGCAGCAGAGAATCATGAATTATGCAAAGGCTTAATAACTATTTTTGCACCCTTTCTTTAAACTGCCACATCTTCCACGGTATACAAGCTATACGCGAATTTTTGAATGATCGCGGAGTAATGCCTTTCAATCGAAACTAAATTCCGGAGCGTACCAGAGCTGGCCTTGCGTAGCTCCTTGAGGAATTTCCGCATTTCCACGGATTCATCACAAGATAGCGATCGTTGACTCGAGATGCACCACGCAAGACTCAGTTTCCTTCATTTGACCTTCACGGTATTTTAATGCCGTTTCAGCATTCGTGATGCATTTTCTCGCACCATTCAACTTTGGAGGGGGGAAGGGGAATAGGAATAACTTTTTATTCAAGGAAAATGTTAACATGCCCTTTTTGAGGTTTTGATCCACCTGCCCAACAATTGAATACGTTGTTTGAAAATTTGCAAGGTTCTTATTTTTTGAGAAAAATTATGGTTTTAAACTTGTTCTAAAGGGCAGGAAAGCAGACAGATCAGCAAAAAACAAATCTTTATTCAATTGAAACCAAAAAACTTTATTTCCGTAAAGAATGCCTTTTTTAAGGAGTTGCCATCTTGAGAGTCACCAAAATTCGGGAGATTCTATTACGGTGGGCCAAAAGTAATGAGACAAATTCAACAAATTTCTTTATCTCTTTATGACTCAATTACAACTCAACGGTGCTGAGGAATGTATTGGCCATTAAGGTCAATGACCTTGCTGCCGTCGATCGGCCAACTTCCTGATCCCATCCTTCCAAAACTGCTTAGGCCTGGTGCTCATCCACTGCTCGTTATAATTGCCGAGGTCTGCTTGGGTGCCTGCATTCCTTCCGACCATGAAGTCCTGTAGGCTCAAGAAGTAGTGGTAGTCGCATGGAGAGATGTCCGACGAATACGGTGGATGAGGCATGTGAACCTAGCCGGGCTGAGCAAGCTTATCCGTGGTCACTTTTACCCGACGGGGTGCGGCGTTGTCGAAGAGGAGGACCTTCTTAAACCGCTGAGACCGAGCAAGAGCGAGTCGCCGGTCCATCTCTTCCATTTCGTTCATCATGGCCTTGGAGTCCATCGTCGTGCTTTTGGAAAACAGCTTCCAGTACACCGGTCCATGGGCGCAGACTCAAAAGCTCAGAAGCTGCTTCTCGCCTGAACATCCCGCCGAACGAAGGTCGGTAAGGTAGAACGAAAGTCACCAGGCCTCACCCAGACTCGCTGCTTGGCAAAGTTAAGGTAGAAGACGTACTCCTCATCTTGCATGACTATTGAGTCCAGGCTGCTGGGGGTTGGTTGGTAATTGGGCGAGATTTGAGCAAAATAGGACGACTCGTCAGACTAGGGAATCGGCATGAGACGGACTGGTGTTTTGGCATGCTTCTGGAAAGGGCGACAGTGATCATTTCTCAGGTGGCTTTCAGTAAGTAACAAACAAATATACAAATACGAGAAGCACGAAACCGGACTCCAGTCACGACATATATGAGCACGGGATGGAGAGTCCCATTACTTTTGCCCGCTCATACAATGTTTGCAATAACAAATCTAAACAATATCAACAATATCAGTAATCTGTAGGGCCTTTTCGGCGTTCTATGACCTGAATGAGACGATTGGTTATACTTGAAATCAGTTTATTAGCGAGGTTGCACTCGACGGAGGCTCAAGCCCCCAAATCGCTTTTTTTTAACTCAACAGTGGTCCCGTATTGCTCATCATTCAAGTAACTATAACGCTCCATAAAGATGTGCTCTATCGGATTGAGGACAGGCGAATTGGCTGGCTAATTGGAAGTCGGTATATGATAAGGTTGGAGCAATCCCCACCACTGAATCGGGGCGTTGTCCTGCAGAAATATCAAGTTTCGCTGTTGATTTATCCTTCAAAAGCGACGTGGACCATGTTGCAGAGCAAACTGGTTTTAAGCCGAGCTCATTTTTCAAAACGAAAAGTAATTTAACTCGTCCAGTCGAACAGAAAGCTGCCGACACGAACACTCCGCCACCTTTAGAGTAACAATTTGGAAGGAAGAGTTCCTCCTTCCTGAGACGATGCCAATAGTTGCAGAACTCAACGCCCCCAACAAATTCATCGCAGATTTCGTCGCACACTACCGGACGTGCCGCTACGGCCAACAAGCACAAGAGGAAAGGCGACGCATTTTTGTGCCGAAAAAAGCCGTTTCTATTAACTGGCTCACAACTCCATAGGCCCCGTTTTTAATAACTGCTCTAGAGTTCCGTATTTCAAAATAGGAGACATACATTTGATATCGTCAGCTCAAACTCTACAACAGACACACAAACACACACAAATTCAGAAAGTATTGAGCAATGCATATTGGCCCAGCAGAATCAATCGAACAGCTCGCACCGCTCGTAGGATGAAGCTAGGCTTACAGTGAGGTTATCTATGCGTTTAGAAGGGCATGATTTAATTTATGGAACAGCTTACGAGAGCGTGGCCTACTTCATGGAACTGTATGTATGTTCGCTAAGATGGGTCTAGCTGTTCTTGAAGAAGCTGTCAGGTTCAGCTTGACCTTGATCTGAGCAGACGTTGGCGTTTATGGAACAGCTTATGAGAGCGTGGCCTACTTCATGGAACTGTATGTATGTTCGCTAAGATGGGTCTAGCTGTTCTTGAAGAAGTTTTCAGGTTCAGCTTGACCTTGATCTGAGCAGACGTTGGCGTTTATGGAACAGCTTATGAGAGCGTGGCCTACTTCATGGAACTGTATGTATGTTCGCTAAGATGGGTCTAGCTGTTCTTGAAGAAGTTTTCAGGTCCAGCTTGACCTTGATCTGAGCAGACGTTGGCGACCAACTCAATGCCGCTCGCTTTATTGTTCTTAAATCAAGCACTTCGTTTTGCTTGGTTTCTTCCTTTGTGCTTCTTACCACTGTAAATGTCGAGATACGAGTCGAGAACATTGAGGGAGCGGCAAATTCTCTTAGCAATCCTACTATTGACCGTACCACAGTTCTAAATACCGTCAATGAAGCCTTTCACGAAATCCAAGAAACGATTTCCTCTGTCCTCCACCGATGAAGGAAGGATAAGCGCGACGGACACTGTAATACAGTGCTGTGTACCAAGCAGTCAGAAGCGGGTTGGGCTTAGTATTATTCAGTCGCTCTAAAACTATAACCAACGCCAAAACGCCGTATTCCATGAAAATGACGTTTTTTCTAAAATTTCGTTTGTTCACCAGATCAGTTCTCATTAGGCTGTCTTGAAAATCGTAGTACAATGCAGCTTTAACAGAACACTCAATCTACATAGGACTACATGTGTTTCGGATCCTCAAGAGATCTCCTCTCTACGCGAGCTCTGTGCTCTTTCTGGACGGGCAGATTCACGAAAAAGTGGTCGAGTTCACAAGACGTTCACCTTCTCCATGGTAACGTTGGTCGTCTTGCAAGGTGTAAGTGTAGTGAATCACCTAACGATGCATGGAGGAGGCGGACTTTCTCACTGCTTAGTTGCTCTTCCCTATCTATTTTCTGAAGGCTCTGCTTTCCTAGCGCATTCAGAAACAAATCGCCGTCATGCCTAACGTCAGATCTTCTAGTCGCTGTTATTATAGAAAGAACGATAGGCAATAAAACTGGCAACTAAAGATTTTATGGCGTTACTGATCCTTCAAATCGAATCGCATTTTATTTAGAAGGCTTACTAGTTCGGTTCTGCCTCGATCCTTAAGGTGATTCTTGTATTGATGAAACCTCTAACTTTAAGACCTACCAATTTATTAACTAATCAAGCCGAACCCTCGCTATCCCTTTCATTCTTTTTTAGAGCTGAGCCTATCCAATGCCAATGCAATGATGTGCAACGGCTGGAAGTGTAGATACTCTTGTAAGCGAGAATCGCACTTCATCCCTCAGAACCTCAGCTTTGATGCAAGTGGAACGGTGAGAAATGCTCCAAGTTCTGTCGGAGCGCTTGCAGCGTTCCTTCTTTGGTTGCCACCGATTTCAATGTCCGAAAACGTTCCCGGCCAAAATATCTTTGTATGCAAATCGAATCGACCTCTGTTTAGGCGAACACGCAATTCCGTCGCCTCGTTGAAAAGCGGCGGCAAATCTGATTTCTGGCTCTGGCCTCCGCCGAGCGCCCACTTATGATTAGAGCACCGTCGAACGATCGCATCTGTAGAACGTCTTCTCGAGTCCGAACAGCACTCTGAGAAAGAGTTTTTGGACGCTAAGGTTTAGAACGCTCTTGAGCGCTTGTGTAGGAAATAGAAAAGGCTTAGCCTCGAATCATCAAAGGTGTCTTATTCTTATTGGAATAAGAAAATAAGAGGCAGAAAGTGAGAGCAACTAGTGTACATATGATCAGAGATGGAAACAGGGGTGCACATTTAACGGCTAACGATTTAACGGATTTAACGAATTAACGGCATTTTTCGTTAAAATTTGGCTTAACGACTTAACGGGAATTTTTAGAAATTTAACGGAATTTTTAACGGACTTTTTTCTCAGTGAGTTTATCACATTTGCCTTAGTCTTCACTAATGTTGCAGGTCTCACCCTCCCTATTAGGACTGTTCCTAAAAGAAATATTGAGATCAGCAAGAATATTTTAATGTTTTCATGAATATGCTTTGAATTAAAAAAATGCATTTCGGGTGCGCGAGTAGCGCAGTTGGAGGAGATGCCGGCTGTCGCGTGCCCCGATACCAGGTTTCTGGTTCGGATTTCCCGCCCAGGCCAACCAAGCCTTCCATCCCTCCGGGGTGAATTGGTACCAGACTTGTCTCTTGTTCATCGGCTGGCCACCGCAAGTCATTGTATGCCCAAATACGCATTCAACCCGCCTCCACATCCTGTAGAAGTAGAATGCGTGGTGGGGATAGTGATTGAGTAATGCCGCCTTTTATCCTACTAACTTATCCTACTAACCTTTGATGCATTTTGGACCTAGAAGTCTCTTCGCCGAGCCCACAAGCACGCCAAGGAATCCACAAAAATATCGGTCTAACCTCCTCGTAAGATATGCCTATCCTCACCTGGCGTTGCTCATCGCAGAATAATTTTGCCCGCCACCTTGAACAGTCCTGACGGAAAGAATGTTTTCGCTCGCTGGACATATTTTAAACGATTTAAGAAAACGCTAATAACAAGAATTAGGAAAGCTACTTTTTCTGAACGTTAAGACGATGACGACGCAGCACACCTTTTCGGCAGTGTAGGGTCGTGTGACACGATGGCGTGTCACGGTTTCGAGGTTGCAAAAGAATGGATTGGTCCCACACACCGGGCACTCGAGAATCGTGCCTTTGACAACGTGTTCACATTCCACTGATAGGCTTTTAATTGTATCTTTATTAAATCATTTCTGTAATTAATGGGGTGATGCCGGCATCGAGACTGTATATGCTCGTAGAACGGTCAATGGTTTCGCAAAGAACTAGGTGGGACGAGGGAGGGGGGTCTCCGGGTTCTGCCTGATCGCACATTTTAAGATGCCTTGTCGGTGAGCATCTTGCATGGTAATTCCATACCTCTCTTATTCCACACCGTGTAGATAATTTGTTACTGAAGGCTTATTTGTTTTTATGTGCTTGATGATGATGAACTGTTATTTTACATTGCAAAGTTACACTTCGTCCCTTGAACTTCATCAGTTGACCTCATGAAGTTGAAACGTATAAGGTTTCTTGATTTTTTCACGTAAAAGAACGGTTTGCAGCTAATTGTACTTTTTAACGAAATTTAACGAAAATTTTCCGTTAAAAAATTTCGTTAAAAAAAATTTAACGCACAGAATTTTGTGTGCACCCCTGGATGGAAACTCCCTATACACCCTTAGTTTAGTTCGCGCCCGTTGAGGACGCCGCGCCCCAATCGCAGTTCTCCGATCTGATCACCTCCGATCTTTTAGCGAAGGTCCTGAGAAATAATAATAGATTCCACCACAAAAGGATAAAGTAAATAGTTAGTCAGTCAGCTTTAGGATGCGCCGCGCATTCTACTTCTACGCGATGTCGTGGAGGCTATTCGAATGCAAATTTGGCACATGCACCGAATTGCGACGAGCAGCCGATAGGCATGCCCGAGTTTTATAGTTCCCAGGCAAGTCTGGCACAAACCTAGTCGTCGACCCCGGAGCTAGAAAACGCTTTAGTTGGCCAAAGAGGGAACCGAACCAAGAACGCGAATCGGCGTCGGCGCCTTTCCAGCATGCCCTTTCACGTGCCCCAGCGAGACACGGAAGAACGGCCAAAATGCGATGGAAAGGTTTCAAACAAGTACGTTCTCAGTCTGCTTCGACTGCAACGGTTACAATGTGAAGCCTCTACGCAATTACAAATACAGCGACTCGCCTTACGCCGCCATCCTAAAACATCTCAGACAATCGCAACGGTCAACTGGAAGCGCAGTTCACCGCCAAGATTTCGTCGGCAGGTGAACGGAGTTTCATCAACAGTTGAGTTTAAAAGACCGATTAAAACCTGCCGATAGATACGTCTCGAACTCACGCCATACCATGTTCGTCGAATTCTGGGAGAAATGCTGTTCAACTACTCGTTGTTTTCTTGGGTGAACTTTAGCTGCCCTTTCAGCTGCGAGTGCCTGAAACCATACACATTCACCCGTTGTTGATCGCCAGGTGCTTCAGAATCACTCTGGAAGCACTTGCGTTCCATTGCCATTCCGCTCCTAAGGCTACTTTTTCTGTTTGGCTTTCGTCTGAGGACCCCTGCGAAATGAAACCAAGCTAATTCTTTGCTTTTTAAATATTTACATCTAAAGCTACCATCACACTTATGTGACTTTCCTCCTTTACAATTTAAGAAACGAAGAAGAAAAACGACTGGCTAAGCTTTTAGGGATTAGGCCACGTGCAATGCTCCTACATATTATTGCCAACATTCAACCAGTGAACACATGCCTTGTGAAACTATCTGCCGGCCTAACATAGATTTCTGAAGTACAGGGCGTTTCAAAAGTATGTATCCACTCTAAAACTTTCCCATATCTCGTTTCGCGTTTATTTTTACAGGGTCGCACTAGCTCCGCTAGATTCTCGTAGTCGAAAAAAGGTAGCCACTCACTTTAAGAGATTTTTTGTCCCACACGAGAATCAGAATTTTTTGAAGAAAATTGATTGAAATTTGGCGTTTCAAAGGTATGTACCCACTTGTGAAATACGAACTTTTTACTAAATTAAAAGGTCGATCGGATCACTATTATTTCTTATAACATCATGCATCGTATTATTCATGCTATTGACAAGGCTCTGTGTGATTTTGCCTTCGCTGGGTCCCATGTAATCAAAATTGCCACCAAGTCATTGAATTGTCGGATATTCGCGTAGGCTCGTTGAACCACGATCCCCCACACATGTTCTCATTCCGTTGCTGCCAGGAGAACAGACCGGTCAGTCCGTTACTTGAATGTTGTGACGGTGGAGCCGATCTCCGGTCAACCTGGACACATGGGCTGCAGCGCTGCCCTGCTGCAGAACATGTCTCTGACGTGTTATGCCTCTCAAGAAAGACATATGGCTAGACACCACTGCATCCTGACACTACAAACTCTCCGTGCGACAAGACGAAAGCCTAAGCTTCAGCATTCCGCTGTTGAAGAGACCGACCACTGTCACTAATGAACCGCTTCCAAACCGCCTCCGGGTTGCGACATTAGTGACAATGGTCGGCTTCTTCAACAGCGGAATGCCGAAGCTTAGGCTTCCGTCGTGTCGCACGGACAGTCTGAAGTGTCAAGGTGGTGTCTTGCACTTTTCGACTAGGAGGAATCTAGCGGAGCTAGTGCGACCCTAAAAAATAAACACGAAACGAGATATGCGCAAGTTTTAGAGTGGATACATACTTTTGAAACGCACTGTATAGTCTACAGCTTGCGCTGGAGAAGAGCGGTGGCGCGGTCGGGGGAGGCGATGGCGACGTTAGCGTTTGGATCCCTGCGAACCAGCTCAATCTTTCGATCTCTTCGTGGATCGCAAATTAACACCAGACTTGTCTGAGAAGGATAAAACTCCGACTAGCCCCTTACTGATCCACGCAGCTCTGCTTCAAAATAGTTCTGCAACCATACATTGGAATAGAAGGCGTGGCGCTTCCCAAGTATGTAGGATTGATGGATCTCCTGAGTCTTGTTTTCTATAATAAATAAAATAATAGGACTTCGGCCTCAGCTTTGCCCAGAGCGCCATTTTAACTAGAATAGTTGTTCAGGTGATAACAATGGAGACAATAAATGTATAATGGAATCTAGGGGCGCGTGTAGCGCAGCCGGAGGAGGCGCCGACGGTCGCGTGCACCCGATACCAGGTTCCTGGTTCGGATTTTCCGCCCAGGCCAACCAAACCTTCCATCCCTCCGAGGTCGGTGAATTGGTACCAGACGTGTCTGGGAAGGATAAAGCGCTGACTTGTGCATTGGCTGGCCACCGCAAGTCATTGTATGGCCAAATACGCATTCATACCGTCTCTACGATATCCCTATAAGTAAAATGGGCTGGCGCATCCTAAAAGGGATTGAGTAACGCCGTCCTTTATCTTTTATAATAGAATCTATTCCAGTTGGAGGACGGGCACCATTCGAAAAGCGAAACAAGCATTAACAGATTGATCAGTCCGATTGGAAAATTGCAAATAAATCATCTATCTAAAACAGTGTGTCGCCTTTGTAAACTAATTCATTTTCAATTTATTCATTATTGTCAACAAGATTGAGTGAAGTGTCCTCCTTCCACTAGAATCGTCTGTGTCACCTGTCGTTCTGTTGAATATCGAGTTACTCGAGCGGGCGCCAGCAGTGTCTATATTCGTCCCTGTCGCCTGCCAGAGTACTCCAATGAATCCTCTTCGCTCGAGGGTCACAAAGAGCGCCATATCGTTCGTTCAGGGCTTTCACGAAGAAGTCCGACCAACGTGTTTGTGGGCGTATCGGTGTTCTCCTGACATCCCACGGAATCCAATCGGTGACGGATCTCGTCCAGCGGGTGTCTGCGAAGCGCACTACGTGGCCGGCCCACCTAATCTTCGACGACTTGACACATGCAACAGCGGCTCTGATCTTGGAACGTCGACGAACCTTGGAACTCCGGAGGCCTTCACCCACTTGCATGAGTGGTGTCGCTCCAAGCATCGTCCTCTCGATCCGTCCCCCCCCCCCCCCTGCTCGACGCTGATCGCGTGTTCATCCTGCCTTCGTATTGTTAGGGTCTCCAAGGCGTATGTTAGGGCAGGAATAGGTGGACACGGAGTCGGATGTTCTTCACCTTCTTCACAACTCCTTCGACGCTCCTGAAAGCTTCCCAAGCCGCTCGTTTCCACTAAAATAGATCCTAAATATCCTTTTCATTGTAAGCAGGACGGAAGGAAGCGACGCTATGGTCCATTGGCTCCGTGCCGCCCCTGAGGCTCCTTTTCCGACATTTCACTGGTTGGTGCCACACTGCGGACACACCGAGTTGGCTACGTTTTTTTCGGCCTGTAACTCAATTTGCTACAGTAGTGGCGAACGGAGGGCAAGTGCTGCTCCAGATGTCGACGCTGACGTCGCCATCTGACCGCACTGAGCGGCAGCACGTCGCGTGACGGGAATAATTTCATCGCCTCCACGTCTTGGCCCCCTGACAAGGTGGACGATGACGCAGAATGGCCGTGTAGACTTCTCAATTGCCCTCCCCAGAAGGCGTTGTCTGGTGCCAGCGGCGACGACCCACTGATTGTAGTCTTCCGGGCCCGTGACGTCAACGGAACTAAATCGAAGGCTTAGCGGCGAACTCTAGTAACGGAACCTAATGAGATTCCTCTGCGAAGCCGTCATCGACGACGTCCCTTGAAGAGCATCGGGTGTTCCTTCGGGGGGATTGTCATCTCTTCCTCTGTCGAGTGCCGTACTTAATGAGAGGTTTTTCTGGTGTTCTACTTATATTCACTGCCCCGGCATCGCTTTAATGACATTCAGCTCTCTCCCAGTGATATCCCAGATGAAATTGAGCTCCATTCAAAATCTTTTTATTAGGGTCCTATGTTGGTTTTGCAAGTTATTTCCCTTCAACTTGAAACACAAGATCTGCGAAAGTTTTCGCTCATAAATTTGCTACGGCTTTTACTTCCTAGGTCCTGGATAACTTGATAGTAATAGGTAATGCACGGTATTCATCAATCTCTATCTGGTATACCCCACGCATTCTACGAGATATAGCGGATGCAATTTTGAAAGGGTATGTGCCCTGACGTGTGACGCGAGTATTAAGCTGCTTTTTATGCGGTGCCTGGTAGCGCAGTCAAAGGAGGTTCCTGTGTCGCGTGCAATACCAGGTTCTTGGCTCGGATCTTTCTCCCAGGCCAACCATACCTATCGTCCTTGCGGAGTCAATGAATTAGTACCGAGCTTGTTTGTGAAAAGCAAAACTTTAACTTGTGCATCGGCTACCCACCGCAAGGGTAGTTTCTAGTTCCACCACCTCCGAGGCGTGACAGCGTGCAATATAAAACACAAAAAATATAGACGTTCAAAAAAGTAAAGAAAGAAAAGTTTTTTTTATTTTATTTTTACTTGATAAACAAAATAAAATTACATAATAAGGATATAAAAAGTTCGTTTCAAACAACACATATCGATTTTATCTATAGTTCTGAGGATCTGAAGCAGTTTTTCAAAACGGTCTTGGGAAAGAGATGCGTGAGATGTCGGATGAGAGGGTCAGAGTCCTCTCCTTGCAGTAGCTGAAGCTCTGAGAGAAAATCAAGGAGTTAGAGAGGCGAAAGACCGCATGCTCCCCTCCAACTGGGATATATCCGAAGTCAGGCAAGGAAGTGCTTCAGCGGCTTCGTGTTCCAGTTTGGTAATGTTGCATCCTAGGAGATAGGCAAAGTTCATTGCTGAAGCTCTAAACGAGACTCTTGGCCTTTTTCATGTCGCGCCAGGCATTTCGCACTTCCGGCTCGTGAGAAAATTTGGAACCTAGAGGAACTCCAGAAAGTCTTACGGGGTCCAAGCGCGTGACCATTTTTTCTTCCCAGTATCAGCTCATCGGTCCACAATAAAATAATATTAGGTTGTTCAGAAGTTCTCGCCATTTTCATGACACCACATTTTTTTAGTTTTACAAAAAGCTAAACACGTCAAGAAACGAAGTAACCGCCATCATGTTCTATCGCTCTTCTCTACCTTTCAGGCAGACTTCTGATCCCGTCAGCATAGAACTTTTCTGGCTTTGATAGTTGGAGCTTGTGCAAGAGCTCCCGTTGCCGTCCCATTATTTGAGGACTTCCGGATAAATTCAGAGGAAGGGTGGTCTGACATGGGTGCCCGCACTCAACCGTCCTGTTAGAGTTGCCCCCTCTCGACTAGTTAGATCTGACTATTCGCTAGTGCCCTGTTCACGTCTTACGTCTTCTATATAACAGTGCCAACATTGTCCCCAGAATTGAGCTCCATCTTGCCAGCTCCAGAAGCGCGAGGCGCTCCGTATTTTCCCGACGGCCATAATTGGAGCGGTGGCTCTGCTTTCGAGCTCACGTCACTCGCCGAGGCGACACCTCTCTTCTCTCCGGCTGGCTATGAGGCTCGTCGCCTCGTACACGCACTCTCGCACTGCCCGTATCTGATTTTCCGGCGTAATTGATTTCAGAACCACCTTCGGCGTCTGAGTTTTCTTGAAGGCACCGAGCATTTTCCGTTGTGCACACCTAGTCCAGCCGTGGGTTAGGACTTCTCGAAGAGCGGTGTATCACTCTTCTCGGATCGAAGCCAAATTATCTTCTCAGAACTGGGGTAGATCTGCATAATTGAGCTGCAACCTGCTTCTGTTTTTTATCTTGAGCGTATCTGTATCGCAGGAGAGATTGCTGAGCCGTTCATCTCGTAACTAATTAGTCAGCTCATCATTGCTCTGACCTTTAAATCTTCCTCCGACCGATCGAAATAAAAGTCGTCACTTCGAAATCAGATAACCAGGTCTAAAATCCTCTTAAGGTTAAAGATAATTGGAAAACTTTTTTTTATTATTCCGCGGATGAAACGCTGAATATTCTTTCGACTGTACACCATGCAGCCCAAATACGACGCTTCCAATTGTCAACCACGATATCTCTCAGAAGTAGAGAACGTGGCTCACCTGGCGAAAGGACATACGCCGGTTTTATCTTTGCCCTTTATGCATCCACTTTTTTCTAGATAAGGTAGACTGGTCCTGTAGGAATGGAGGGGATGACTGACCGTGTCAGCAATTGAACCAGAATTCGTCGATCGATCTGTTCAGCAAAGACGACGCCCAGTACCAACTGAGCTCCATAAGCTCCTGATTGTCCCTAAAGCCCCACGGATACTAACGATCACTGAGCAGTCAAAGCAATTTTTTGGACCCTTTTTTATCTTTTTTGCTTCTTCTGGATTTTTCTGGATTCCCCCATATTAATAAACAATGTTGTGCATCATTGACAAGGCCTTCCTGCGATGTTCCCTTCCACTTATGTCCCCTGGGATGCGCCCTGCACAACACTTTCAGACTAAACATTCCAGACATTGACACGTAATGACTTGACTATGTCAGCTCTCAGACGCCCCATACACATGTCACATCAGAGCACTTGTCCTTGCGGGTAACTCTGAAGTGTTTGTGCTCCCTCTGTTGAAGTTCCTTCTCGACAGATTGATTGCTGTCGAAACCAAAATAAATCGCAGACGGAGTAAGGCTACGGTAGACTTCTCAGCACAGTTACTGAAACAGCTTTCTTTTTTTTCAGTTCTTACGAGATCGTCCGTCTCTGAAGAGGTCATCCGATTGAAAGAAACGCTGATGACAGTGACGAGGGTTTAATGATCTTTGGGCCCTAACGAGCAATTGAGAACCGATCTGTTACAGGGCCGTGGTCGGCGTTAATCAGTCTCATACAAATGCGCAACAAGCATTCGAGCGCACACAAACAAGGCTGGAGTCTATCCTAGTCACGGGAAGGTATCTTTCCTAAAGAAAGAAGGAGAGAGGAGGAGAAAATAGTAATATTTTGCTCTCTTTGTTTCTTTAGGAAAGAACAGACTTATGTCATGTACATTCAAACGAAACACAATCAATCAAGTGCAAAATGCAAAAAACTAATGAAGTACGTAAAATTAGTATGAAGTACATCTCTACCAATCATAATACAAGAATAAAGTAAGACGTAACTCAATCGCTTTGGGATTCGCTACGCACTCTACTTCTACGGGATGTCGTTGAAGTGAGATAAATGAGTATCTGGCCATGACTGAACTTGCGATGGTCAGATATGTTGGCTGTAATCTCGTCATCCTCCCAACTATTTTTACTCGGAAGCTGGAGCGTCATCTCAAACAACAGGGTTTTTCTGAGCTTGATTACAAAACGATTCCTTCCGCATAAATTTGTAATGTTACAGGATCGGTGCTTTCGCAAGTGTTTCCTTTCGTGCGGTACATTCATCACCCCATCGACTGCTCATTCTACAGAAATCGAATGCTCATTCAACAGAAATATTCCTACCGTTTTTGCCAGGCCAACACTAATCCCACATTCTTTTTATAGTTCGTTTCTCTGCACTGTTTGCTAATGCGTCCTTATTTTTTCTCACATTAAGATACGTGCTGCATTGGCTAAGAGTAGTCCTTGATTACAGTTAATATTTTTTATACGATTTTTTGATTTTTTCTTGATTTTGATCAACCTTTAAGATGTTCATTCTCCGTACTGACGTCTTTCGCTCGTGCGTTTCAGTGTGCTCCTCCCTTCTATGCTACCGCCTGAGGTGCGTACTAGCTTAAAGAGGTCGTGGGGTTGTGTGCTTAGAAGGTCGTAGACCTGGCGCATCGCATGCGGCAAGAATTTTATAAAATTTTATGTTCTTTTTATGCTTTCAGCAACCTTTTCAAATTATTTTCTCCCATTATAAGAGATTATAAGAGACAAGGACGGACTACTCTTCGCCAATTGCAAATACCAGTCTGAATACTTGACATTTTTTTCTTTTTTTTTAGACTTCTTCCATAGCCAATCATAGATTTCTCATTGTCTGTCTGTTTTTTGTAATTGTTATTGGCTACAATAAATATAAATATAAATATATAAAAAATATATGAAAAAGCCAGCACTTTATCCTTTGCAAGCAAGTCTGGTACCAATTTACCGACCCGGGGGGATGGAAGGCTTGCTTGGCCGAGGCGGGAAATCCGAAACGGAAACCTGGTATCAGGTGCACGCGATAGCCAGCACCTCCTACGGCTGCGCTCTACGCGCCCTACCATTCATATATCAGAAAAATTTCTATTTTTTGCGCGTTCGTATGACCCTTAACCTTTCCAATACCTTTACTATCAGCAATGTTATCACCATTGAAACAGTGTGTACATTTTTTTAGGCACCCTGAGGCCGGATTCATCAACGACTTACAGCAATTTAACAGAGAAACCTACAGCCGACATCACTGATAGCGCGGCTTATCAAGCGATATGATGAGCGATAAGCCGCGTTATCTGAGTTTTCCGCTGTGAATTCTCTGTTAAAATTATGTAAGTCGTTGATGAATCCGGTCCCTGTATGTATCCCCACTGTGTGAGAGGGAGAGAGCTCTGACTTGTTCATCAGCTGACCACCGCAAGTCATTCTGTAGACGAAATGCGCGGTCCAATCGCCTCCATAATATCCCGCAAGTGGAGCGCGTGGCGTGTCCCACAAAAAGATCGATTAATGTGGCGCACCTCTTTTGTTGAAGACGCTAAAGCCCTTCGCGCCTAAAACACTAATCAACCGTTCAACCCTTGATTTTTGCCCTATATCAAGATGTTTCACTGCTCCTTATTTTTGATGCAAAACTTTCCTTTTCCTGCAAATAATCCTTTGTCAGCTGAAGTCTCTTATTTGTTGTTACATGATGTTTTGATGCGATCAAAAAACTCTTGGAAAGAAGAAGGTGAGGACTGGAGCCCTCACCTTCTTCTTTCCAGGCTGCGATGCTGAGCCTAACACCACCAGCGCTGTTTGTCCTACGTAACATCCGCGAGATCCTAATTTCTTCCCATATCTCTTATTTGTTTTTCCACCATTTTGTGTTAATCAACTTCAATTTCCTCTGTTCTAGAACTGTCTGCACAGCCATTTGTAAATAAGCACGCAACTAAATAAATAAATAAATAAATAAATAAGAATAAGGGTAAACGACCGTATTTGATCAATTCTTATTTGAGATGCGCTCCGCATTCTGTTTCATGATGTCGTGAGGACGATTTATATATGTATTTGGGCGGTGCAGGGCGCGTGTAGCGCAGTCGGAGGAGGCGCGACTGTCGCGTGCACCCGATACCAGGTTCCTGGTTCGGATTTCCCGCCCAGGCTAACCAATCCTTCCATCCCTCCGGGGTCGGTGAATTGGTACCAGACTTGTCTGGGAAGGATGGAGCGCTGTCTTGTTCATCGGCTGGCCACCGCAAGTCATTGTATGGCCAAATACGCATTCATGTCGCCTCTACGACATCCCGTAGGAGTAGAATGCGCTGGCGCATCCCAGAAGGGATTGACTAACGCCGTCCTTTATCCTTTATCCTTTATTTGGGCGGTGCAATAAATTGCAGTGACCAGCCGATGGAGAAGTCACTGTTTATTCTACATCAGACACCGACCCCTGAGGGATGAAAGGCCAGGTTGGCTTGGGCGGGACACGAACCAAGGAACATTATTCGGGATCCGATAGCAGACGCCTCCTCTGACTGTGCTAACACGCAACCCAGCTCAGTTTTCCTGAAAAAAGATAAGGATAAAGGATAAAGGACGGCGTTATTCAAGCCCCTTTAGGATGCGCCACACATTCTACTTCTACGGGATGTCGTGGAGGCGAGTTGAATGCGTATTTGGCCACACAATGACTTGCGGTGGCCAGCCGATGAACAAGTCAGCGCTTTATCCTTCCCAGACAAGTCTGGTACCAATTCACCGACCCCGGAGGGATGAAAGGCTTGGTTGGCCTAGGTAGGAAATTCGAACCAGGAACCTGGTATCAGCCGGCGCCTCCTCCGACTGCGCTCCACGCGCCCTTTCCTGTAAAGAGGAAATAAAATTCATTGTAACCAACGGCAAAGAGACACGATATCTTTGGTTGCACCAGCAGCTCCCTACTGAGAGTGAGCCCAATTTTTGAGGTCATCAGATCCAATTTTACTGGTTTGCACTGTATTTTCTGAGAGTTCGAATTTCCACTGTTTCCTATAAGAGAACAGCTGATGACGACACCCACTGTGATGTTGTCCGGAGTTTTTTGACCTGATTTTTCCCCCACGAGGACGGCTCTCGTGGTGATTAGGCGCTATTCATTCGAAACACGTCTAGACAGCGGCACTTTGTCGACGCTCAAGAAACACAGCGGATATGTAGGTGCATGTCTCCTTGCTTGTCTTTTTGGCACATCGGCTCCTTTTTCATCCAAATTAACCTCGTCTCTGTAGCCGGTCTAATCAGGACCGTTTATGCTGTTCACTGGAGCTCCAGCTCTTGAACTTGACCCTAAAACGAACCGGAACTTCGCTGCTAGCCCAGTGTTTCATCTCAGCAAGTTCGTAATAACGAAGGGGGGACAAGTTTTTTTTTTTTTGGGGGGGGGGGGGGCGTATGAGCTGAATCGCCAGAGGTGAAAGGAGAATGACCATTTGTAAAAATAGAAGATTCCTAAAAACATATTTTTACTTTTTCTATGATCAATGCCTTGTTTTTAGAATTGGTAATGATACCTTGGATATTGATAAAAATGAACTCTTAACTATTTCCTCATTCAATGGGATTACCAGATGACATAACCATAGAATTCAACCGCGACAACATCACTCAAAAAATTTCAAGATTTTTTCTCGACTTGTGCTATGAAAATCTGGAATGAGCAGTTTTTCGCCGAAAACCTTCAAATACAAGTTAGACCGTTTTCATAAACAGAAAGAACGTTCGTGAAGTTAACTATAAAAAAGTTTCTTATGAGAGTAGGCTGTGAGTGAGTCTCGTCGAATATATACTAGCTTTTTCAGTGAATGAAATACTAAAGGGCTTTGAGAAAAGAGCACTTTCCACTTTATGCAAATCATCGAAGAAATCACTGTTCAATATAAAATATAAAAAATAATATTTTCTTTATTCAAAAATCCAACGTTTGCAGTAATATTTTGTGCAGAACTAATTTTGTATCACTTTTGGCTCAGTAAATGTTCTGTGTTCCCAGCATTAACATGTGATCTGTTTGGCATTCGTGAACAGCGGTCAACCCGCAACAAAATTCATCTACAAACTGAACTGTCGAGTTTTTTTTCTTTGAGAATGAAAAACATACACATTACAAGATGAAAGCTCAAGTCACTGCATACCAGCATTCATAATTCAACGTTATAGTGTTACTAAATGAGAAGCAAAATCAGACCAAACACAGCACAAACACAAACGGCGGTATAATAAACAAGTGGTCCCTAGAATACAACAACAAGCACGCAAAACGTCTAGAAGAAAAGTATATTAACAATGACGTGAACATATGGACTATAAAATTAGACAATTTGAGTTTGTTTTGTTTCGCCACCTATCTCCAGACGAACCTTTTTGTTATAGTTATAACACACATTAAGTTTTTTGCAGATACTCGTTAGCCAGCATTTTGAGTTGCTCAAAGTGCTTGATATTTTCTATTCCCTTAAAAGCATTAGGAGTTCAGTCCCGTTCAGGAGATGATAAATGAGAGTCTTGCGTTGCTTTTTATTTATTTATTTATTATTATTATTATTATTAATACATCGATAAGGGCGCGTGTAGCGCAGTCGGAGGCACCGGCTTTTGCGTGCACCCGATACCGGGTTCTGGTTCGGACTTCCCGCCCGGGCCAACCAAGCCTTCCATCCTTCCGGGGTCGGTGAATTGGTGCCAGACGTGTCTTGGAAGGATAAATCGCTGACTTGTTCATCGGCTGGTCACCGCAAGTCATCGTATCGCCAAATACGCATTCAAATCGCCTCCGCGACATCCCGTAGAAGTAGAGTGCGTGGCGCACCCCAAAAGGGATTGAGTAACGCCGTACTTTATCCTCATTTATCTTTAATACATCCATAAGGATGCGGCAACAATGATCGTAATAAAGCCGCGAGAACATTGCTCGGGAAAACAGGAATAGAAAAAAATCACAACTCAATTACAATTAGCGAAAAACACTAAAAAGAGGACTATCGAGAGCATTGAGGAGAAGGCCCACCAACTATTGACCCGCGTTGTAAAGGGAGAAAATAACCAGAGGAAGGGTAGGGCAGCCAACCCACAAGTAACATCATCACTACAGAAAATCAGACCAGCTTGCCCATGGTATACTATGGTGTCATAATGTACTGCAATATAAAAACAACTGACTAATAAGTGCTAGATAGTGCCTACGAAGATGACTATCCCTAGGCTAGTTGTACGAGTATGGGACAGCACTTTTGCCTGGTGCCTGAAACAAGCTGTCAGAAACCGGCAGTATTATTATGACAGCGATCCTGAGGCACATGAAGATTTGGCAGTAAATAACTCACGTCGAAGTGATGGTGCTCCAGACCCCCATTGTATTAGAACCACGGCAAGGTACTTTATTCTCGGAATTTGGTTTGTATAATACATTAGCCACCTCTTCTATTAAAAGAAGATACCGAATAGAACTCTTAAAGATAAAATATTATTTTTCAGTGTAGAGGCTTAACAGAGAAACTGCTACCGAAATTCTTTAAAAAACCGCGAATTAACACGGCTTATCGACAGGCGAAATGGTGAAATGTTGGCGTTATCAGGAATTTTGGCTGTAATTTCTCTGTTAAATCTCTCTAAGACGTCGATGAATCTGACCCAGGTTCGAGGTCGATGAATTGGTACAGGACTCTTCTGATCGCCACCGCATGTCATTGTACAGCGAAATATGGATTTGAATTGCCTCTGCGACATCCCGTAGAAGTAGAATGCGTGGCGTAGTCCAAAGGGATTGTCTAACGTCGGCGTTATCTTTACCTCGATTCAAAGCATCTATAGCATCCACAGCTAGGCTGCTACACCGTGTCTAGTCAGCCGAGGCGTGAAGTGTTTAGCGAAGTGGATCCAAAGCAACCTCCTGCTTTCCACTGGAAAAGTGGCTGGAATAACAGTCTGTGTAGCTCTCTCTCTCTATATATATATATCTCCTAGGCAAGCACTGAGCCAACTGTATGATGTGTGACCATCTTGAGGATATTTCAGTCATTTCAAGGTGGGCCACATCGTCTGGAGATTGGATTCGCTTGCCGGCCAACTTCCTCTCTCGTTCCACTTCACGGTTCTTCTCGAAATCGAATCACTACGCACTCGTGGGAGACGGCGACGTCGTCATCCTCTCACGTTACATCTCGAATGCGTCATTCCTCTTTCCTGCCCACTGCCACACCTTCCATTCTTTAGCGGACACGCTTATCCTTCAGCAAAGACAATGATAAAGGGCTTGTAATCCGCTACGCATTCTATGTGCTTCTACGGCATGTCGTAGAAGCTGTTTGGATGCGTATTTGGCCAAACAATGAACTGCAGTGACCAACCGACAAACAAGCCAGCGCGCTACCCTCCCTAGTCAAGCCTGGTACCAACTTAACGACCTCGGAAGCATGGAAGGCTTGGTTTGCCTGGGAACCAGGATCCTAGTATCGGGTGCATGTGACAGCCGGTACCTCCTCCTGCTGCACGCGCCCCAATCAGTGTCTTATCCTTCCCAAACAAGTCAGCTACCAACTCGCCGAATTCGGAGGAATGGGAGGATTGAATGGGCAGGCGAGATCCGAACCAAGGGCTACGATTTAGCCTGCTCGCGACAGCCGGCGCATCCTGTAGCTGCGCATCGCGCGCTTTACCCTATTGTACCACAGGAAAATGCTGTTCTTGCCAAGGCATCCAATTAGGGTTATAAGATGATGTTGGCGTTGAAAAATTGAGTTGAAATTGAAATATTGAAATTTGCGCCAAGAACGTCGATATGCAAGAACAACGCGCGCAAGAGAAGACACCTCTTTTTCGAGGTTTTCCTACATTTCTCTCAAAGTTATGAAAATTTCCCGTTTCAACCCAGCCATATTAACCATCTGAATATACAACCTGGATTGAGGTCCGTGGTAGAACTGGAAGAATGATTCTATGACATCGATCCGATAAAGTGTACGGGACGGCGTTGTTCAATCTCCCCTGGAATGCCCCATGCACCCCACTCCCACCGGACGTCATGGATGCGCTTTGAATGCGAGTTTCGCCTAAACAGACAGACAGACAACTCTGCTACCAATTCACCGACCCCAGAGGGATGGAAGGCCTGGTTGGCCTGGGCGGGAAATGCGAACCAGAAACTCGCCATCAGCTGCACGCAAAAGCCAGCACCTCCTCCGACTGCGCTACATGCATCCACCTGTCGGATATATGTATTCAGGATGTCTCAAAAAAGGTATACACCGAAAGGTTATAACTTTGCTCATAGCAAGGCTACTCAAGAAGTTAAGGGATCGTATGAAAGCTTAAGAAAATAGAAATTTTTTGTCCGTTTGTCTGCTACTTACTGAAGCTCACCTGAGAAGTGGCAACTTTCGCCCTCTCCAGATGCATGCCAAAACCCCACTCTGTCTCATGCCGAAACCCGAGTCTGTCTCATGCCGAAACCCCAGTCTGACGAGTCGACCCGTCTCGCGCAAATCTCGTCGCATTCCCAACCCCGAGTAGCCTGGACTCAATAATCACGCAAGATGAGAAGTACGTCTTCTACCTTAACCCCGCCAAGCAGCGAGTCTGGGCGAGGCCTGGTGACCTGTTACCGACCTTCCTTCGGCGGGATGTTCACGGTGAGAAGACCCTTCTGAGCTTTTGAGTCTGCGGCCATGTACCGGTATACAGGAAGCTGTTTTACAAAAGCACGACGACTGACTCCAAGGCCATGGTGAACGAAATAGGAGAGATGGACCGAGGACTCGCACTTATTCGATCTCAGCGCTTTAAGAAGGTCCTCCTCTTCGACAACGCCGCACCCCATCGGGCAAAAGTGACCACGAATAAGCTTGCTCAGCTGGGCTACGTTCACATGCCTAACCCACCGTATTCGCCGGACATCTCTCCATGTGACTACCACTACTTCTGGAGTCTATAGGACTTCATGGTCGGAAGGGACACAAAAACCCAAGCAGACCTCGACAACCATAACGAGCAGTGGATCAGCAACAGGACTAAGCAGTTCTGGAAGGATGGGGTTAGGAAGTTGACTGGTCGATGGCAGCAAGGTCATTTACGTTAATGGCGAATATATTCCTTAGCACCGTTGAGCTGTAATTGAGTTATAAAGAGGTAAAGAAATTTGTTGAATTTGTCTCATTACTTATGGGCCCAACCTAATGGGAAATGGTGGAGAGGTGGTGAGAAGGCGTTTGGTCGGGTAGGTCACAAACTAAAGTCTTGAACCACTTTTGGGCCTCTGCAGACCACGAACAGTTGGAAACATTACGCCGCTCAGTAACCTGGTCCACCTTATAAACTTGTTCGGCGCAGAAACACTAACACACAAGTGCTCTTTCTTTACAGCAAGGTCTTCTCTACCAATACGAAGCCTTGTACGGGTGCATTGTGTGATTCTTTCCGTTCAAACGCTTTTTCTGCGCTTCCACGTTCACATTAACATCTCAGCTAGGTTTACAAGTGATCACGTTTTATGGGACGCCGTTTTCCCGAAGGGTTAGAAGCTTCGGTTTTCATCTGCGCGATCTGAACCGAAATTCGATGCTTAGAGTTCACAGGGTTGGCGGTGCGTACTGTCTGAACCTAATGGGATGCGGTGAGAAACCTGAGAAGTGAACTAATCTACGAACAGGTACCGTCGAATTAGCGGCAAGATTACGTCGAAGTAAGAAGGCGTAGTGATGATGGCGACAGTAAAGGCGCTTACTGTCTATGCATCGTCACCGTCACACGGCTCTGCTTCCAACTCCTATGGAAAAGGGGACAAGGGGCGAAGATCGGGCAGCATGTTCGTCTCACAATTCCAAAAAGACGCATCCATGCGGCGCCAAGAAGCGCAGCGCTGCGACAGCCTAGCAACCATCCAGTGACACCCACGCAGTCCAGAGGGTGGACGGCCTCGTGGAGCGCCTTCGGGAGTGAAGAGTGCCCACCAAGCTGTCTACTTACTCAACGATTCAGGACGCCGTAGACGTGTAGCATCTTCTCGCTCGATCATTCTCCCACGAGCAATTACTGGTAGAAGAGGCTTCTCGTCATTCTCATTGCATGGCTCCAGAAATGATGTAAATAAAGGAGGGAGAGCAGGTTGAAGTTCTGCCTGGAGCCAGAGTTTTAACTGCAAGCAAACATGCTTGTAAAGTCATTTGGGGTTTAGGCAGATTTACGTGAAAAGCTAGACGCTTCGCAGCGTAGTCGGAGGAAGTACTGCCTGTCGCGCGCACCGGATTCCAAGTTCCTGGTTCGGATTTCCCGCCCAGGCCAACCAAGCCTTCCATCCCTCCGTGGTCGGTGAATTGGTACCAGACTTGTCTGTGAAAGATAGATGAGTGAGTTGTCGGCAAGCCACCGCAGGTTTCCACGACATCCACCCATTAGTAGTGGAATGCGTAAAAAAAAAAAGAAAAAAACTAGTACCTACCGAAAAGTTACCAGTACACTTTAATAAACTTCCTCCCAACCTAGTCAGACTTTTTGAACAGAAAGAAAAACTATGGTCGACGTATCAACATTGCCCAAGTTCTGAAAACCTTCACCGTTTTCAAAAAATCAATAACAGATTCGACCGACTTTTAAACAAATTCCACAAGCATGTTGAGAGAAAAATTCTCGATACTCCCAACAAATCATCTCTGTATAAACTGTTAAATTCTGTACTGAAACGTACCGAGCGAATCCACACACTGAAGGACGAAACCGGCGTCGTAGCATTAACTGACTCAACAAAGGCTACCATGCTAGCTAAATATTTTCAAAAGACCTTTGCAGAACGTCCTTTCAACACCGACTCCTTTGCTGTTAATAATAATAATTTCAGCATGGAGAGTTCGGTTTGGTTCTATAAGGAGGAGATTTATAATGAACTTTGTAAGCTACCGCCTAGATATGCTACCACTCCGGATGAAGTACCGTCCTACTTTATCAGGAAAATTGCCATCGCGATTGTTTACCCTCTTGAGTACATATTTAATGCCAGTTATATGACTGGCGAAGTACCATCCCGTTGGAAACATGAGTTTGTTACACCTATTCCAAAAAAGCCTCCCCACCAACATGTATCAAACTTTCGTCCAATTAGCATCACATCAGTTTTTGCTAGGGTCTTCGAGAGAAAACTCAAGACAGCGCTTGTATTATATCTCGAGTCCAATAATCTTATCCCTAATGATCAACATGGCTTCCGTTCAGGTAAATCTACTGAAACACTGATGTTATCTACGCTTAATGATTGGACGAAATCTCTTGAACAAGAATTGATGTGGATGTAATCTATTTTGATTTTATGAAGGCTTTCGACAAGGTCCCTTTGGATAAACTAATTGTCAAGCTTACGGATATAGATGTCCATCATAGAATTACTCTGTGGATAAAAAACTTTATATCTGGTAGATCTTTTCAAGTTAGGGTAAATGACGCATTTTCTGAACGTCTTTCTATTAAAAGTGGTGTTCCTCAGGGTGGTGTTTTGTCCCCAATCCTCTTTTCTATATATACCTCTGAAATTCCGTCCCTAGTTAATCAGCTTGGTGTTTCTTGTAAAATGTTCGCTGACGATATAAAAATTTATAAGAATATTGCTCTTCGAGAAGACCATCTTTCTCTTCAATCAGCAATAAATGCAATTGCGGATTGGTCATCAAAATGGGAACTTCCATTATCTCCGCAAAAGTCACAAGTACTTTATCTAGGGCAGCAGGTAGGTAGATATCCTTACTACCTTGACAAGATGCATATTAGTAGTACAACTTCCCTGCGTGATTTGGGCTTTATTTTGGACACCCAACTTTCGTTCAAAGAACATATTGAAACAATATCGAAAAAAGCTGAACGAATTGTGCACAGCCTCTTCAAATGTTTGCGAACAAATTCAATACAACACCTATTGGTTGCCTATAAGTCGTATGTTAGACCAATTCTAGAATATGGCACCACAATTTTTAGTCCAAAATATAAGCGTGAAATTGCCAGGCTGGAATCTGCACAAAACAGCTTCACAAGAAAGCTTTGGATACGAGTACATGGGTATGATTACAACACCATCCCCTCACCGGCTTCACGAAACAGATTCTTCAACCTACATACCCTTGAACATCGTAGGAGAAGAAATGATTTAATTGCGATATATAAGATGCCAAACGGTCTTACTCGTATTCCCCTTCAGGAGTTCTATACATTTTCTTCATCGAACACAAGGGGTGGTCAGTGGAAGATCCAGTTTCCTGGAGCAAAAAGCAGTGTAAGGTCTCAATTTTTCACTTGCCGTGCTGGCTCTGATTTTTTGAGGTTATCTAAAAAACACATTATACCAAATTCCTTAAGGAAGTATAAAAAACTTCTTGACCGATATCTTCAGGATGCAGTTTAGTAGTTTTCAATTGTATTATGTTGATTCTTGTTGCCTGTTCTGTTTTTTCCTGTTTAGAATCACTTTAACTTATGTTTAGTTTTACCTTGTTTTTCTTTTGCATGGTTATCCATGTAGTGAATAAATAAATAAATAAATAAATGCGTCGCACAGCCTAAAAGAGAATAATTAACGCCGTCGTTCATTCAATTTGTTCTGAACTTTAAGCCTCCCTAAATTTTGGATTTTATAGCTCTATTCTTAGCGTTCTGTTTTCAATATTGTTAAGTTCGGTTATGGTTATGCTCCTTTACATTACTGTTTCTGTTGTCTCTTTACAACTGAACAGAGTCTAAATCTATGAATAAATAAATGACTAACTGGGGCTATCCTAATCGGAGGGGGGAACACAAAGCCATTCGCGTCTCCAATACCTTCCTTGAATTTCTACGAAAACTTCAGGAGCTGTTGGATGGTGAGGTTGTTTTATTTAAATTCAGGGGATGTCGTTTTATGATATGGGATGGTGTTCACAGTTGACACTTTAAGGTTACCAGTCCCGACCAGGATAGATCCTAGGATAAAGGGCAGCACTATTAAATTCCTTTTGGGATGCGCCACGTATTCTATTTCTAGGGGATGTCGTGGGTAAGGATAAAGGATAAAGGATGGCGTTAGTCAATCCCTCTTGGGATGCGCCGCGCATTCCACTTCTACGGGATGTCATGGAGGCGATTTGAATGCGTATTTGGCCATTCAAGACTTGCGATGGCAAGCCGATGAACAAGTCAGCGCCTTATCCTTCCCAGACAAGTCTGGTACCAATTCACCAAACCCGGAGGGAGGGAGGGCTTGGTTGTCCTGGGGCCGGATTCATCAGCAATTAAACCCGTGGGTATAGAGGTATAGAGGGTAGACATAAGATAAGAGTCAGATAGAGATGAGCCAGGAGTCAAAGACGCAGACTTCATCGTAGGTATCTCCACCCGCGGGTAAGTCTTTGAGGAATCCGGCCCCGGGCGGGAAATCCTAACCAGAAACCTGCTATCGGGTGCACACGACAGCCGGCGCCTCTTCCGACTGTGATACACGCGCCCATGTCGTGGATATAATACAATTCGCTTAGAAATGGGGAGTGTTGTGCAGTCGGAAAAGGTGCCGGCTGTAGAGTGCACCCGATTCCATTTTTCTGGTTCGGATTTCCTGCCAGGATAAGCAGGCCCTCCATCTCTCCGTTCTATCTCAAATGTGTATCAGACATGTCCACAGCTGACGAAAACTCTTGCATAAACAATAAAAGATAAAGGACGGCCCTAATCAACCTTTTTTGGGATGCGTCATGCATTCTACTTCTACGGGATGTTGTGGAGGCGGTTTGAATTCGCATTTAGCCATACAATGACTTGCAGTGGCCAGCCGATGAGCAAGTCAGGGTATGGTTGATCTCAGATGAGTCTAAAACCAATTCGTCGATTCCGGAGGGATGGATGGCTTAAGCTGGAAATCCGAGCGAAGAATCTGGTATCGGGTGCACGCATAAGCCGACACCTCCTCCGACTGCTCTACACATGCCCGTAAATAAATAATTAAATAAAACGCGGCGGAGTTGAGCTGCTTAGGTGACATTATGAAGCTGACGGCGATGGCTTTCTGAAAGAAGATGGCCGAAACGATGTGGCCATCCTCAGGGCTAGTAATCATCCTCTAACTGTTCTTGCAGCGTTCGGAATCAGGCGATAGTCATCACGCCAACGTCAGCGCCGCAAATTTAAAATTCTTCAAAAACCAGACAACCACCCAGCACCCTTCTAACAGTTCCCGGGAGGTTTCTAGCCCATGACGTTGCACCAGAATTGCTCCGAGTGAGGGGAGTTATTTATTTATTTACCCGTGAAATTCGAAGCGAAAGAAACACTTCGTAAAGGATACTAAAAGATATGGTAAAAAAAGTCCTCTCAATAGGACAACGTTATGAACTGTCTTTTCAGAAGGAAAACATGATGAACAAGAACTGAGATCGACTGAACTTAGATTAAGAGTTTACTATACTCATAGGAAGGTAAGCAATTAAGAGCTTCGGAAATGCCCGACTAAAATTCTCTTCAAGTTACTTAAGGAAACAGGGATTGGAGATGCTTTGGATCATTTGAGGAATGGGAAGTTCTTTGTGTAAATAACCTGGCACTCAGTCAACTCTTTGATCTTGGAAAATGAAGCTCTGCCTGTGCACCTTTAGTGGTGGAAGGCAAAACCGTGTAAAATTGTCCGTCGTTATGTCATCCTTTCTCCCCTAGCACGCGGCTAGCGACTCTAAACCGCTGGTTCTTCGCCGGATGTTCTCCCTTGCACTTGCAGGAGAATAATTACTCGCCGAGAGAGATACTTTTTCCTCTGTTTCCAGAAGTTAATGGAGAGCTGAAAGCCTACAGCTGCAAGTGGGCCTCTTGAGACTGGATCCCGTGGCCCTATGCATCAAGCAGGCTAAATTTCGTTCACGTGGGCGGTGTAGTGACGTCTTTATCTCTCCGGAATTCTGAAGCGGCGAGTCTCCACCCCTTATCCTTCTTCAGCGGCTAAAGACGAACTAGTCGCGGCGGCGGCACTCTTCGACATCCTTATTCGTTAGGCTGGGCGGCCCTTCCCATCGAGGGAGGTTACGGTGTCCCCTTTTTAATTCTTGGGAATGTTAGTGTGGCCTTGCTCTAGACCTGGCTCCACATGGGGTGGGGCATCTTTTTTCCTGTCTTCTACGTCTTTTTACGTCGTCGACGATGGTTGTTTCGCCATCTGATGCCAAACATGCCTAATCGGCGACCCCTCATAACAAGACGTCGTCACCCTTCTCGGCTGACAGGCGAGATTTCTCTAGCAATGACGACGAGAACGCACTTTTAGTGCCACGAAGTCGCACAGAAAACTTCCGTCCAGCTCATCAACCCGTTGGCAATCAGCCAGCGTTGCTCATCACGCAAATTCGGTCGTCTACCCTTGTGGCTTATGTCTGCGACACCTCACCTAACCACTCCAGCTGCACTTGAGCAGTAAGCTCCGGCACTCTGCAGCTTTCCAAGGCGGTTGGTAGACACCTTCCGTACGGGTAATCTTGTGAAATCAGCTTTCCCGTGATTAAGCGTACTCATCTTTCGAGAATAAACGTGCTGACCAGCGTTGGTCACTCCGTATTACCGAACAGGTTGCGCCATGCAATCTACTTCTCAACGTTTTTCTACCGTAAGAGTAGCTCACTCGTACGATATCTTCAGGGGCGGATTCGTCAACAATGAAAGGCGCTGGTATGTTGGGTATAAACGGTAGATACGAATGCTCCATCGTGGGTATCTCTAACTCTCATACCCTCCATACCCGTAGATTGAATCGTTGGTGAATCCTGCCGCAGGAAGCAGTAGCTGTTTAGCACCGCTCCATTATGAGCGTAGGCCTTGCTAGGGGAGAACCGGAGAGCGGTATCGAACCAGAGCATCACAGGTAGATGAGCTCACCTGCTGCGTCCTCTTCTCACTGTGTAAAATTTGCATATTTTTCTTTGAATTTTGTCCTTAATGCTCCACTGCTGTACAAGGTTTCGGTTGCCTTTTTAGGGGATTTCTCCTGGCGAATTCTTCATCTGAGAGTCGACATTTCTCTTAACTTCATTCTGACTTTCCATGTTATTCGTTTTCGATTTTATGTGGTGGGTTTATGAAATAGAAAGTATAAACTGAGCTATCACCTGTATAACCTTTCGAGTTTATCGAACGGGCGCCAGCAGCGTCTCCATTCGTCCTTGTCGCGTGCCAGAGTGCTCCAATGGATCTTCCTCGCTCGAGGGGCACGATGGGCGTCGCATCGTTCGTTTTGTGCTTTCACGAAGAAGTCTGACCAACGCGTTGGTGAGCACGTCCTGGTGTTCTCTTGACATCCAGTCGGTGACGATCACGATACTGAGGCAATTTTATAAAAATTGAAATTCTTAGTTTGACGTTGTTAGCATTTTTTCCACGCTGCGCTCATGAATTTTTAAATAATTGTAGCTTCTCTTTTTTACGGTTTTTTGGGGTTGGGAAGGGATTTGAAGTATAACACATAGCAAGTGACTTATAAGGACAAGAACAAAGGACGACAATCATCAATCCCATTTGGGATGCGCCGCGCATTCTGCCTCTACTTGATGTCGTCTAGACGTATCTGGCCTAAGAAATATGCGGTGGTCGGGCGATCGGCATATCGTGTTGCATCCTTCATAGACAAGTCTCGTACTAATTCGCCGACACCGGAGGATGAAAGGCTTACTTGACCTGGGTGGGAAACTCGAACCAGGACCTGGAATTGGGAGAGCCGGCTCCTCCTTCGACTGCCCTATCCACGCCTTCGAAGGGATCTGAAACACATGCCTCAGTAAATAAATTATACGGAGGTGTTAAATTTCTCAAAGATCTGATCTGTGATATAGCATAACGGGTAGGAGGAGCTACACTTTTCGCTAGATTATTCCTTTATTCATTAAATTATCTGCAACTTTATTCACTTTTTGCTTCCAGCTGTCGTTCGTGTTGTTCTGTTCTTGCGATGTTCTGTAAGACATTTTGTTTTACTACCACATGTACTTTTTGGGTGCATGTAGTAAACGAACCCAAAATTCACGTAGCAGCGTAGTTGGAGTGCTCGCCGACTGTCGTGTGCACTCGGCTCCAGGTTCCTGGTTCAGGTTTCGCGCCCAAGCCAATCCATCCGTGGTCAGTTAATGCCAGGACTGTCTTGAAAGGACAAAACACCGATTCCTTCATCGGCTCGCCACGGCAAGTCACTATGTATTATAGCACAGCGACGCATTCAAATTGCCTCTACGACATCTCTCGTAGAAGTATTAGGTTGTAACGAATGGCACTGGCTCGCGCCATTTTTGGCGCGTCTTTACGCATTTGATCAAGAACAAACCGTAACATGTGGCATATCATTTAGAAGCGCAAACTTTGCTCCACCGGAGAGCACCAAATTTTCTATGTAAAAGTGGGAAAACTTTAGAGTTTTATTGACTTTTTGCAGATGGACAAAAGGGTGATCCGAGGCATTTCCTTGTATGAATTCAAGCTGGGCACTACAGCTAAGGAGGCGGACGAGAAGATCAACGCCGCATTCGGTCAAGGATTTTCCACAATTCGGACGGCGTATCGTTGGTATCAGAAGTTCCGGAATGGAGATGAGAGCTTGGAAGAACATGAAGGTCGTGGGAGGCATAGTGATGTTGATGAGGACAAGCTGAAAGATGTGGTAGAGGAGGATCCACACAAAGGTACCAGGGAGATAGCGAAGGTTCTTGGCGTCAGTCACAACACTGCTGCCCGGCATCTGAAGGAAATTGGAAAGACCAAAAAGCTGGAAAGATGGGTGCCTTACGAGCTGTCTGAGGAGCAAAGAAACCGACGATATGAGATCTCGTCCGCACTGCTTCTTCGGAACGAAACGGACCCATTCCTTGATCGCATCGTAATCGTGACGAGAAATGCATAATGTACGACAACAGGCGACGATCGGCGCAGTGGTTGGACAGCGATGAGAGCCCCAAGGTTTTTGCGAAGCCGGAATTGCACCAAAAGAAAGTAATGGTGACAGTATGGTGGTGTTCGCTGGGAATTATTCACCACAGCTTCCTCCCTCCCGGTGAACCCATCACGGCAGAGAAGTACTGCATTGAAATTGAAGAGATGACGAAAAAGTTGAAGGATATCCGGCCGGCCTTGGTAAACCGAAGGCGAGTTCTTCTTCTGCACGACAATGCTCGCCCCCATGTAGCACGAATGACGTTGCAGAAATTGAATGAGCTGACACACATATCAACAGGATGCCGAAAGTGCCTTCGAAGATTTCGTCAATTCCAGAACTTCTGATTTTTATGCTACTGGGATAAAAAAGCTTGTGTCACGTTGGCAAAGATGCGTAGAATCAGAAGGTTTTTATTTCGATTAATAAACTTGCCTACAAGCCGAGATATTAACTGTTTAAATTTACAGTGGTTCAGTGCCATTTATTTCGTTACAGCCTAATATGTAGAATGCGTGGCGGATCCCATGAAGGACTACCACCATCCTTTCCCTAAATTTGTTTTTAGCCCAGCTTAGCATTGCTATCATGACAGTTGCAACGAGCTCTTTGAGTTGCATGCTTTATACGTGCTTTCCTCAATGATCTACTGAACTGCCATCTCCCAAAGTCTTGGTTTACGCAAGGCTACCCGAAGCGGCTAGTTCTGAGAACATTTTCAGAGAACAGATCTATCCTAGTCTTGAGAGGCAACTGTAAAGTACCAATTGCGTCGTCGCCCCACGCAACACAACCACAATCCCTGAGTTTGAATGAAATCGTTTCACCATGGAACAGAAGCGGAAGTTCTCGTTTAAACTCAATCTTGGGAATGGAGAAGTAGGCCGCCATTCCCCCCCCCCCCCCCCTCCCCAACCCCGATTAGTGTAGATCCCAGAGAACTTCCTCCCCAGCAAATCCTTTTGCTTCGCGCTAAGACTTGTCAAGGATCAGCGTTCTTGATGCGTTCACAGTGATGCTGCCGATTATAGGCTTTTGGGAAGCATGGTGTCTAAGCGGCTTTTGCATCTCGTCACTGAATGACGACTTATGAAGCTCTGGATGCCTGGTCAGGAGCACAAGGCGAAGCTATCGGTCTCTCGGTGGAGCAGCCTGGTGATGGTGAGATTCCTCAAAATCATCTTCTGCCGTTGTGTTCCTTTCTCATGTTGTACGGCGTGTGACAGCGTAGTCGGATATAGAAGCGTCTGTTGGGTCCACCTCGAATCCAGGTTCTTGTTTCGAGTCCGCCAGTGCTTCCAAGCTTTCCATCCGTCGACGGTCGTCAGAATGATACCAGAATCGTCGGAAAGAAACACTGCATTTTGCATCGGCTAGCCACTACTAGTCACATTATACAGGCCAAATACGCGTTCGACTTGGCGCATCGCTCATTGACTAACCCTAATATTTTGCCCTTTTTTCCATCATCTGACCTCTAAAGTCTTTAAAAAGACGTGTCCTGAGCCCTTGTTACATAATTCCATTCCAATAGTATTTGAACGACTCATTCAAGCGTAGAATTCAGAACCTTTCATAAACCTCTTCAAGGATCTAACCTACTCGTCATGTCAGCTCTCCTCCATCTATGGTTCTTTATCCGAAGCCTTCGTCATCTGTTGATGTGTTGTTAGGCTCCGGCGGCCGCCTATTTTTTGGCCGTCCCAGCGGAGCATTTCACTTTGGTCGGACGCCAAGTGCACCATCCGTGGCTTGGCGCGCCTCCTCCCAAAAATTCAGCCGTCGACGAGGCGTTTCGAAGTTGTCAGAGGGGGAGGGGACAGATTTGATTTCGTCAGGCAGCGACGACGACGACGACGACGACGACGACGTCAGTCTGCTTGTCTAGTCGGCGAGTCTCGGAGCGAAAACCGGGCTAGTCCGAACCTTGCGTGAAGCATCGTACTTGCTTCTCAACGCATCCATTTTGAGATTGCTAACCACCTGCTAGTAGTTCTTGATCGTCTCCTCATCTCCTTAGATTCCTTAGTGTTCAGATTTTATTAACAGATGTTTTTACAATTTTGCTTAAGCCTGGAGCGGCTGTTATAAAAAAATAGAATCGGTTAGAAGGATGCTTAATTGCAGTCATAACACTTGCACCAGGCGAGACTTGACCCCGCAACTCGCTTCTTTCCTTGTAGCGATGCTACGTCTTACACCACCGGCGCTGCTTGACCGAAGCGAACGTCCACGATATCCTCGGGCGAGATGGCGAATGAGTGCTTATAGTAGTTGCTAGGGAGATATCGTGAATGTTCTGATCGTTCAAGCAGTGCTGGTTGTGTAGGGCGTAGCAGGTAGAAAGTGCGAATTCGGGTCCCGCTTCGCGAGAGAGTTTTGATCGCAAATAAATATCATTCTAACTGGTTTCATCAAGGATATCTGGTGCAAATCTAAAGCGGGGGAGGGCCTCCATACCCTGTTCCTCCCGCAATGGGTAGTTTTTCTGTAGCCCAGCGAACCTATGTATCTGTCGCTACAGGATGTTTTCTTGCGATCAAAACTCTTGCGCCAGGCGGGACTGGAACCCGCATCCTCTGTTTTCCGAGAAGCGATGTTCGCCTTACACCACTGGCGTTGTTTGACCGCATGTAACTGGAGGATAATGCGGATGTTACATGCGCTCAAACAGCGCCGGTGGTGTAAGGCCTCGTGCATACTTCCCGTCGCCGCGATTGAATCGCGGCGACGAGTTTTGCAGAGCGACGCGAAAGAATTTGAATTTCTCTGTGCTCGTCGCATCGCCCATCGCTCTGCAAAGGAGCGCGACGGCGATCCGTCCAGGACCAGCGCTAAATACCGCGCGCGGCGCGAAAAAGTATGCCATGCCCGCGATGGGCGCGGGAAGGCATCGCGCACGCCGACCGCCACTGTTGCGGCGGCCGCGGCGGAGTTTTCATTGACTATTAGGCCGCGTGCGGCGGAATGGCCATGAACTGAGCGCCGCGATGGCATCGCGGCGATGGAGGTATGCCCCGGCCTAAGACGAACATCGCTGCTCGGAAAGCAGAAGATGCGGGTTCGAGTCCCGCCTGACGCAAGAGTTTTGATCGCAACAAAACATCCCTACCAACATATGGTCTCTCTACCAGCAGCCCCAGGCTTAAGCAAATGTGTTAGAACCTAGGCATCATTTCACAGCTATGCCGTTTACACCACCTACCGCTCGTAATACTCCCGTTTTAAATGTTTCTTTAAAGTTATATGTTACGGAGTGGAAGTGTGAACCAAAACGCTTTCGCGCTCTGATACCTACTTGACAGAGAGACTTGAAACTCCGATAAACTAGCTCAAAGTGTGAGCTCTGTATTGAACTTTATGGTTGTATCCACGTGTGGCGCAGTCGGAGGAGGCTCCGGCTGTCGCGTGCACCTGATACCAGGTTCCCGGTTCGGATTCCCCACCCAGGCCAACCAAGCTTTCTATCCTTCCCTGTCTGTGAACGATAAAGCGCTGAGTTGTTCATCGGCTGACTACCACAAGTCATTGTATGGCTAAATAAGCATTCAAATCGCCTCCACGACATCCCTCAGAAGTAGAATGCGTGGCGCATCCCAAAAGGCATTGAGAGTGTTGAGCAACGCCGTCCTTTATCCTTATCCTTATCCACATGGATGAATTCAGGGGCCATATTCATCAACGATACCACCGGTGTCATCTCGGGGCAGATCCACCATATCGGCCTACATAGTGAATGATGCAGAGAGATACAGAGATAGATATGATAACCGATACCGCTAACGGCCGGTAAGCGGTTGATGAATCTGGTCCCCGGCGATGCAGTTACCTTGAAGAAGAGCATCTGTTCACTACGACGTCACATAGCTCCTTGCGAACGTCGTAGCTCTATAGCAGCATGGCTCACAGCTTGAAATCATCTTTTAAAATTCTGTCATCTGCATAAGCATGAGCTCTACGCCATAAGCTGCAGTATAGGACCGCGGAACCGTGCCCGACCGCTTGATTATGTCTGATATCTATCATGCTGCCTTTTCTATTGCACTCTTCTGAACTTTTTAGGTATATGAGAATATCAAGGGCGCGTGTAGCGCAGTTGGTGGAGGAGCCCGCTGTCACATGCCAGGTTCATGGTTCAGGTTTCCTCCCAGGGTAACCAAGCCTTCGATCCCTCCGGGATCGGTGAATCGGTACCGGACTCCCCCGAAAAGGATAAAGCGTTGAGTTGTTCATCAGCTGGTCACCGCAAGTCATTGAGTGGCCAAATACGCATTTAAATCGCCTCCACGACATCCTGTTGAAGTAGAGTGCGTGGCGCATCCTAAAAGGCATTGAATAACGCCATCCACCATTCCTTTATGCCTTATGAGAATACCATGCAGGCACTGGATGTTGACGCACCGGAAAACTGCAGTTCTGAAAAGAAAATGAAATGCATGGAGCAATCCGAGCAAATTGGAGACGTTGCAAAAGATCTTTGTACGGGCAATAGCGACTTCAAACTAATTAAACGAGAATATTCCGGACATTTTGAAGCCAGAGAATCACAAAAGTTGAAACCCCGGTCTAGCGTATTGCCACCTTCTCATACCTAGCTCATATCGAAGTCTTTGTTCTCCCCTCTCCAGTCCTAGCAGTTTCCTCTAAGCACTGATTTTTCGGGTTCATTTCCTCGAGAAAGACCTTTAAAAATCGAGCGCTTGCTGCTTGTTGTTCGACGCGTTAAGTCGAGATCGCTGACGGAAAGAAATACGAAGCTGTTTTTGACGCTGATTGAGCCAATAGACGTCGGTTCGCCTACGATAGCGCTAGTTGAGCTATTCAGAAGCCTGAAGTCGTTCGTCATCATCAGTACCACACAGGATCAACACTTCTGTCTTCTGTTCGCTTCACTGCACCGCAAGCGCCATAAGCCGAGCTTTCCGGGAATCGAGGTGTCTCTGTGTTTTATCAGTTGTGTAGGAGGGCATCACTCACTGAACGCATGCATAGAAAGCCTGGTTTGGCGGCGGTCTTTTGCTACTTCATCTGGAATATAAGGAACGGAAGGTAGGGAATAAGGAATCTCAATGCACTATTTTGCTCGATGCTCCTAGATAATGCTTGCAGCCATAGCTAGAACCAACGGAAGGGGGTCAATTTCTTAAAATGTAAAGGAAGTTCTGAAAACTGGAGGAAATGGTTGAAGGAACGCTCAAATAGATAATTTAGTTATCTAAACCTGAGGAACGATTCATGAATGGCTTTACCCAGGGTTACGTGGGCAGAGGGTAGAAGTTGAAGCAATACCTGGAATCACCAATGTGGAGGTGTGGAATAGTGGGGTACTAATATATTAATCACCGAATTATAGCATATCATGACTACCAAACTTGCCCTCTGCCCACTATTCTCTGTTGGTAAACTTATCCATAACCTTTACCTCTTACCTTAAGGATAAGGATAAAGGATAAAGGACGGCGTTACTCAATCCCTTCTGGGATGCGCCAGCGCATTCTACTTCTACGGGATATCGTGGAGGCAATTTGAATGCGTATTTGGCCATACAATGACTTGCGGTGGCCAGCCGATGAACAAGTCAGCGCTTTATCCTTCCCAGACAAGTCTGGAACCAATTCACCGACCCCGGAGGGATGGAAGGCTTGGTTGGCCTGGGCGGGAAATCCGAACCAGGAACCTGGTATCGGGTGCACGCGACAGTCGCGCCTCCTCCGACTGCGCTACACGCGCCCACCTCTGTCACCTCTTACCTTACTAATCACAAATCCGAGATATGGTTTTGGTTCTTTTGGTTCAATTACCCAAGTTTGAGAATGAAGGAGGGGACATCACCGAAACGTCAGTCGATCAATAAAGCTTGTACCATCTCGGATCGAGTTCTCCACTACAGTAAACAATTGAAAATCCCGTGGAAGTAGAATGCGTCGTGGCGTATCTCGAAAGATTTTGATTAACGCCGTCCTTTATTCTCTAGCCTTTCTATGCATAGATGCGGATCCACTAAGTTCTTTCCTTGACAGATCCATGGTCATCAGTGATGGTGGCCAGAGCAGCCTTACATGACATCTGCTACTTTCCTTTTGGGAAGGAAACTTTTTATGAAACCTTTTTCAAGTAATCGCCTGTCGAAGATGTCCTTCATGAGCACTTGATTAGGGATTCGTGAGAAGTTTCATTAGACCCCCTGGTGGGCAAAACCATGCACGGGCGTGGCGGAGCGGATGGTTCACGTGCGTGTTCGAGTTCTTCTGGCGAACGAGCGGACACTGAATTATAGGCTTCATCGGCCGACTAACGACCGCAGTCCGCCGCCGCCTCAGTCGTCGGTCGTCGTCTCCATCGTGTCTTCTCTCACCGAACGAGGTAATTCGAATGCCTCGAGAGCGCTGAGATTCGTTTGACGAGGAGGAGCGGGTGGTCCTCCACATCCAGCTTCCGCACGATAGAGCAGGAAAAGGTTAACTAGCCGCCCACTAAGAAGGTTACAAAAAATCTTCGATTTTTTATTTATTTTCGTCAATTATTCCTGCACCAGTAGTGCGCCTAAATCAACAAAAAACTAACAATTTAAACTAGGTAAGGAACTGATAGGGCGCGTGTAGCGCAGCCGGAGGAGACACCGACTGTCGCCTGCACCCGATACTAGGCTCCTCGTTCGG
>OX375869.1:16091648-16175250 GCA_947359475.1 Heligmosomoides polygyrus bakeri | reverse complement strand
AAACGAAGCATGATAAAGGAAGCCGAATGACGCTGGAGAAATGCTACTTTCTACGGGCGACACTAAAATGAGGATAAAGGGTAAAGGACAGTGTTGGTAAACCTTTTTACGATTCACCACGCATCCTACCTCTACGGGATGTCCTGGAGGCGATTTGAGTGCGTATTTGGTCTATACAATGACTAGGTGGTCAGCTGATGAACAAGTCAGTGCTTTTTCCTTCGTGAACAATTTTGTTAGCAATCACCGACTCCGAAGGGACGGAAGGCCTGGGCAGAAAATCCGAACCAAAAATCTGGTGTCGAATGCATGCGACAGTCGGCTCCTCTTCCAACTGCCCTACACGCATCCATGGGCGGCAGATACCCCTAACAATCCAGCTTTCAACAGACCAAACTAGTTATCTAATTTACTATGCCAAATGGAGATGTTCTTCTCAGCAGAGAAACTAATCGGCCCCTATAGAACAAAGCGTTGAGAAGTCAACCTTGCCCCCAACTTACTGTGACTTCTTTTCAAATTTTATAATTCACTTTTCCCAAAAAAGTGGGTTCATTGAAATGTAGGCAAATTTTTGTTTTTCAAAAAAAGAAGTAACTGTTGAAGCAGTTACTGCTTCGACAGTTACTTCTTTTTTTTGAAAAACCTGTGTACGTTGAAACTTATGGTTAGCTTGATCTAACCACCTCATTTTTACCTATGTTTCGTCACTAACCGGTCGGTTTATCTCCTTCTTACGTCAGTAAAAGGCAATAGTTTCTTGATGAACATTGAAGAGGGTCTTTTCATTGGGTTAGAGCTTCCAAGGATTAACAAATACAACTCTTAGTAAAAATCTAATACACTTTGTAGCAGCTCTACGACAATATATTGTAGAACCCTAGTACCCATATACCCTTGTTGTTCTAGAGGACAATAGTCTTCAATGACGTCTGTAGATACAAATTCTGTATTCTTACATCGAAGTCTTGACAGAAGGCTATCAAGGACAGGTTGTGCACAATTTAATAGAACTCCACCTTTGCGTTGGAAGGATAAGTTCCTTCTTGCCTAATTATCACAGCTTATACAGCCCTTCACAGCCCAAACCAAAGCAAATGTTCACGTTATGGTCTTGAAAAATCTCAAAAATCTTGAAAATGATGATGGGTTATTTCTGTATACGTCACACTTGAAAGTAATGAAGGACGGCCCTACTCAATCGCTTTTGGGATGCGCCACGTATTCTACTTTTACTAGATGCCGTGGAGGTGATTTGAATGCGTATTTGGTAATACAATGACTTGCGGTGGCCAGCCGATGAACACGTCAGCGCCTCAATCTTCCCAGACAAGTCTGGCACCAATTCACCGACCGCGAAGGGATGACGGGCTTGGTTGGCCTGAGCGGGAAATCCTAACCAGGAACTTGGTATCGGGTGCACGCGACAGCCGGCACCTCCTCCGACTGTGCTCCACGTGCCAGTGATATTTAGTAGAATTTAAAAAAAATAACGTGCTGTATGATCTCGTGTGAAGCTGTTGAGCCAAGATTGGTATACTTCTTTATTCGGCTTACGTTTCGGCGTGACCGCCTTCTTCAGAACCTGGAGAAGACAAAAGGAGTTGGGAAAATACCCGCCCAAGGATCATTTCAATTTACCGAAGCTCCAGGAGCAAGTGATAGAATGAGACAGAAAGGGAAGTAAGGCAACACGACTGACCTTATGAGACAGCCGAGAGAATGCTAAGTCACCCTCGGATGGAGAAAGACGTGGATGAATGAGACTCGTCCTTCGGGCCACATCTTCAGCGACCTTCTGGTTGGCGTCCTCCTGGGTGAAGGCCACAGAGGTCGGCAAGTGGGGACAGCTTCTGGATAGCAGCCACCCGCTCCTCTTTTCTGTTAATTGCGAGGTTCTTGAACGCAATCCACAACGCCTCCAGGGTCTTCCGCGCTGCGATATCGGACTCGCGTGCTAAGATCGTCACCTCCACCCCAATCGTTGTGCCATTGTGGATTCGCAGTCTGTGCTCTCCCAATGGAGTAGAGACCTTGCACTTCTCAACCCATCTGCATGTTCTTTCACCCTGACCCAGAGAGGTCTGTCCGTCTTGCCGATGTTTCTTCCTTGCATTCGGTGCAAGTCATGAGATACACCGTATCAAACACTCTGCAGTCGCTTTCCTTACCGCACGGGCAGACCATGCAAGACGACGTTGTGCAGGTGTTATCATAGAGACGGTTCCTAATAAGTCAACCCTTGAGGTTAGCCGGAGGAATGTCAACGACGCATCCTTGATAAAGGGCAGCGAGAAGGGAATTTTATTACGTTCTTCTTGAGCAGAGTGCATTGGTGCTGTTGGTGGTCGACGACCTCTTCTAGGCATGTATTCCGACACATATCCATTAGATAACGCAATGTGGGATGCCATTGCCATTGACGAAGACTTCAAGTCGCCGTTGGAAGATACCAAGGCAGCAATACGGAACATGCTCCGAACAGTAGTTCTTTTAGTACTGCATGGATGTGCTGAACGGAAATGCACGATGATGTTGTATATGAAATATATATATATATATATATATATATATACATATATATATTGCATATGAATAAATTGAATATATTTTTGTATATGAAATACATATGAAATAACGAATATCTCCATATCTTCATTCATATCTTTCTCGAAACGCCAATCCTACACCAGTCCTACAGAGAATTTCTGGAAGTGAGAAGGTTTGACTCTAAAAAGACTCAGTATCGATTTGCGCTAATGCAGAACATGTTCAATACGCGCCTCCAGGGCTCATCGACCATGACGCACCTTATGCACAATAGTAGGCAATTATCGACCTTGGCTTACCGTTTCAGTAATGACAAGGTCTACTGACAATCTTCTGCGAGTTCTCATTAATCGATGACACACTATGCCTAATCACAGCTTTTACGTGCTGGCGCATATGAAGACGTCATTGTTTTTGTTCAACTAGTTGTCCGCCTTGGTAGATGTGAGGTGTGATTGACTACGGATGGCCGAAAAGCGCTCTCATTTGCTTCTCTTTTTTATCCACTTGTTCTTTATAGCCAGCGTCATACCATATTCCTTCATGAAAACTTACAAGAGTAGGCGCATCCGTAACCAACGGCAGCTGGCCCATCTTTACCACTGTTCTTTGCCGTCCTTTTTTATTTCATCAATTTATCTCTATCTTTCACTCATTGTTGAACGCTGTTTGAACAAAAACGTCAACGATTCGCTCTATCGGGCATCACCTGTATCACCTGCCGCCCCGCTTATCATCGAGTTGCTCGAGCGGGCCCCAGCAGCGTCTCCATTCATCCTTGTCACGTGCCAGAGTGCTCCAATGGATTTTCCTCCACGAGCGACACGAAGAGCGTCATATTGTTCGCTCAGGGCTTTCACGAAGTCCGACCAACTTGCCGGTGGGTGTCCTGGTGCCCTCTTGACATCCCGCGGAATCCAGACGGTCACGGCTCTTGTCCAGCGGGCGTCTGCAAAGTTCATAACGTAACCGGCTTTTTCTCCATAACAAATAATATCGTGCGCAGTCTAAAAAGCGCTTTTTAAAATTTTTCTCTTTCTACCTCCATTCATGTGTTCGCTTGTCATGGCTGTTCAAAATGCCCATGTTGTTATGGAGGAAATAATGTTCAATGGCTGTTCAAAATGCCCATGTTGTTATGGAGGAAATAATGTTCAATGCGCGACAACGGAGTAAACATTTTAAGCAGAGTTTCTAAATATTTCTGGTTGGCTGCGAGGTACATGACTGACAGGGAAAGGTTCCAACTCATGGTGAGCTTTTGCGATGCCATTTTGACAAGATGTTGGGCAGTGTGAATAGGGTGCAGAACCACAGACAGTTTTTGCTGAACGTTTTTTTTAAAGACCTGAAATAGTGGTGTGAAAGCGTGTGCGCAACACTCATCAACACCCATGACACCCCACGAGGCGGGCCTCGGTGGCGCAGTCGGTAGGAGTGCCGCCTTCTAGGAGCACACCGGCGTGTTTTTCAGTTCGAGTCCAAGTGCTGCCAATATTTTTGCATGTTTTAGCTGATTATTATTATGCTTTCTCATGATCATAGGAGGCAATGTTAGACCATCAATGCTTACAACAAATCAAGGCTGTCTATTTGCGCCTTCATATGTGCTAGTTTTTCAACTACTCATATCTGTACCACCACCATATCATACCGTATCACTAATGATACCGTAATTTCACACAAATACGCTTATCTTACGGCTGAATATTATGAACCCGGGCCATATCGGTACATAAGTGCACTAAATGTCGTTCTCACGTGAACCTGTTGTCGGCCGGGTACTTTCCATCCGGAATATGTTACATGCAGCCGAAATAGTATTTTGAAAATTGGTAACTGGGATAAAATATTATGAGGGTACCACCCGTGACTTTTCCTTTGATTGCAGATTATATGCCAGACCTATCGACAGTTCTGCGACCTCCAACATGAAAATAAGTAATAAATATAAGACTTTTAATTCAATAATATATAAGACTTTTTATTCCCAGAGAAGTGGTATGGTGCAGATAAGAATAGTTGAAAAGCTAGCACATATGAAGGCGGAAATAGACAGCTTTGTTTTTTTGTAAGCATTGATGGACTAAAGTGGACTCCTGATCATGAAAACGCGTAGTAACTACAAACTAAACGTGCAAAAATAAAGCACTCGAACTCGAACTAAACAGCCCGCCGGTGTGCCCTTACGAGGCGACACTCCTACCGACTGTAACACCGAGGCACATCTCGTGGGGTATCGTAGAGGTTGATGAGTGTTGCGCACACGCTTTCACACCTCTTTTTCTGGTCTTTAAAAAATCGTTCAGCAAAAACTGACTGTGGTTCTGAACTCCGCTCACAGGGCCCTACATCCTGTCAAAATAGCATCGCAAAGGCTCACCATGAGTTAGGAACCTTTCCTTGTGAGCTCATATAGGCTAGATGACTAGATGATTCCTTTTCCTATGCGCACTTATTCCCGTAGTGGAGCCGTATTGGCACCTTCTTCTTCGGACATGCATCTACCATCTGTGTAGGTCAGAACAGCACGTCGATCTTCAGTTCCTGTCTTTCAGTTTGCGAAGAAGTCGTTGAAAATGACGGGGTGCAGTATCTGTAGTGGATCACGGCACGGATCTAGGAGCTGGTAGCTGCCCTAGAGTTACACAACCCTCCTAATTCTATTTTAATTTCTAAATTTATTTTTTTAGTACTAAATTTATAGTTTCTTGTTCCGATTTCTCGATTTCATGGGCTGGCCACCGCAGTTCATTGTATGGCTGAATACGCATTCAAATCGCCTCCACAACATTCCGTAGAAATAGAATGCGTGGATTGAGTAATCCTGTATCCTTTTCTACCTTTTGTTTCTCGATTTCTAAAATGTAAGCGTTCGAGTACTTCCAACTCCAAACAAGTCTATCACCTGCCTGACCATCGAATGGACTGGACTGGCTGGCGCTAATATCTCTCAATTCGTCTCTGTCGCGTGTCAGAGTGACCCAGAAGATTCTATTCGCTCGATGGGGTCAAAGACGGCAAATCTTTTTTTCATGGATTTCACGGAAGATGTCCAGCCGCCCATTTTTAGTGTTCTTTTGACATCTGAAAAATCCAGGCAGTCACGGCTCTTCTCAAGCGGCATCAGCGATTTGCGTGCGCAACCCACCCAATTTTCGATTAATTTTTTCGTGAAAAAACGTGCATATCTGGTGGAAATAGTTTTCGTCCGAGTAAGGACCAGAGAATTTCAATGGGATGCGGTAAAAGAACGCAATTCTACTAGAACTTCTCGAACGCTAGCGTTGATCAATTTGAACATCGTCAGCTATGCAACTTCCTCTGATGTCCTTCGTGACTTTGATGAAGCTGATTCGCTCTGAATTCACTCTTTTTCTGGAAATTTCGCCCAATCGAGGCGGTTCGCTTGTCCATCACACTGCTGGGTTAACATCACGACGAGCGTCAGACAAGTGACTGGACATCTGACAGCGATCTGGCTAGTTCAGAGCTCCGTCGTCTATTTGCTGTATTTCTTCTATTCCCTTGCATGTCTCTCTCTTCCCCGATGCGGCCAGACACCGCCTCCAAGTCGTTCCGGCGATCCAAGCTCACGCTCGAGTTTAACTTCCTTAACACTTTGTTTTCTGCTTGAATATCCCAGTGTGTGTTGTGTCGCAGCCGCCATGTCTCGTCGTTCGTTCCCTGGTCGCTTCTCACTGCCCCACGCGAACTGATTGTTTATGGTGTTCAGATGACGGCGGGCAACGGAGTGAAGCTGGTGATCTTCGACAAGGACGGCACCCTGGTCGACTTCCACCGCATGTGGCTACCGTGGGCGGCGAACACGGTGCAGCTGTACGTCGCTCGGCTTTTGGCCAGTTCTTTGCACTGAATTCTGGAAATGACTCACTTCAGGTTGGAGAAGGCCACAGGTCGACCAGTCGGAGCTGCCGTCTACAAGACTCTGGGTGTGGATCCCATCAAGGGAAAGGTGAGCACCTTGCTTTTGCTCGGGAGAGAGTTAGGAGATTCTAGGAACCTGGAGTAAGTTTGTTCTAGTCGCCTTACAGTGACCTTTACGTCCTGTTTTAGGATTTTCTTAGCAAAACCCTCTATTCCGTTTATATTTTCTTAGTCGTCAAACTCCGTTATATTAGGGTGAGCCAAAAGTAATGATACAAATTCAACAAATTTCTTTATCTTTGTATAACTCAATTACAACTCAACGGTGCTGAAGAATGTATTCTTATTCCTTATTCCTTATTTCCCATTAAGGTCGATGACCTTGCTGCCATCGATCAGCCAACTTCCTGATCCCATCCTTCCAGAACTACTTAGACCTGGTGCTGATCCATTGCTCGTTATGGTTGTCGAGGTCTGCTTTCGTCCTTGTGTCCCTTCCGACCACGAAGTCCTATAGGCTCAAGAAGTAGTGGTAGTCGCATGGAGAAATGTCCGGCGAATACGGTGGGTGAGGATTGTGAACGTAGCCCAGCTGAGAAAGCTTATCTGTGCTTCTCATCTTGCGTAAGTATTGAATCCAGGCTGCTCGGGGTTGGGAACTGGACGAGATTTGCGCGACACAGGTCGACTCGTCAGACTGAGGTTTCGGCGTGAGACAGGCTGGGGCTTTGGCATGCTTCTGGAGGGGACGAAAGTGGTCACTCCTCAGGTGGCCTTCAGTAAGTATCAATCAAACACACAAATATGAGAGGCACAAAACCGGACTCCAGTCACGACATATATGGGCACGGCATGGAGAGTCTCAATACTTTTGCCCCCCCCCCCTAATAGCGGTCGTTTTCGTGTGGATTGCGCCTACCCCACCGGGTTAGACCGTCATGGCTACTCTAAAATTCCCAGAAACCTTCGTTTCTACCTGAATGGCTTTCCATCTCTAGAACTATGCCACCGTTCTATGCACAAACTTTACAGTAACCTGACCCATATGTGGGCCAATACAAAACGCGCTAACTACATACCCCTCACTTGATTTATCTCTAGCAGTGATAGGGACACCGTTTATAAGGATAAAGGGCGATCTCTGTTCGGGATGCGCCACGCATTCTACTTCTACACGAAATCATCTGGACAATTTTAATGCGCATGTGACTCATGCCACAACACTTGACGCCGAAGCGATGGGTAAATCGGTGTTTTATACCTTCCTAGTCTGGTAGCATTAACCAATCTCAAAAAGTAGGACTCAGTTGGCCTAGGCAGGAACCAAGAACTCCGATTTGGGGGCGCGCTATTGCCGGCGCATCCTTGGAATACGCTGCCACACGCTATTATATGCAGTCTTGTTGAATTTTAAGCTAATACTCTTCCACATCGACTCTACTTTAGCTTATTACAATTAAAAAGATATCGGCTGGCGTTAATTGGTTCTTTTCTGGGATGCGCCATGCACTTCATTTCTTCGGAATGTCATAAAGGCACTTTAAATGCGTTTTTTGCCAAAAGCGCTGCTTTTGGCAAAAACGCATTTAAAGTGCCTTTAACTGAACGCCGTTTCTTTATTGACATTTGGAGCCTCACCTTCTTCCGATTCCTCCAAGCAGACTGACGGTGTCAGTTTGTATATAAACGCGTTATAAACGTTTGCTTGCATGAAGGGACTGTTGGCGTGACTGATTTTGCGCAAGAAAAGTCTTCACTTGCTGCCCGCTCAGTATAGGTAGACCTACGTGCAGTGCACAATAGACCAAGATCTTCTTCAAAATTTTCAGAAACCATTAACGGAAAACCTCCTCAAATGGACTCGAAATGAAATGTTTCCCGGAAAATTCAATTTTGTTTAAAAAATAAAATTTGAAACACTGAAACATCACATGAAAAGGGCGGAATACTTCTCATGAAGCCCGGTAATGCAGCAGGTATATGCGAGAGGGGGGAGGGAAGGGAGACGTTGACCGTTTCGTGCAACCGGAATCGAGGTACCTGGCTTGAGTGTGATCATATCTTTCATCCGCCTTAATAGTGAATTGATACCAGAAAGGAAGAAGCACTGTCTTGTCCATCGACTGGTCACCTGGCCATCACAAGTCACCCTATAGGCCAAATGACATTCAAATTGCTTTCTCCCTTCCTTTATGCTTAGACGAATAATGCGCTGCAGTTCTCAAAACAATTAGAAGGATAAAGGTTGGCGTTAGTCAACTCCTCTGCGGGATGCGCCACACATTCTACTTCTACATTATGTCATGAAGGCAATTTGAGTGCGTATTTGGCCTATAGAATGACTGGTGGTGGTCAGTCGATGGTCAAGTCAGTGCTTTATCCCCCACACAAGTCTGCCATCAATTCACCGGTCCCGGAGAGGGGAAGGCTTGGTTGCTTGGTTAACCTGAACAGAAATCCAATCTGGAATCGGGTGTATGTGACAGCCGGAACCTCCTCCAACTGCGCTAGCCCGCACCGGTTCCAAAATGGGGTTTATAAACTCCGACCTCCACCCTCTATTCCTATTTATTCTCTGGTTTTTTTTTTTTTCATTATGGTAACATCTTTTCTAGAATAGATATTCGTCGATTGTGCAAAGGAAATGACACAAGAGTGCGTCCCACAAAATACTCGAATACATCCCCGTAGACGTGTAGCAGTTGTTTCACCATCTTAATAGATGATTTTAGACTTTCTGTGGCTTTTTCGCAACCTATGCCTACCCATCCTATCCAACCTTGTCGTGAGAAATTTGGTACTACTTATAATAAGTTTGCTCACTCTGAATACAGCCTCAATGGAGTCAGTCTTAGTGGAATACATGGTGGCGCAGTTGGAGAGGTGTCGGCTGACAAGTGCACCCTATTCCAGGTGCTTTGCTTTGGAATTCCTGCCTAGGCCAACCAAGCCTCCATCCTTCCGAGGCTCTTCAGTAGCTACCAGACATCTCTGGAAGGATAAGGATAAAGGATAAAGGACGGCGTTACTCAATCCCTTCTGGGATGCGCCAGCGCATTCTACTTCTACGGGATGTCGTGGAGGCGACATGAATGCGTATTTGGCCATACAATGACTTGCGGTGGCCAGCCGATGAACAAGTCAGCGCTCTATGCTTCCCAGACAAGTCTGGTACCAATTCACCGACCCCGGAGGGATGGAAGGCTTGGTTGGCCTGGGCGGGAAATCCGAACCAGGAACCTGGTATCGGGTGCACGCAACAGTCGCGCCTCCTCCAACTGCGCTACACGCGCCCGCTGGAAGGATAAGGCACTGAATTGTCCGTTGGCTGGCTACCGAAAATCATTCAATGGGCCAGACACGCACGCAAATCTCCTTTACACACTCTGCCCGTAGAAGTGGAATGCCTGGCGCATCCCAATAGGGGTTCATATACGCCGTCCTTTCTCCTTTATTATCTTCCGTGGATCTGTTTTTGCCAGTGAGGTTAAGAAGCTTTACATTCCTGACCAATATACCTGCGCTACACGTACCAATCCGTGGTCACTTATCCAACACACACGACACTGGCAGGGAACTAAGTGGTTGTTTGTTGCCGTAACTCCCCTCCAATCCTTCTCTCCTCGATTACGTCAATAACTCAATATTTGCCAAGCTCTGGACTTCAGCCGAACGTTCTCATCTCGCAGAGCAAAGAATGCTGAAATCGGAGGAAAAACGCCTTCTCGTTGGAAATTCGTTCCATGCCGGATACTCGATCCGTGTGGGAAATCCCAGGCGCTGTCTTCGGTTTCCTAATTAACTGCCACTTAGCAAAGAACGAACGGAAAGCGCTCTCCTATCCTTCTGTTCTTCAAAGGATAGGGGAGCGTTTTCAGCGTACTCGGGACTGCGCTACGCCAACAAAAGTCCCCCAAAGCCTGCTTGATCAGGATTTCCTCTACTTCTCAAGGGCATAGTGCTCGGAAAGTGCACACTATTTTAAGCGCTCGGACAGCATTGATGTACTGGGGCCCTGTCTCGCCCCAACAGTCCCTTTGGGAGGTGGTTGGTTTGACGGAGGCCGGAGGGCGCGGAGGAGGCGGTGGCCTATCGTAGTCCAACGGGGTAGATGACGTGCGTCGACGCTACTGGCAGCGAATCGCTCCCCGGGGAGAACTTCTCGCCAAAATTGGCTGCTCTCGCGAAACCTAGCTCATTCTGGAGAAATGGAGCTTCTTCAGAACATTATCTTCACTCTCCAAGAACCATGAAAAGGTTGGAGAAGTTTCAGGATGGGCTGCACGGAGATTTGCAGGCGAAGTCTTTGCCGAAGCACTACAATTGGGAATGTGGTATCGTTGTCAGGAATCCTTCTAGACTATATGATTAACTGTTTAAGCCAAGATGATCATCTGAAGGAATGCGACAGTTGTCATTAACTTCAGCTTCATTAGTTCCTACACTGCACTAATACCTAAGTAGAACAGGAATTAGGTATAGCCCGTCGATCGACTTTGTTAGGGTTTTACTCAACTTTTATGACCAACTCGTAATGCCTCCGATGAACACTAAAATAGAAGAAGCAGGGGATAACAACCATTACTGTGGCACACCTTAATCCCTTTTTCAGGAAAACGAGTTTTATTCTAAGATTCCGCTATGAAACAAATCGTCAACTACCTAGGTATAAAGGATAAAGGACGGCGTTTCTCAAACCCTTTTGGGATGCGCTACGCATTCTACTTCTACGGGATGTCATGGAGGCGATTTGAATGCCTATTTAGCCATACAATGACTTTCGAAGGTCAGCCAATGAATAAGTCAGCGCTTTATCCCTCCCAGACAACTCTGGTAACAGTTTACCGAGCCCGGAGAGATGGAAAGCTTGGTTGGCCTGGGCAGGAAATCCGAAGCAGGAAGCTGGTATCGGGTTCAGGTAACAGTCGGCGAACTGCGCCACACGCGCCCAGTTCAGATGGATGGATTAGGCTTTCAAATAATTCAGATGACTGATTTTGGTCAGAAATCTGAAGCCCTATCCAAGCCGGACATCCGATGTGAGATCCGAAGATTGATAAGTTATTGGGATCATCCGAAAATCCTTCTAACTAGTAACTCTTATCTGAATCAAGATCCAAGATCTGCTGCTGGGCCCGGATTCATAAACGACTTACTGGAGGTAAGTGCAAAGCCTACCGCCACTCCCCACTTACGTGCGATTCATGAACGCACGGGGGCGAATAAGGTTCGAGGTAAATGCTACCTCGCCGGCGCGTCGGGGAATATTTACCTCCATAGCAAGGGTTTCGCTCCGCTGATAATTTTCTGACCCAATGCAATCCTTCCCTGGCGGCGGAACAAAACCCTCGCTTTGTCTGTCATGAATCAGAAACAGAGGTAAGTTCCCGGAAAGTGGGGGGTAAGTGGCCGTCGAGGTGAATTGTGTTAGGATTTACCTCCGTCCGCACTCATGAATCCCTGCCCTGGGGCTTTTAAAAAATGTCATTATTAGCATAATCCTTTTAACCGGGTTTGAGAAATCACGAATTTCGGGTTATCCGTATGGGCGTCGGATCCAATATCTAGTCTGTACTGATGTCGTCCAACCTCAAAAGGTCCATAATTCAAGGAAACTGTCCTCTCAAGTACGGTAAGTGAAATGACGTGGGAAATTTGCAATTTTAAACATATAATTTCTGCAAAAAACACTGTCACGTTGATAGCTAGGATGGGCAATTATAGGGAAACTTCTCAGTGTCACTACATGATATCATGTTACGACAGAGTCAAATTCGTGTTTGTTGCAGGTCTCCATGGGTTCGTTGGCCGAGAAAACGCTGACTGGAATTCGTGCCGACGTCTCAGCTACGCTTCAGGTGGGCAGAAATTTGAGCAACAGGCTAAAGGCTTCAGAAAAAGCAAAAAGGAATTCATTTATCTCCAAAACCACCTACGTTGAGAGCTAAAGCAGAAGCTTTTGGCTCAGATTTGCAATAATTCGCATAACGATACCGCTAGCATTGAACCTGAATCCTCATGAAGCTGATACGTCTCTGAGCTTTTAAAACCCTGATTTCACCGTTTTTCTTTATGTTTATTTCGGCCTGTAATCATAATAGACACTGTTAGGAATAAGAAAAAGAAATTCTGTGACTGGCCATGTAGCAACTTGAAAAAAAACGCTATTCGCTGAAGCTGCGTTAGCACAGCTCGAGAGCAGCCCAAGATTCCTATGGTATCAAAAGATTAAGGAAAATAAAGGATAAGGATAAAGGACGGCGTTATTCAATCCCTTCTGGGATGCGCCAGCGCATTCTACTTCTACGGGATGTCGTGGAGGCGACATGAATGCGTATTTGGCCATACAATGACTTGCGGTGGCCAGCCGATGAACAAGTCAGCGCTTTATCCTTCCCAGACAAGTCTGGTACCAATTCACCGACCCCGGAGGGATGGAAGGCTTGATTGGCCTGGGCGGGAAATCCGAACCAGAAACCTGGTATCGGGTGCACGCGACAGTCGCGCCTCCTCCGACTGCGCTACACGCGCCTAAGGAAAATAAAAAATGAAAATGAATAAAAAATAAAAAGATTGCGTCACAAAATTCAAATCTGCTGAAGAAGCTTGCGCGACGACCTATTAATCGCGTGATCCCGGGGCGAGTTCTAATTTTCAAGGGCCTCTTTAAACTGGTACGCATCCAAGGCGTTTGCTAGGTCTATATAAGGCCAGAACCGCACCACTATGGCTGAGCCGTTCACATTCGACCCACTTGAACTGGACTCTCTTTGGCTGCAGCTTGAACTGATACTCCAATTTCTTCGACTCTAGATCCAATTTCAGACGTTCGGAATAAGCGCGGCTGATGCGGACGCGATCGTCGAGCATGCCGTACCTGAGGCGTCTCCCGGTCAGACGGCGCCCGTCTGCGACCTTCAGAAGCTCTTCCGTGAACTGCGTGCCCTTGGCTGTAAAACCGCACTGTGCACAGCTGACAGCAGGTAATTCAACAGAAAATAGGCAGTTATGAAGAACATAGAGGTAGAGGCTTCTAGAAGTGTGCCTCTCATTTCACAGCACTGCGTTTTCTAATTGAATTTTTAGAAGACAGCTTACACTACTGACCAATGGTCTTGATTACGTTCCCATTCCCTACTAGCCAAGTTGAGGTTGAACTCGGCCTTAGAACCACTACATCACTGTGGGTGTCGTAAATTGGTGAGCGTTACGAACAATGATCTCCCATCCAATACGATTCAACGTCATTCCTTGAACAGGCGCTTTGTTCACTCATGTCTGCCTCTTACTTGCTTCAACCACGTCTTCTTCGGAACAACTTGCTGGATCTTCCTTCCGCGAAATCTACTTGAATTTAGGGGCTAATATGGACACTAAGAACGTCGCTGTCTGCAAAGATGGCACTATCGTGAGTGGTCGTGAGGTCTGTTACAGATTAGGCCTGGAAAGGCCAGCATTTCACCAAAGAAGCGCTGAAACGTTCTATGGCTAGCTAACGTCTTTTGGCTTCGTAACAGATGAGGCTTTTGCATCGGAACGCATACGCAGTTGACGTCGGATAATTCTGGCCCAGGTGCGTGTAGCGCAGTCGGAGGAGGCGTCAACTGTCGCCTGCACCCGATATCTGGTTCCAGGTTCCGATTTCCCGCCCAGGCCAACCAAGCCTTCCATCCCTCAGAAATCGGTGAATTGGCAGCAGATTTGTCTGGGAAGGATAAAGCGCTGACTTGTTAATCGCCTGGCAACCGCAAGTCATTGTATGGCCAAATACGCATTCAAATCGCCTCCACGACATCCCACAGAAGTAGAATGTGTGGTGCATCACAAAGGGATTGAGTAACGCCGTCCTCTATCCTTTGTCCTTAATTCTGGTCAATGTCCAACTTTGGTCGATGTTCAAAGTTACACGGTTTCGATGGCAATAGACTGACTACAGTTCTATTCGTTTTTGACTGCCTTGAGTCCCAGTCTAGAAAAGAGGCATCAGTGTTTCAGTGGGTAGAATGCTCGCTTGTCACACGAGAAGCCCTTGTTCGAGTCCCGGCCGATACACCACAATATTCAACCGTCACTGATATTGGACCGCTGCTTGACTTTATATTGCCACGAGGATATTGTAACGGCCATAAAAAAGCAATATTATAAAGATCTGTTAACACGAATAAAGGATAAAAAAGGATAAAGGACGGCGTTATTCAATCCCCTTTGGGATGCGCCGCGCATTCTACTTCTACGGGATGTCGTGGAGGCGAGTTGAATGGTATTTGGCCATGCATGACTTGCGGTGGCCAGCCGATGAACAAGTCAGTGCTTTAACCTTCTCAGACAGGTCTGGTACCAATTCACCGACCCCGGAGGGATGGAAGGCTTTGTTGGCTTGGGCGGGAAATCCGAACCGGGAACCTTGTATCGGGTGCGGGCGACAGCCGGCGCCTCCTCCGACTCCGCTCCACGCGCCCCTGTTAACACGAATAGTCTACTTAATCCACCAAAGGCCGTCGTCGTCCGATATTGAGAGTAGGTCGCGATGGAGTCGAACCGGAGGCAATATTGAGGTGGAGGAATAGAGCACGATTTGAAGAAGCGCGTCTTCATTGAGCTCTGTGCCCCTTTCATGCGGCGAGCGACGGCGGCCCCATAGAAGGGTGTACACATCTCCTGTAACACTCAAGATCGGCCAATAAATATGGAATCTGAGAAGGTAATATCGATTAAACTAAATAAACAAAGTAAAATGAATGAAAACCTCTATCTATGTTGCAGCGCCAGCTACCACAACTGTGGCTGTGGACCTCATGAAATGAATGTGTGCACAGCGCTGGAAAAGCGCATGTAGGGACTTTTGGCATCGTATAGCAGCGCGTCGTTGAAAAGCAAAATTCAGGATACTGAAAAATTAATGTACCCGCTGGCTTACGAGCACTCGGTAGGCCTTTATGAGGTGATTCCCTTCAAGGATTACTCAGATTACTAGACGGGTGGAGAAAATGTCACATTCCACGTTCAGAAATGGTCTGTGAGCGGCTGCTATCTGGGCGACTCCAGGCTCCGAAGAAGACGGTAACGCCGCAGTTACAGCTGAATGACAAAACTATTGTGTATCAATATCAGTCTATGTGAAGATCTGCAACATACAGCGAATTAAAACAGGTGTAGAGGATGAGGTTATAAAGAAAATGTCCTAGTAAGCTGGCTTTGCGTGAGAAGCACATCATCCATATCTTTATACGGAATAAAGTCAGTACCTGAGCTGTCAATACTCACATTCCAAATGATTATTTCAGAACCGCCACGGAGCATCAGATACGTATTCTCGGCATCGCGTCGCTGCTTGACGACGTCGTCTGCGGTAATGACGTTGGAATCATTCCGAAGCCAAGCCCTCATTGTGCAGTTCAAATCTGCAAACGACTTGGAGTGCCACTGAGCGTGAGTTCACTTTTGAAAGCCGTTACAGACACAACAATGCTCAAAATCCTCGTCTTTTTTAGCAAGCCATTATGGTCGGCGACACAGTAGCCGACTTGAAGATGGGCCGTGTTGCAGGATTGAAAGCCAGCATCGCCGTTCTAACAGGAGTCGGAAACCGAGATACTCTTAGGGAGTACACTGACTATTACGTATGTAGCTTCAGCCTCTTTAACCTAGAGAAATTGTTGACTAGATGCCGTATTTCAGCTGGACAACGTCAGTGAGCTACCGAAGCTGATTGCGACGAAGATCAACGAGAACACGAAGCGTGGATGAGCGCCCAGTCGAGGACACAAGTTTCGCTTCGATGCCGTACACTCTCATTAGAGCCGTCATTTACTAATCTTGCCAATGACCAAACCCATGGTCTACTTCTCCGTACACTAACCTAGTCCTCTACCTATGTAATCCCAGGACAGGTATGTGCTCCGCTCTTGAAGAAGTTTGTGTAATCTGAGGATACTTCCAGTAGCACATACCTGGCCTCACTGACTGATCTCAGACCGTTTACATCCCTATTATTTGTCACTGGTTCCAAGCAGATTCCTATGACATTCGTGTACCGTAACCTTCCCGAGTGAGGTTGTGCATTTGTGCGTGGTTGCTCGTCTCCCGGTGTCTCCTACCGATCTACTAGAACAGGCTACTTCACTTCATATAATTCGGCTTTTACGACGTTATTTATTGTAGGCATAAGTAGGCATTGTGACCCGATAATGTTACGGATCTCCTTCGATGATTTCTAGAGAACTCATCTTCTAGTCGGAACTCGCGTACGGTACCTATATTATTGTGTATTACCGCGTGTTCCATGTGTACATACAAACTTAGTGTGCCATACGCAGCAATACGTGAATAAACCGTGAAGTTAAGAAGAAATAGCCGAGAAGGAGAACCAGTCACCCGAAGCTGAGCTTAAATATGGGTGAATGAGTCCAGCCCGCGAGCCAAACCCACTCAAATACCCTGGATAGTGAAATAGAAAACAGATCGCAACCCGCTGAGCTCGATGAAGTGTTCCAGTTCTTGCCGCTCCATCTGGTTGATTTGGAGATTCCTAGCTGTCGAGAACGCCTTTAGGTCTTGCACGCCGATACTCTAGTCTTCTTGTGAACTGGAGAGCTAAACTCAGGTGCGAGATGGGAAATGCTCTAGGTTTTGGCAAGTACGCCAGCCCCAGAAACTGAAAAGTCCATGCATGAGTAGAGACTATTAGGCCAGGCATCGTTACGAGCCTTGCGAAGTTTTCATGACCTCTTCATCACCTTCCCATTAATGGAGTTACAATACCGCTCGCGCCGCACTGTCAAAAGTGGGCGAAAAAACGCAAAAATAGCGTCGCAAAGCGTCGCATGATCATAACTCCTCCAGTTTTAGGTTTTTTGAAAAAAGGTTGGCACCGTTCGATTCGTCTCTTCGAGGTCTACATAAACATGTGTAAAACTTTACCGGAACTCCCATATTTTCGCCATGGGTGGTCCAAAATTGACTGGACGGGCGATCAGAGCAGCTTATTTCCCAGGATATGCGTGCTTTCGGAGATGGCGTACGTCGCCAGTGCTCAGCCATGCCAGGAATGCCCCGAGAGTGCGCCGTGCACAATGCACACAGAACCTAACCTATCAATCGAGTGGGCGAGCGCATGTCCCCTGCGCTTCTATCTTCTCTTAATGGGAATGCGAAATTCTCAAGATTATTTCAAACCGTTTGGAGAAGGTTCTCAGAAATTTCTAGTCACCACACTCAGGATTAGCTCCAATCTGTCCCCACGAAATTTTGGTGTGCGCCGTGTACATTGCGGACCAAGAAGAACCTTTCAATCGAGGGGGGCAGCTTGTAGACTGAGCGTTTGGGGAGTTTTATCAGAAATGGACAGCCTTATAGCACCTCCTTTATCAGAAAGGTCTTGCCGCCCTAGTCAGGAGTTACTCTAAGGCTGTCCAGCGAGCTTTAGGAGTACGCCGTGAACAATGCATACAGATTCGAACCTTTCAATCGAGGGGGGGGGGGGCAGCTTGTAAACTGAGCGTTTGGAGAGTTTTGTCAGAAATTTGCAGCCGCCCTAGCCAGGAGTTGCTCTAAGGCTGTCCTGCGAGCCTTTGGAGTGCGCCGTGAACAATGCATACAGATTCGCACCTTTTAATCGAGGGGAGCGACCGCTCGCAAATTGCACGCGCGGGCGTGTTCGGAGCGCAATAGCTCTGTCAAGTTCGAATCGTTTCGGCTGCAACTTGTGGGTCTTGTAGGCAGCAGAAAACGGTCTAATAGTACGTTAAAGATGAATGGCCTAGCTTAGGACGGGGCATTGTCAGAGCGGTGCGAAATGCAGGTGAGGCTTGCGTGACGCATTTTTTTCCGACTTCGGTGGACCACTGCGAGAAGACGCGGCAAGCTAACGACATCAGAACGCGTATGCGAACAGAGCACTTAAGGTACTTTACGGTGACGGGATCATAACTTCTTAACTGCCTAAACTGCCTTAGCCTCAGCTGCCGTTTTAGAGTGGCGAAAGTTAGCGGTTAGAGTTTCTTGCGCTCCTACTCGCCCAGATTTGAGTATTCGACACTCGCAATGGCACCGTTCCGTTCACCATGAAAATCGCTATCGAACGCTATCAATATCGACCGATTTTGGCAACACCAATTTTTTGACTGTTTCGCATCGAGGACGAGGCCGCGGCGGTGGGACGATGACGCATGGAAAAATCGATGTCTTCGAGTTGGGCCATGCTTGATACCGTTCGATAGAGTTTTTCATGCAGAATTGAATGGTTTCATTTGGAGTGGAAAAAACGGTAATCTGGGCGAATAATAGCGCGGAGACCGTAAACCGTTGTTGCGCTAAATTGCACGCGCGGGCGTGTTCGGAGCGCAATAGCTCTGTCAAGTTCGAATCGTTTCCGCTGCAACTTGTGGGTCTTGTAGGCAGCAGAACGGTCTAATAGTACGTTAAAGAAGAATGGCCTAGCTTAGGAGGGGGCATTGTCAGAGCGGTGCGAAATGCAGGTGAGGCTTGCGTGACGCATTTTTTCCGATTTCGGTGGACCACTGCGAGAAGACGCGGGGAGCTAACGGCTTCAGAATGTGTATGCGAACAGAGCCTCCTCAGCTGCCTAAACTGCCTTAGCCCCATCTGCCGTTTTAGGGTAGCAGACTTAGCGGTTGAAGTTTCCTGCCCTCTTACTAGCCCATATTTGGGTTTTCGACACTCCCAATAACACCTTTCTGTTCTGCTTGAAAATCTCTATCGAATGCTATCAATTTCGACCGATTTTGGAAACATCGATTTTTCAGCAATATCCCATCGAGGACGTGGGCGCCCTAGGCCGTGCTGCGCGGACGATGACGTCCGATATTTTCGAAATTGGCCAAATTTCCTCGTGCGAACTTCGTCCAAAATTGTCTAGGGGTTGTTTGGGGCGCTGACTACGAATCCGACGTCCGTTTTTGAAAATTCCGTCGACTTCGGTAGGTTTTGGAGTTTCTTCTGGATAATTGAGGGTGGTCGGGTCAGGATCATCGATTTTGCTCAAAATTCGTATAGGGTCGGGGACTTATTCGGGGTGCCGAACACGATGCCGAAGTACATTTGGACGATTATGGCAGGAGACCAAGCACCCACGTCCTCGATATTGCCGAAAAATCGATTTTTTTTTTGAAATTGGTCGAGAGTGACACCACTCGATAGAGCTTTTCGCTATGAATAAAACGGTGTTACCGGGAGCGTCGGAAACCCAAATGTGGGCAGGAAACTTCAACCGCTAAGTCCGCCGCCCTAAAACGGCAGATGGGGCTAAGGCAGTTTAGGCAGCTGAGAAGTTCTAATCCCGGCGCCGTAAAGTACCTTAAGTGCTCTGTTCGCATACGCATTCTGAAGCCGTTAGCTGCCCGCGTCTTCTCGAAGTGGTCCACCGAAATCGGAAAAAAATGCGTCACGCAAGCCTCACCTGCATTTTCGCACCGCTGTAACATTGCCCCCTCTTAAGCTAAGCTATTCTACTTTGGCGTACTAACAGACCGCTCGACTGCCTACAAAACCTACTAGCTACAACCTGAAAGGTTCCAACTTGACAGAGCTATTGCGCTCCAAACACGCCCGTGAGTGCAATTTGCGAGCGGTCGCCCCCTCGATTGAAAGGTTCGAATCTGTATGCATTGTTCACGGCGCACTCCAATGGCTCTATGGACAGCCTTAGAGCAACTCCTGACTAGGACGGCTGCAAATTTCTGACAAAACTCCCCAAACGCTCAGTCTACAAGCTGCCCCCCCCCCCCCCTCGATTGAAAGGTTCTTCTTGGTCCGCAATGTACACGGCGCACGCCAAAATTTCGTTGGGACAGATTGGAGCTAATCCTGAGTGTGGTGACTAGAAATTCCTGAGAACCTTCTCCAAACGGTTCGAAATAATCTTGAGAATTTCGCATTCCCATTAAGAGAAGATAGAAGCGCAGGGGACATGCGCTCGCCCACTCGATTGATAGGTTAGGTTCTGTGTGCATTGTGCATGGCGCACTCTCGGGGCATTCCTGGCATGGCTGAGCACTGGCGACGTACGCCATCTTTGAGATGCTCCGAAAGCACGCATATCTTGGGAAATAAGCTGCTCTAATCGCCCGTCCAGTCAATTTTGGATCACCCACGGCGAAAATATGGGAGTTCCGGTAAAGTTTTACACATGTTTGTGTAGACCTCGAAGAGGCGAATCGAACGGTGCCAACCTTTTTTCAAAAAACCTAAAACTGAAGGAGTTATGATCATGCGACGCTTTGCGACGCTATTTTTGCGTTTTTTCGCCCACTTTTGACAGTGCGGCGCGAGCGGTATTGTACGCCGTGCCTAATTATGCGCGAGCACTATCCTATGGAATTTTCCTGTTTAACATTATTTGGTAAACTGCTGAAGGTGACCAACCTATCCATAACATAAATATGATTGTCACGCCTATCGCTGTCTGAAAAAACAGTTGGTGGATAATGCCACTTCCATAGCTTCTAGAAATCCAGTTAGTGAGTTTTTCCATCGTATTTTTACCATCTCGGCAACGCTTTGGTCTTTGAAAATCTCTTTAAACACGTGCAACATTCAGTTCATTCCATTTGATACCGTGCTTAAATCCGAACTATCACTTAAGCTCACATCAACATATGCTAACTCACAGAGAATCGACACGCTGGAAGACGGTCGTGAGTGCGTCCTCAATAATCTTCTGGAGATTGATTTCCGGCTCCTGTGTGCCCAGCTTTCGCGCTTGGGGCTCGTCATGGCCGCCCTGAATGGTTTCATCCCTGTCTTCCCCAACGATAAAAGTTGTCTACTAACAGCTGATCGCACAACTGTACTGGCTTCCTCACCTTGCGTACTTGTAGCAGGGCCTTCAGGTTATTGCTGATAACCAAAAGGCATCTTTGCGGTTAGATCAATCACCTGGCTGTGTAAGACTCTTTGAGCTTAACGCTCTTAACAATTCTTTATCCTTTTCAACCAACAGTGGTGTAAGCTTCTCTGCGAGAGGTGTGTTAGCATTCACAGGGCGAGCAATTCTGGCATTTCACAACCTAGATCAGATCAGTAGCCAAGTTTTGCATCAAGCTGCTATTACTGTTCGCTATAGGCAAAATCATTGGCAGCTGTTCCGGAGTCAAACCACTTTCTTCAAAAATTGAGTGGCTGTTACGGCTCGATTTTCGCTTTTCCTTAGCAATTTTCACAGCTTTGCGAACTGCTTCCAGGATGTTTTGCTCTTCAAGCGAGAAGATCTGACACGCTTGGACATCGAGAATGTCCGACAAATGGCTAACAAAGTTCTCTAAGATCTTATTTAATTAAGGTTCCATGAACTCACCTCAACTTCCGCCACAACAGCTTCATTGTTTCTCACATCGATTGACTCTTGGTCCACCCGCATACCAGTGGGATTGCCCACTTTTCCGATGGAAGACATTGGTACACCGCAGTTCTCAGTATAAGTCGTCCAGACTTCGATTGGCTTGGCCCCACGTAATTCTTATTACGTAGCGACGACAGGGCGAGACTTTCACTACGTGGCTTCAATTCGAGCCGGCTTAGAAAAATGCGATGTCAGTTAGTACAATACAAGAGAGCTATGCAAAAGACACTTTATTTAGAGACAAACTGAGAAGAACACGAATAAAATGAACAATATAAGAATTGCTCACAACAGCCATTGCGAGCTGCTTACCTGGGAAAGCAGGAGAATGTTCTCCAGTATCGTGATCAAAGGGCCCACAGGACACACGGGAAACGAGTCCGTCAAGTCTCGTATCCGGAAATCTCGTCGGAAACAAGCGCGGACTCGGTGGGCATCCCGTACTCGCTGGTATCATTGGTCCATGGCAGTCGGTGGCACTTCCCAACACGACATGGCTAATGGTTTTGTTTAAATTCTGTATTTCACACTAGGAAACACTCCGGCCAGTTCATCTGGTTTTGAGACTGTCTAATATCTACTTATCTGATCGAGAGCTTTTCCGACAGCTGATCTATGAAATCTCTGGTGTAACCCATTACTGGCCTATATTTTGTACCTTTTCTCAAAATTTTCTCAACTTTTGTGTTCTATAATGTTACATAAAACACCTGTGATGACACGACAGCTGACTGGTCGCCGGTGCCACGGCCGCGCCTCCAGGCAGAATCACCTGAGGCACCAAACGCCTGCTTTCGGTCTCCACTCGCACTGCAACCCCGTCACACGCTCGATAGGCTGTAGCAGATCTCGATGGCCAGTTGGTCCGACGACGAAGGCCTCACGACGCCCTCCCCCCTCCCCGACGAACGAGATGAGTACACAGATCAATTTGATTATTTGCAGTTGCAATCATTAAGGTATTAGATAGAGGATCTACAAAACCAGTGCAAAGATTAATGTTGCTAGAAAATGAACGCAGTTGTACATCAGAATTTCGAGCTCTTTCTAATACGTTCCACCAGCTTATCACGACTATCGCTGACTTCCGCTAACCGCTTATTTTTCAAATCTTCTTCGGAGGTATGCAATGTGTATCTCCAGGCTAAAATTTCACATAGAATTTAATTACGCCGTCGAAATCCTTTCTAGAAAAAGTCATTTCTTGAAAGAAAACATAGTTGAATGTATTGGAAAGATGTCTCCAATCCAACTACGCAGAATTCAATTACGAAGTTCACACAAGTTGTTAAACAAGTTTTTACAAATTTTCGCGTTATTCAGCACGACATAGCTCTCAAAGTCAAGGTGAAATGTCAAAGTTGATGCCCTTTCTAGTTCTACGCAACAATATTAGATATAAATTTTTCAAACTGTCCGTCCGGTGACGTTTTTGACATCATTGTGCAGAATTTTCTCATTTCTCTGATACTCACTCCTCTTGTATAGTATCGACCAGAACGTCTGTTAAACACGCGCTATTAGAGAACTCTTATTAGAGAAGCCCATATCAGAGATTTCTTTAAAGATATGATATCTCGATATTAGTCGGACACTAGGCGTGTTCGCTTCGTAATCGTTCCAATTTACTGTTTGCTCCGATATCCAGAGCTCACAAAAATAACACGAGGATGATTGATAAGTGTGAAGGATAGAGCAGTCGTAGTGAGTACTTGCTAAGGTTCAGCACGCGATTCCCTGCCAAGGCCAAATAAAGAGGAACCGCCACCATGCGGTTCAGCATAAGAGGACCAGGTGCGAGTTAAAGGGGCCGCGGAGGTTCTAGGGGTACGGCAATGGGTTAAGCAGTTGTTAACTAGGTATTCCCTTATGTGGTCTTGGGGTTTCGCTCTGGGTCGTCCATTAGGCCTAAAATCTGATAAAATGATACGTGTGAATTTAATTGTAATGTGTTGTACTACGCAAATAAAATTTGATGGTACAAGTGTGTTGGTTGACTTTCCGGTTAATATCCAGACGCGATGGATACTACATGGAGGGCTGGGGTAGTCTTTTCTTCTTAGAGCTTGGCTAAAGAACCCTTCTCTGCCTCTACTCTCCTATGTCACTCGTTGACAGTTCCTCCTTTTCTTTTAAAATGATTTGAGGCGCAGTATGCTCCAATTGTTAGCACAAGGCCACTCAGGAATCCCTTATAACATTGTCCCTGAGTGTCAGGCCGAAGTCCTGCAGGCCGCACCACGCCTTGTGAAGCTATCATTAGTGTTCAGTGATGAACGATTACTACACACAATGGCGCAGTAAAATATAACATAGAGAGCCCAATCATAAACTTCCCCCCCCCCCTCCTTATATAGCCGGAAGAGTTCAGTAGATTATGGCCTATGTAACGGCTTTTTCCCTATCTCTCAAGGCCATTATCAATTCAAAAGAGCACTAAAATACTCAAATCACTCACCGACAAGCAGACACCCAATAAACAGGGCCCTAAGGCCCTTGTCGAGAATAGCAGTAGTCACCGTCGTGCCCAATGCACAATCTTCCGGCACGAATCCGGCATCGCATAAGCACCGGTAGTCGCCGTTCACGACGAAATACACCTCACGTTCATTGCATCGCTCAGAACAAAAGCTGTCCACAGAATGAGTCACTGTCTGAAAAACCACAGCTAGTTTCAGATAGCAACGCTAATAAGTAAGTTCAATAGCTATAATAACACTATAACAAGGAATAATCAACCCTTCAGTTCAAAACGTAACACTAGTAATATTAGAGTAATATACCCCACCCACTCCCTCCCCAAGAGTCGCGGTACCAGATCATTAACTACAAATACCAGAAGGTAGAGACATTATAAGTAACCAAGCAAAGGCAGGGAGGAGAGCGCCAATTAACACCCCACCTAGGTGGCGCCACAATCATAACAGTCCGAGGTTAACTCACGGCCAGGCGACCACCTCATGTGTAACAAGGATGACCCAGATAAGACGTAGTGACATAATGTCAGTATAGCTAATCACATCAACACCACTAATGGAAGCATCAGAGAGGGAACAAACTCATTTTCCACTATTTCACCACTCTAGACACTATTTCTTCATCCTACGAAATATTGACAACCCAATCATTTAAACTCGATTAGAGCGCGTTAACTGCGCAAGCTCCGTATACACTTTCTAGTTCATTTTATTATCATCATTTTAGTATATTCTATTCACTATCTCAGAACAATACATATTTCTCTCTCAGAGTGCAAGCCACAAAAAAAGACGAGGATGAGCAATATGATTTATAAGTGTAAGGGATACAGTAGTTGTAGTGAGAGCTTGCTAATAGTAAGGTCCAGCACGCAGTTCCATGCTAAGGGGAAATAAAGTGGAACAGCGGCCTTGGAGTTCAGTATAAGAGGGCCAGGTGTGAGCTAAAGGCGGCAGCGGTGGTTCTAGAGGTACGGTAATGGGTTAGGCAGTTCTTCGCGCGGGGCCCCCTTATGGGGTCCTGGGTCTTCCCTCTGGGTTGTCAATTAGATTTGAAATCGGATAAAATAATGTGTGAAATTAATTATAATAATTAATAAGAATATAATTAATGTAATATAATTATAATGTCTTCTACTATGCCAATATAATTTGATGCTGCGATTATCTTGGTTGACTTTCCGGCTAATATCCAAGCGCGGCACTACATGCATTACATAAAGAAGTTTATGGAGAACAACATGTGGATAACTGTTTACATAGACCCGGAAGAAAGTGCGGTCAAAGTGGGGATTAAGCGTAAAGTGTTTACTGGAAAGGGCTTTTCGGGCGCCGCTCCTTCCTGGTATCCCCGTCGGATTTAGTCGACGACTCTGACGACCATCGCTGGCATACCAACAGAAGCAGGTAGGTAATGGAGGATACGTTCCACCACATTTTACTCTTAACGAACAACATGCAGAATGTATAGGGAGACCCACATGGAGGCCCTCAGAAAGACAAGCAGTATCACTGTGTTGATTGAAAGCGCGCACCGCGCCCATCCTTACCCCTGAGTGATCGTCTCTTATTTGAAGCCCGCCTTGTTCTCCCGCGGCCGACACAACGATCTGGGCTTCTGAGTGATCCTATCGATGATGATCCCTTCACGTAGAACACCATCTTGAAATGCGCCGTGAATTAAAATAGGGCCGCACTCTTCCCTAGCCTTGTCTCCTTTGTTGTGAGGCATTCATCGGCACTCTGGAATGCTGAACAGATTACGATAGTGCCTTATTTTAAAATTCCAGAACGGCTTCGCGGCACTTTGTGTGAAATGCCTTCCCGCCACCAGATTGACGTTGTCCGATGATACTCTGAATGCTGCGTCCAGCACGGGAACTCCAGCGGGGGCAGACCGCGAAGCCTTTGCGCCAGGGAAATAAATGGCGATACGGTCTCATCCATGACATCCCGTGACAGATTCAACAGACCGTCCCCACTTTTGGTCATCCTGCGGCCCAGGAAGGCATATTAGCTCAGCACCTTTTGAAACTGCTTGCACAAGGAGGAACCATGCGTCTCCCAGCGCGAATTTCGACGGAAGTAACTGCAAGACCGACGAAAACTAATCGAACTCCTGCTCGATGCTCCAGGGCAGCGCATGACTCTGGTTGTCATCGCCGTACTCTGGCTGCCATCGTCATATGTTCAGAACACACTCGAGCCTATTTTCATTGATCTATTCCCGAGCTAGCTTTAACCCACACAAGAGCTCTATACGTGTGGTGATCCACTATAAACGACGACTGCTGCTCTGAAGGGATTACTCCTGAAGAATATTTTAGAAGACAACCATACGTTTAAAAAATGTGGACTCTCCCCAGTTGCTCTATGCGTTGAAGCGTTACAAACATACACCACGGTAGCTAAAACTCTGTCCCATTCAGCCGGTGCGGTGCTTTTCTTTCTGAGCATTCCGACAAGTATTCCGTCAATTTCTGCTCAATTCCCATAACATCAAATAAAGTCTCCATTACAGCGTTTGCATACTATTGGGTTGGAGATCAACAACACAGTAACTGAGCTGCCAAGCCCCAATCTCCTCAGACACTTCCGAATGGAAGTGCCCATTTCATCGGAGATAAACGGCGCTAAAAATAGAATTTTAGAAGATGGTTTTTTCTAATTTCCTTCCCGCTATAAATTTCCGCGGAGGTTTTTGAAGAGAATAGCCATTTCAGATAGCTATCTCCTGAATCGTTTTGAGGGATTCCCTCCGCTCACTCTCTCCAGTGCAGACGCTAGCTTCAGTACGAGACCTGCTTCTTACGACTGGCTTTTTTGTCTGACTGTGGTGGGCCGAATGACTGTGGACTATGTTTTTATTACTTGGTTGTCTTACGTCTTAGTAATGTGCCTCTTTCCCGTTAGCTGTAGTTGGACGCTGAGGTGGGGAAGCCAGTTCCCGCAAGGTGTTTCCCTTGTGAGACTAAAGTAGTCGGACTGGCTGCTCACTATCTCGAAACATCTGTCCATTTTATCTTGCGTAGAGCTATGAGTTGAACCAGTCGTGTAAAGCAGTCGTCTACGTATCTACAAAAGGGAAGCTAAGATATCACCGATGATCGACTCGATCAGAGACATAAAGGATATGGCGAGCGTTGGTGCTAGGCGTTGTCCCATGGCCAGCCCTCTTGTTTGAGTGAAGCACTGGCCCGACCACCTGAAGAACAGCAGGCGAGACACTCCTTCAGAAGGACCATAACTTGATTAGCAGAAAACCAGTACATGCTTGTTGCTCCTGCATGTTGGCTGAGAAGCTCGAAAGCTGCTGCCATAGGGGAGTCGTTAGAGATGTTGGTGTATAGTGCCGTAACGTCGAATGACTCCCCTACATAGCAGGAGTTTAGGTGTATCCTTTAGAAACTCTCAAGGAAAATTTTTGTGCTTGTAACGTGGGCTGGAATAAACCTAAGAAGTTGAGCTAGAACAGAATTGACCAGCCACCTTATTTTGTCTGTAGGACCGCCCGCACAGCTAATTATTGCAGATGATCGTCGTTACTTCGAGTTTGTCAGCTAGCCGAGATGGTACAATTTTAAATTTTCGGCTGACGTTTCGGCTTTCTCGCTTTCGTCGGAGCCTGGAAAGCCAGAAACGCCCGCATAAAGTTATCCCACCAAGCACCATTTCAAACTGAAAGAACAAATTCAAAGGGCCGAGTGGACCAGAAAAAGAAACATGCAACCGAAGCTAGAAGGCTCACCCAGCGATGCGGAAAAGAACTCTCTGGAGTCGCCCACAAACCAAATGGCTAGTAGATGACCCAGAGGACGTGCCGCGGCCCGTGACCTGAGGAGTTCGTTAGCTATGGTTACGCACTCATCTTTTCTGTTCATTTTGGGACTTTTGCTGTGTATCCAAAACGCTTCCAATGTTCTGCGCGCAGGTATTTGTTTCTCTTGCGCTAGAATTCGCACGGCCATCTCAAGTTCTGCGTTATCGTGTGCTTGCAACCAATGAGATCCCAGAGGAGTTGAAAAGTTTGACCTTTTGAGCACATCGATGTGCTCCTTAATCCGCACGCATACCGATCGACCCGTTTCCCCAACATATTCCTCGCCGCACCGTCAGCACGAAATGACGTAGATGGCTCCCGAGATCAAGCAGTCACCCACTCGCCCAGATGGGCAGATGACGCACTCAGGGGAGGGGCAATATCGATCGTAAAGACGATTTCGGATGAGCATTCGCTTAAGGTTAGGGGGTAGTATTTCCACCAACCTCACCGTGTCACCCGGATCATAACGACGTAAGGAGGCTCGGATAGACGCGCTCACTGCGTCATCTATGAATGGAAAACAGAACGGGATTTTGTCGTCGTCCTGCATACCGTTAGGCCTGCGTCTGGAGGGCAATATGCGTGCTGTTTGGCTGGTTGTGGGGTAGCCACTGGAATGAGCAATGCCCCTAGCCTTCTCCAGAGATCCTGCTTTTTCCTTGCTCCCAGAAGAGACCTTTTCTGCCCATTTGAACATGTTTTTTTGTAACACCCATTTTTGTTTTTAGGGGATGTGCAGACCGAAAGTGGATAATTATATTCTTATTACTGGGTTTTCGGTACCACTTTGTTCTATAGAAACCCATCCTTAGTTGGACCTGAACATTCAGGAAAGGTAGCCAGTCGTCGTTCGGCTTCTCCCGGGTGAACTGTATACTGGGAGCTTGTTTGTTCAGGATTTCAAAGCAAGCGTCCATTTGTTTTTGTGTGGAACAAACGACAAAACAGTCATCTATGTACCGCACGTACATGACCAGACGCCGCTCTAGGACGGGTTTCTCTATCCTGCTTATGAAAGCAATGGCCAACGTTGGCGCCAACCTTTGGCCCATCGAAAGTGCCCTTATTTGTTTATAGCAGTTACCCGCCCACCTAAACAGAGCAATCTAGGCATTGCTTTAGTAGGCCCATGACGTTTTGCACTGAGAAACTATAAGTGTTAATGTCCGTGCGGTGCTCAGTAAGCAGCTCACATATCGCTTGCACTGCATCGTCATTTGAGACGTTGGTATACAGAGAGGCTACGTCAAAAGACTCCATGACGTGATTACGCCTGAATCTGGATTCTCTTAACTTGTCAAGAAACATAATTGTGTTATTAAGATGGGCGGGGATAAATTGAAGCAATTGTGAGAGAATGAGGTTAAGGAACCAAGAAATCCTGTCAGTGGGCCCCCCTATGTTACTGATTATGGGACGTACTTTGAAATCGAAAGGATTGTTGGACGAAAGTGCATTGGGCGAAAGCTTATGAGTCTTGACAAGTGTGTAGAGAACGGGGCAGACGGGAAGATCGTCCCTAAGACGGGCAGTGACCGTCTTAGGAAGGGTTGCGGATTGAGCCGTTTGAGTCCATACCTTGTTTAACCTCCGGAATTCCCTGCCGTACTCCTCAGCTGTTGCAAGGCGATAAAGAGAACGATCTTGCAAATGTAGCTGCGTTATAGCAGCGTTTAATGTTTGCGGCATCGCAACAAACTCTCCACCTTTGTCGCTGATGGAGACTTTCAGGGTGCCGCTTTTCGAGAGATCTTGTATCTCTTTCAGCCCTTGCCTTTGTGCTTTAGTGAGGTTACACTTAGCACGCTTTTTGGTGTGAGCCTCGATGGTGTTTTGAAAAAGGGTCTAGGAAAAGGGATAGCGGGGAGTGCAGGTTCTATCGTTCGATGGAGGCCGTCTCCTCTCACCTCACGGTTTGCTCTAAGACGCAGATTGTCCTGTAGAGCCTGCAGTGATCCGAGAACACCGCGCATGAGAAAAGGGCGAATTGATTGACTAGGCGAGAAACTTGGACCCAAGTCAAGGACTGCGAGCGCGTTTTCAGAAAGAGAAATGCCGTCAAGAACGGTAACCCGCGGAACTACAGGAGCGTCCACGTCAATGCTACAATTCTCCGAGCCGTCCCCGACCCTAGATGTGGTACTAACCAGCATACGAGTGGCACAACCGCTCTCGTGGTCCAACAGCACATTGAACTTGTCTCGCAATCTTACTTTGGTCCTAGATCTGATAAAATCGCAAACGTTTCTAGACTCACCCACTATCCTCCGCCAATGATGATCAGGCAGATACCGCTCACAATACAATTCTTTGGAGAAACATTTCTTTAACAGTGAATACATATGATCACGCTTGGTCTTGATGGCCCTCCTTAGAATGTGGAGCTCGATGTTTCGGATCTGCCGGCCGTCCACTTGTAAACCGCATGTCTCGTGCAGCTTCTTCTTCTTGATGAAGTTCAGTATTACTCGGTGTTGAAGACAGCGTAGGAGGAAATGGATGGTCTGTTTTGCTACGACGATCTTCTGGCGTAGCGATAGGGCTTCCTTTACAAGTCGCAAATAGTTCGCTGGTACGTCTCGCATAATGGTCCATGTTCGACTTTCCATAAATCTCGGCATGGCGAATATGTCGTCGTTACTTCGAGTTTGTCAGCTAGCCGAGATGGAACAGTTTTATTCGGCTGACGTTTCGGCCTTCTCGCCTTCGTCGGAGCCTGGAAAGCCAGAAACGCGTAAAGTTACCAGGTCACCAGATGACAAGCACATGTGGGTCCTGATAAGAAAATGCAATACCTGACAGCTCGGTGCCTCAGTTCTAAGGGGTTTTAAGAGGCCTAACCACAGCTGGACCTAACCCTAGCAAGTTGGCCTCCCTTACCCACGTTCTGTAAAGTCTCCGATAAATGAGATTCCTTTACAGGAAATCTGCGGACATTCCAAGGTGGGACTCGTTATAGCCTTATCCAAATTGCCTGGACTTACGACGAACTCCCCTCCCTTGTCATTAACAGAAACCGTCCGGCGTCGCGAACCTCTTTGATACCAGCAACATGTGACTCCGAAACTTTAGGCCTGAGTTATACTCCCGCGGGAGCATCCGCGGAAGGGCGGGAATCGCGCCGAGACTCCTCACCTGGCCAATCGCCGCGCCTCACCACGCCCGTCTCCGCCGTGCACCATTGGTCCGCGGACGTTCCGCGGATGCTCCCGCGGGAGTATAACAGAGGTGATTGCTAAGACTGAAATTCCGTCTACTAAACTCGTGTAGAGCTCAACACGTACAACAGCAATTCACAAAGCCGAAGTTCGTTGAGAGTCGGTCACGGCGACTTTTCGAAATGATCTATAACTGTGATGACATAAGGACTTCAACTGCTTGTAAGTTCATCTCTAGCAAGTCTACAGCAACGATTTGAAGTGGTCAACTTGTGCTGGCTTCAAAGCCGGAACGTTTTCTGCCCTACAATTGGTCAGGAAACATTGCTGACAAGCGCAGCACCAGCTAACTAAATCTTGATACATTCCCGGCCAAAATATTGAACGTTTCATTTGCGAGAACATTTTGTGAGCATTTAAAGGCCCGTCTAAAACGCCCGAATGCGCTTCAGTGAATGCATCTCGTCGACATGAACAGAACACTATAATGGCTAGTGATCCATCTTCGTTTATCGAATTTAATTTTCCTTCTTGGATCACAATGTTTGTGGAGCTAAGAATTTCGAACTGTAACCTCCACCTTTTTGACCATCTTGAACTAATTCTACTACAGCAGCTAAGTCATGATCTTGCCTTTAATCTGTAAGCCATTCGTGTTCTTGTACAGCACAGACGACTTTTTCGTCATCCGCATAGCCCGGATTGATTTTGTGATAATCCTCACGATAATGCATCCGCTACCACGTTGGCTGCACCTTTAACAAATTCTATGCTAAGATCATAGCATTGTACCTCCAGTGCTCGCAGAACCCCAGGAGAAACGTTTGTTCACGTGAAAGCTGACGCAGGCGCGGAATGATCAGTCCTAATAATAGCTTTGATGCTATAACTGAAGTAATGAAACTTCTTGAGAGTACAGACAAGCGCAAATCTCTTGGTCAGTAACCTGGTAGTTCTTTCCAGCTCCATTTGAAATTTTTGGCACGACAAACATTAAGTATGGTAGGGAATCCTAAGGACATAGCAGCGTCTAGACGAACTGGCATCAGTACATTTATTTATTTATTTTATTTTTATTTATAGTACGTGGATATTCACGCAGACAGAACCAGTTATCCGAAAAGACAATAAAAGATAAACACAACGAGAAGAACAAAACATGCATGCATGATAGATGATTAGAAATACACCACCCTAATGAATCATCCTTTGATGTACCTGTCAATGAGCTTTTTCAGTTGTGAAATGGAACTCGGTAGACCATATTTTTTAGAAAATTTTAGAAACTCAGAACCAGCTCTTTGGGTAAAAAAGGAAGCTCGCAGTCGTGACCTTGCCTTAGGAAAATGAATTTTTGTCCTACAACCACGCGTGTTTGAAGAAGATGTTGTGTAAAATTTGTCGGGACGTAAGCTTACTCTTTCAGTGATCATTTTGTAAATCATGAGCAAATCATTTCTCTTCCTGCGAAGTAGCAAACTAGAAAGATTGAAAATTTTGTTCCGAACATTTGAAGGTGGAATGGACGTGTAGTCATAACCGTAAAGTCGTACCCAAAGCTTTCGAGTGAAATTATTCTGCACCGCTTCTAGCCTGGCTTGGCTGCGCTTAGTAGGTGGATTGAACACAGTGGTCCCGTATTCGAGTATGGGGCGGACATAAGAAATGTAAGCCAATCTGAGGTGACTAACTGTGTTTGTGGACAAGCCTCTAAATAAACTGTGAATGACTCTATCTGCCTTACTCGCTATTACTTCGCAATGTTCATCAAAGGTAAGTCTAGCGTTTAAAATGAAGCCTAGGTCACGATGTTTAGCGGTTTTGTTTATCTGATTTCCATGGAGGTAATAAGCGTAGTCGTCTTCTACGCTTCCGAGGTGAAGAAACTTCGTTTTGGTACTAGAGAGGGGGAGCTTCCAGGTAACAGACCAATCAGCAACTGCAGTAATAGCTGACTGGAGTGCCACACGGTCGTCAGTTTTTTGAATACTCTTGTAGACTTTGATATCGTCAGCAAACATTTGGCAAGGGATATTAAACGGTCTTATCGAGCTTGGCAAATCAGACGTGTATATAATGAACAAGATGGGAGATAAAACCCCACCTTGAGGTACTCCGCTTGTGACTGGATAGGCAGAGGAAAACGACTGATTGACCTTGACTTGGAAAGACCTACCGGTGATGAAGTTGCTAATCCATTTTACTATCCTAGGATGCAAATTTATATTTTTAAGCTTGAAGATAAGCTCCTTAAAAGGTACTCTATCGAATGCTTTGGAGAAATCGAAGAAAATGACATCAACGTCAAGGTTTTGATCAAGTGCTTTTGTCCATTCTTCCAGAGAAACAAGCATCGAAGTCTCAGTTGATCTTCCTGTTCTAAAGCCATGCTGACTATCAGGTATAATGCCGTTGTTTTCTATATGCCTCACTATTGATAGTTTTAAAATTTTTTCAAAAACTTTAGCAAAAATCGACGTTATGCTAATAGGGCGATAGTTCGAGACGTCAGAATAAGGAGGCTTTTTTGGAATGGGTGTAACATAAGCATGCTTCCAACGTGAAGGAACTTCACCATACATGTAGCTGAAGTTAAAGATGTTTACTAGTGGAGCAACAATCGCAACGGCAACCTTACGTATGAAATAAGGAGGGATTTCATCGGGTGTAGTTGAATTGCATAAGGCAGATTGCATAGGTGTTTGTAAACGTCTACATCATAAAACCATACTGTGCTGTCTTCGATAGGAGAAACAAACATTTCAGTATCAGTATCATGAATAACATCCCTGCCCAAATTCATGCTATCATTCATACATAACACAAAAAGGACTTGATACCTACCCTTCTCTATATTGGGTTGACCGACAAGTGGAGTGTCGTCAACAACGGCGATGGCTCCTTATCTGCGTACCGCCGTTGGGAGGTCGGGCTCCTCAGCAACTGTTATGCAATCACGCTCGACACAAAATATTGAGGCTAATAGGAGAAAGTAGAACTTAGCATCCAACGATGTGGGTTCAATTATTTTGAGAAATGAAGATAAGTAGACCTGGCAGAGAACGTTTATTTCTCAATACAGTACGATCGGCGGCTGCCCACCCTTGACTCGGGGCAGGTCAACAGGGGTCGCAACGTGGGCGACGATGATATCCTCGGCGACGACGAAATTTTGCCGGGCCAAACGAAATACGATTTTAGAAGAACATTCATCAATTCAATCATAACACAGTACAACATATGAGGAGTGCCCATGATCCTCGGCGCCCATATTGAAGTAGTAGTCGAACTGAGTCGTCGTTGCCCATATGAAGTAGAGGTCAAGCGGCGACGTCGCTGCCCATATTGAAGTTGAATTAAAAGTTGAACGGTGATCAGGTAACTGCAGCTGGGGAGGCCAGAGTGGGACAGCTTGAGTCGGAACTTCGCTCGTTGCGGGTGCGCTTCATGGGGTTACCAGGAAGGGCCCGATGCTGTGTGCAAAGCAGGAAGTTGTTATCGAGGCCAAAACACCAGCACTTTACACCGCAGTCGTCTTCGTGACTGGGCCGTGGATTCGACTCGAAGATCGAGTCCTTGTTCAACATCACCTTCATCTTCGGTGAGCGCATGGACCGCATGGAGCCCGCGCTCACCATGTTCACGGAAAAGCTGAATCCGAAGTCCATCTGCGTCTTCTGCAGTACGGAAGCCCACAAGTACGGCCACAGCCCTGGTCAATGTCCAAATACAGCGACGCCATTGGCAGAGTCGTCCGATCCTCTAAGCTAGGCCTCTGTTGCCGCTGCCAGAAGGCAGAGCACCAGGGGATTGTGGGGTTACCTGCCAAAACTGCAGGTTGCCCTACAATCTCCTGATGTTCTCAAGCCGAGGACAAGGACGCCATTAGGCAAAGAGACGAAAATTCTCGGTGGTTAACCTACCTCATATTCAGAGCACTAATTGGACCATATTGTATGAACACAAATTCCATATTAACAGAGCACTATCAACTGCCATCGCTCAACGACAGATGCAAATCCGACGCCTATCCGATCTCAAGCTGGCTGCCGGCAGTATCGTCGACAGCGCTCCACCCTTCCGTTGGGAGGTTGAGATCCTCACTAACCGGTAAGTAATCACTTTCTACATACCACTTGCCTAATAAAGACGTCTTGCCTCCACTTCATGATACTCTCGGTTCGGTACAGTATATGGAGCTTCTACAAGGAGTTTTCAAGCCAATTTTAAGCCTGGTCGTGCTCTTCTAACAGAAAAACCCCTTTTTGGGCCGATAAGCATAAACAGTGGTTTCGAAATTTGAGAGAACCTTGGAGGCAATTTTCGGTAGTATCTAGCCATATCGAAAAACGTGCATGACTGAGCTATATTCATAGGCAGTGGATAGTTTGCAATTCGTGATACCCTTTCTGGTCAGCTTTTAAGCCATTCACATGCACGTGAAATGCATCAGGCGGTGGCCAGGCGCACCCACCTTGGGCCCATTTGACTGTATGAGCATCACCGAAGTCGGTGATAGGTTTAGTGGTTCTTGGTGATGACAGAAGAAAACAAAACACACGACGCGTTTATTTCGTTAATGCCGTGAGAAGAGTGAGCACAGAAACATCCGAACGCCCATGCACCCTCGAAGGGTGGAGCGAGGACGGAAAGGATGGACGTCTACAACGACAATGTGATGTACACTAAACGTCGATATACATATGCACTAGTACAACGCATACATGCAGTATGCTTATCCTTGAGTTCTGGCAAAAGGATCTAATCAATCTAGCAATGAAGGGAGTTAGTTACTTACAGGCAGTTCAAGTCACCCACCTATAAGCTACGTTTGAAAGCCGTCCCGCGTTGGAAGCCTGAGATTGCCACTATTGCCACCCGTGCAATAACGTGCTCCAGTGCGCCGTATTTGCTCCGCGGAGCACCCCGTCCTTTAAACGATGAGTAATTTTTGGAGGTCGTGTGCACCCAGTCATCTGTCTCCATCGTGGTTTTTGCTTCACAGCTGGTCACTCACCTGGGGCTGTTGAGGGACTTCACACTTGGCCCTATGTTACAGCTGGAGTTGCTCCGACGGCTTCTGGGATATCGAAAAAGGCTCTTGCGAGTATGCGGGGGTAGTTTTTCGATATTTGTGGCATGTTTGAAGAGGTTTTTCGGGGCTTAATTCTTTTTCAGGCTTGTGAGCATTTCATAGGTTTCAGAATATGGTTGAACATACGAGTAAATTGGGCCGAAGACCTACTAGGGGCAGCATTTCTACCTCTGTCCAGCCAGGTTTCCTTCTGTAAAGTCCTTCCTGTGTCTTTTCCCATGTCAGTTTCTCGTGACCTCCTTTGTTGTCCAAACGGCTACGGATGCACTCCCCTCTTGTCTCCTAACGCTATTTCTCTTGATTATTCCTCAATTTTTGTCAATTTTTAGCCAATTTTTCGGTCAGCCATTCCCTTTCCAACAGCTCTTCGTTCCCATTGAAATTCATGTGATAATCGATAAGCTGTCATCATGCGCTGCAAAATGTTTCATCGGCGACGATGCCGGTTTCGAAAGCGCCCCGAACTGATCCGTGTGATCGATCGGTCCGCAATCTCCCGTCGTCATCGTCGTCACTGTCACCGCTGTTGCCCCTTCGTGGTGTCGTCGTCCTCGTCGTCGACGCTGTGGTGTCCCCTTATCTCCTTCAGTCGTCCGCGCCACCTCGACGTCTTCACCATGACGTCCCTGCTCCAGATGGGCCTGTTCGGCGATTCGAGCTCGCCGTTCGACGAGTGCATCGACAAGGTGACCGCCGAGCACCTGACCAGCGAGAATTGGGCGATGATCCTCGACGTCTGCGACAAAGTGAACAGCGATCCGCGGGCGCCGAAGAACGCGCTGCTCTCGATACGGAAGAGGTGAGCTCAGCAAACCCGTTGGAGTTTTTTTCTTCTTATAAAAGGATAAGGGACTCTTATTCAGACCCTTTTGGGATGCGCCACACATCCTATTCTACGGGATGTAGTGTAATTTGGAGACGTTTGGCTTATGGAATGGCTTGCTGCTGCCATTCGATGAAGACATCAATGTTTCATCCTTTCTAGACGAGTCGGGCACCATTTAGACCCTGGAGGGTTGGAAGGTTTGGATGACCTGGGCGGCGAAGTCCGAACAGGGAACCCGGAATTGGGCACGCTCGACAGCGGGCGCTCCCTCCGACTGCGCGGCAGGCCCCGCTTTTGTCTGTAGTTGCAGATATTCTTAAGGATTGGGCCGATAGTGGGCAAAGCTCCGAGACCTTCAAACATTCTCCCGGTCTCGTTTGTGTAGATTTCAAGTTACAGTTAAAGCTACTAGCCGTTATACATAGGGAGGAGGAGATGTACGAGGGGATGAAGGCTAGATCAACCCCGTTGATAACCTGACCTCGTTTGTTTTTCGATGAAAAGGTCAGTCTGCTTTCGTTATTGATACAGTTCCCTCCCTTTCAACGGATTTGAAGGGACCGCTGAAAATCCACGTTATAACGAGAGTCGCGTCCCAACCGGAGCTGGTCCACAGTTTACACAGTTCTATGCACAGTTTTATCTAAAATCGCATGCAGTGGCTAAATAGTGGTGGGATATGAAATATGAGCGCGTGATAACGAGGCCTGAGGAGGCGCCTGCTGCCACGTGTTCCCGATCCAGGTTCTTGTTTAGGATTTGCCGCCCAGGCCAACCAAACCTTCCATCGCTCCAGGATCAGTGAATTGGTGTCAGACGTCCGAAAAGGGGTACACACTGACTGGCACTTTAGGTGGCCACCGCAAGTCATTGTACACATTCAGATTGTCTCCGCAGCATCCCGCAGAAGTAGAATGGGTGGCATCCCAAACGGGATTCGTTAACGCTGTTCTTCATTTTTTATCCGTCATCCTTTTTGGAACCACAAGGACATCTTGTAGGCTTAGAAACTTTTGAAGATTGTTGCTCTTACTGCTTCAGAGATATCTTCGGTAGTGAACGTAAGTGGACTAAAAATGCCCGAGGTATAACAATTAGAGGTTAGCTAGAGGCGGTAAATTGAATACCGAATAGTCTGACCAAGAAACTGTCTCAGGCGTATGTCTGATTGGCGAAAATGAATACTACGAGAATCTCCACCCGTGAAGTACTAGGAATGTAGGTATCGATTTCGCAAAGTCCTTAAACCCGAGGAGTTAGGGGCCCCTGAAGGTGCAGGTAGTGAATTGCACTGTCAGCAGGCACGCATCTTACACGCTTGTGGCGCCGTACTTGGAGATAAGGGCGGCGGTGAAAGATGCCGGTGCAAGCAGCTCGGTGGATCAGCGGGAGTGGCGGTGGTTCATAGGTGTAGGGTCAGGTGCTCGGTTCCAGCGCCTTGTCGGACTTTTGTATGCTTTAATGTTCATTCCTTGTTTGGCATCTATCACCTTCCCAACTTTTCCTATGCATATATTCCACTATAGCCTACCAAGTACGTGTCCAGTAAGAGGCTTTCATCAGAAGTCCTCTCTTATGCGGCACTTTGTGTCTTCTGCAGATTTTTAATAGGACCCTTGGCTACATGGGAAATGGACCCTTGGCTACATGGGAAATAACTTCCCATCTAGACATAAATAAAGCTATACCAAGGCATATGCTGGCACCAGCCCACGAGTCGACAATGGGGGTCCAGTTGATCTCACCAAGCGTGTGTCCCACATGATCAAAGGACAGTCGATCGTTGCAGAAATCCAGTTGTACCCTACTACCCGCTGCAGGTGTACAACTTGACACACTGATTACGACGGGCATGTAGCTGCTGAAGTCCCAATAGGTCAGCGAGTATAGGTCACCGGGAACAGAGGCGTGGCAAATGTCTACGTCTCCACTATCTCGTAAGGCCCCGTTTATACTTCGTCGCGGCGCGACGCGATGGCCACGCAATGAGGCCAAATTGATCGATCGCGTCGCGCAATCAATATGGCCACTATACGTGGCGTCGCGTCGCGGCGCGACGAAGTATAAACGGGGTCTAAGGCAGCCACTTGACTCTCGAGCAAGCCCAGGGGGTTGGGGGCGGGCGGGCCAGGGGGACGAGGGAGTAGAACGCTCGACCCCCAGGTCACCGTCATATTCTAACGTATCGCTAGACGGCGGCATGTTGTTCTTGAAACACGTCTGACGAGCCGACCATTTAAAAATTGTTAAATATAGACAGATTTTTTAAAAATGAGGATGTGGTGCAAAGATATCTTTCAAAAAGTTGATCACGATGGTTCGCCATGACATAACTGTATGCTCTCTTGACAACGAGATTATCATGGATAAATGTGAAGCGGTGCTATCTCATATTCGCAAGTCGTAGCTTAGTGGTCGAGGTCGAGAAGGGGTAAAAAATGCACCCAAATCTTGCCTAAGGGGGTTATTTGGGGTGCTGATCAGAATATAATATCCATTTTTGAAACTTCGGCAAACGGTAGTTTAGCACGCGTGCCTGCGATCTCATAGTAGACTTTGAGTATTCCAAGCTCCTTGGGTTCAAGGACTTTGCAAAAATGGACCCACTTTTCTTTTCTATTATGTTAGTGGTGGAGACTCTCATAGTGGTACTAATTTTCGCCGTTCAGGCATACACCTGAGAGTTTGAACCGACGTCTTCTTTTGTTTATAATAGAGAAACACTTCCGGTTTACGGCTCGTTCTCATGACTTTCGTGTCTTTTGAACTGTGCCGGACGTATTGCTTACTATGAACACTTGTGGACGGCGCGCACCCCTCTGGCGACTAGAACGAAGCCGTAGGAGGATAGCCACCGACAGCATCTTGCTCGTCTTCAATTTCTGAGTGTAACCCGGATTAATTCGTGATCGTGTTGTTATGGGACTCACTTTCGAGTTCAACACGGGTTGGTTTGTATTGGTCAATTTCGCTTTCGCCGTTGAGTCTTCAAGACATTTGACCAACATAGTGCCCTGTGATGTCTCCGGTTACTCTTTCTACGGTGCAATTTTACATTATCTTAGTTCAAGTGCTGTCCGATGGCTGTGCGATGAATACAGCCATTTCACCATGGCTGTAGGGCCTTTGAGTTTTATAACCACCTTTTATCCTAATACGTTAATGCTCAATACTCTAGCAGCAAGGGGATTTGTTCCAACAACGGCTGTTAAATCACTGAACTCTACTGGCGTAGAGTTCAGAAGGCCAGGCTAATTCGTCTTTAGATCTCCAAGCGAAAAGGAGCCTTTTCGACAACGTCCGCAATATTGCAAGCATTAACAATCGTTCTTGAGCTTCTCATCGCGTACATTTCACAGACATAAATGCACTATCAAGGGAGAAGTTGAAACATCGTTAATGTATTCCTCGCCTGTCAGATGAACCACAAAAGGCATTCATGCTATGTCTCTTCCTGATTATCATATCGCCTATTTTACTTTCGAATGCCGTTAGCGAATGACTAACACTCTCACTTTCTTGCTGTGGCTGACGCATATGAAACGACGCGAACGGAATCACTTTTCTAAGTTAACAAATGTTATATGAGAACTGGAAGTCAAATAAAGACGAAACGTGACTTCCGCGCTTCAATGAAGCTAATAATCGGCGAAACAAGTATGGTGCACCACCACATAATTGGCGATCGTGAGGGGATATCAGCAGTTTCAACTTTAGAAGCTTCTAAGTCACTGTTTTGCCTTCTACCTAAACCAAAGCAAACTTGGTTGTTAGGTGTTTAACCTCTTCGCTCTCTAGAACTGAATTCGGTACGAGTCCATAGGCCGTCCCCGCTGTATCTTTTCCACGTCCGGAACGCTTATCTTAGTCAATACAGGCTTAGATGTCTTCCCAGAGCAATAATATATATTTTTATACATACCCACCGTTTTTTGTTGTTGTTTGAAACGTGTTTTAACCTACTGCATGGATTTTATAGCGCAAAATCAGGGTGGACCCTATTCTGTAGACTTGCACACTGAATTCTGCATACCGTATGGGTCATACCAGTCAGGGGCGCGTGTAGCGCAGTCGGAGGAGGCGCGACTGTCGCGTGCACCCGATACCAGGTTCCTGGTTCGGATTTCCCGCCCAGGCCAACCAAGCCTTCCATCCCTCCGGGGTCGGTGAATTGGTACCAGACTTGTCTGGGAAGGATAGAGCGCTGACTTGTTCATCGGCTGGCCACCGCAAGTCATTGTATGGCCAAATACGCATTCATGTCGCCTCCACGACATCCCGTAGAAGTAGAATGCGCTGGCGCATCCCAGAAGGGATTGATTAACGCCGTCCTTTATCCTTATCCATACCAGTCATTCCTTACCTTTAGTATTCTAAATTCATTATTATGATCATTTTCGTTAGCGTCTGTCCCGCTTGATAGTACCTTCTTCTGATGTAGTGTCGCGATTTCTCCCGAACAGATGCTTGACTGGGATGGATACCAGCTGTCTTTCAGTCGAAATGCAGTGTATCTCGTCAGAGTTACTTAGGACGTCCTGAAAGCTCTTTTTCCACGGACGTCAAAGTTTAGGCCAATTTTACGAACGTTGGCGTGAAGAACATGATCGCACCTTCAAAGACGAGCTTCGCGGAACTACTCGACGGGGGCGACACCGAACCTGTATCGTAAAGTGTCCTGCTTGAGCGACTCAAACCCGTAACTCCGCAGTTCATAGTAGCATTTACGCCTCGAAGGCATGGGGACGGTTTTCAAATTTTTAACGCATCACATAACACTTAAAGATTTAAAGGACTCTGTCTGAAATACCTGAGGGCTCAACATCCTAGGATTAGGATACTTGAACTCCTTCTCGGAGCAGGTTATTGCTCGACGAATATTTCTTTGTTTAACAAATGATATCTATTCTAAAGTGCTCCAACGAAAAGCGAAAGCTATGGTTCTTTTGGCGACAGCCCGATAGATATTATGGTTCAGCTTTGGAGCAAAAACAACAAATTGCAGTAGTAAAGTTGAAGAAAATCACGTGAATGTTGAAATAGTTTAGAGGCGACGGGGCGAGCCATCAGTTTTCTTACAGTCCTATAAGTTATAATGTATAAGTTATAATGTACATACATTTCTTTCAGTCATTGGCCTGCCATTTCAACCCTCTCATTTCAGGTTGAATCATCGAGATCCTCATGTGGTGCTGCTGGCGCTGTCGGTTTTGGATTCATGCTGGAGTAACTGTGGACCAGCATTCCGTAAAGAAGTGTCATCGGCTAGCTTCATCAACGAATTGCAGGCAAAAGCTACTAACGTGAGCACATTTGGTCGACAGTTATTGATCCATGCCTACACATCTTAAATTACGGGAATCAATGCTGTTTTGTGTTTTACTATACCCCAACGGGCTTGCTAGGTCGAGCACTTATTCTAAATCCTACGTATCGACCTTGTCGTGGTCTTCAGAGAGCTAAACACAGTTCGAGACACCGACTTTGGTACACTACCCGAAAAAATCCCTCACAGGCTGCAGTCTCAAGCCAAGAATACAGGCGATAGCCCACGCTCGCATCTACAATTTATTCAAAGCTCTTAGGACTAAAGACCCTCAGGTGCTCGTCAAAGCGTACAAAACATATGTCCGTCCTGTAGTAGAAAATGGCACCGCTGTATTCAATCCTTTCCTTAAAAAGGACATTGCACGGTTAGAAAATGTCCAAAACAATTTTACTAGAAAACTAGTTCTTCGCTGTAGCGGCCTGCCTTATAGTGACATCCCCAATGGGGTGGAGAGGCGTCAACGGCTGGACTTGCCCAGCCTGAAAAGCAGACGTGATAAGTACGACCTCCTACTAGCTTTCAAAATCCTTCACGGGATCACATCAGTTTCTTCAAAGATGTTCTTCACCTTGGCTCAGTCCAGAACTAGAGGAGGCGCGCGTAAACTCGCGACACGGGCTTCTCGTACGAATGTCAGGTCAAAATTCTTCTCAGTAAGAGTGGTTTCCGCCTTCAACTCCTTAATCGCACAAGGTTGTCTAGGGCTCAAACTCAGCACTTTTAAAAATCTCCTTAAGAAACTGGTTATACCTCGGTAAGGCTCAATTTTTCTCGATTTCATTTGCCTTCTTCTTGTCCAACGTTGCTCATAGTTTGCTGGCCTGATTTCTGTGGCTTTTGATTATTGTTCTTTAAAATTCTTTTATCGTGCTTCCCCTTGTCCCCCTTTCATTTCTCGTCGTGCTGGTTGTTTTGTTTCGTTTTCTTCCTCTTCTTCTTTGGTTTTTTTGTTCGGTTACTACTAGTGCTAGTGTTAGAGTTGTTATTTTATTTTGCGTCCACCCATGAGTGGATGCCTTTAGATAAAGATAGATAAAGATATTTGAACGCTGAGGAAGAGTTTGATCGGGTATTGTACGATCTTTTTTTCTCGAGCCACGAGAACGACGAAAGATGCCTAATGTTCAGTGCTCCTCATGTCTATTTCGAGCGAAATAAAACTCACGATAAATTTTGCAGTTTCGTATCATGTGCATCTTTAGACACTTTTTTGAGATCCGTTCGAATGGTGTTCTGAAGCCGTTGCATAAAAAGATTACGCATTCGTTATCGCCTGAGAATTCCACGAGGGATTAAATTCCGTGGTCTATACGGAAAGAATTCGACCAGACTATTTTTCGTCCTTTCAGCTCAAATGTATTCTCATCCCCTTAGGCGCGAGTTAAAGGTTCTGGTTCGCAGCCTTAATATGGGTTATGACTAGAGTGTCATCTAAGCCAACCAAGCCGTCCCCTGCTTCGGAGTCGACGAATTGGTACCAAGCTTGTCTAGGAGGGGAAATCACTGTTGTTACTGTAAGCCACTACAGGTCATTGTACGCTCCAAACATGCAACTACCCATCTTCAGCATTATTGGAAGACATGGTGAGTATACATTGGATCCGAATGAATCATTTTCGGATATCCGATTCGGATAACCCGATCCGAATCATCCAAAAATCCGGTGTCTGCGAAATTATCGTTATCTGAATCATCCAAAAATCCGGGGTCCGCAAAATCACCGTTATCCGATTCATCCAAAAATCCGGGGCCCACAAAATCGCCCTTATCCGAATCATCCAGTTATCCGAAGATTTTCGATCGGATCCTATGTATAATGGTGAGCCGCGCGAACGGGTTATCAAGCCTTTGTTTCAATGCGTTATTCCCATAGAGCTGTTCCGTTGTGTAAAAGATTACTCATACTTTTTTCCCATAGCCTGAATAATATCTTTACTTACCCGGAAAAGGTCTCAAGCGCAGGTTTGATGGCGAAAACGAACATCGCTGCAAGAATTTCCACTCTTGAAATAGTAGAAAAATATGTTCCATATTGACAAAGTTCTGAAATCTGTTGAGTTAAGCGTCCTGAAATCTTACTATGGAATCGCACAGTCGCACGAGACAATTCTTCCAAACATCGAATAAGCAGAAGAAAATGCAAATCTGCTACTTCATAGACACAGAGTCAGATGTTTTCAATTATTTGCATTGCACTGTTGCATTTTTCTGCATATTCAATATTTATAAGATATTGCCTTGTGCGAATACGCCATTCTATAGTAAACTTCGGATTCCATAACTCGGTAGGATCGACTGTGCAGATGGAGATTTCCGCTGTGGTATTCATTTTCATCGTTAGGATACATGTCTGGATCCACAAATAGTCAAAGCTTATGTTTTCCTGTTTGTTTTGCTTATTTTTGTTCTTTGAAATTATTATTTAGCGTTCATTTCTGTGTCCGAATGTAGTTCTAGATCCCAGTTCTTCAGAGTACTCGCCTTGTTGCGGAGAAGACCCGCATGATGATCCAGAAATGGGTGGAGAACGAGTGCAAAGCGGATGCGTCGCTGTCGCTCGTCGCCACGTTGTATAAGAATTTACTAGCAGATGGATACTCGTTCTCGTCGAGTGAACCGAAGAAGACGAACATCGCTAGGGATATTGCAGCGGTGAGCATCAGGGAAGGATTTTTTGCTGAATGCAGTGCTTTGAGTCATTATGTGTTGTTTTCAGGAGGAAGAGGATGCTTTAGCGAAAGCTATAGCGCTATCACTTCAAGAGGCGGACAAGGCTCCGAAGACCAGCAAGCTTTATCAGTCCTTAAACACGTCACATTCCGCATCCACCAATGGAACGAGTAGTAAGTGAGTGTGCTTTCAAAGCTTTCTCATTCGTTTGTAGGAATATTTTTGTATTTTCTATTTGCGATTTTTATTGGTCCGTTCCGCTATGCCATTTAAGGCTACCATACACCTATCAAAGGTGAATGGGTAGATTTATGGGCTCGTAAAGGACAATATTCTGTTGACAGACGACGCTAGAGAGACCCTGTCAACATTTTTTAACGAGAAGGATAAGACTTCAAGCACTATTGTATTGTTCACGACTCCAGTGGTCGAGAAGGGGACGGAATTTTTTTGCCCAAACATCGCACAGGAGTGTTATTTGGGGGGACGAGCGTTCTACCCACTCGCCCCCCCCCCCCCCCCCCCCTCCCCCCTGCCCCGTCCACCCCTAAGCCCTGGGCTTGCTCGAGTCCAGTGGCTGCTTTACGAGATAGTGGAGACGCAGACTTTTGCCACGCCTCTTTTAAAGGGCGGGGAGTAGAACGCTATCCCGCCCTGTCGAGGCCAAAATCACCGATTTCGCCCAAATTTAGCCCAATGGAGGTTCGTCAGTTGGGCTGCTCATCACGATCATGGCATCGAATTGGAAATTTCGGTCGATTACTGTAAGCTAGGTGGGTGTGGGCGAGTGGACCTGTCTACGTCAATGGAGCCCTTCTCCATCTAGTAGTCGGACGTATTTTCCTACATTCAACTTCGAGTTCACGAAAATTAATTTCAAAAGAAGAATAACAAATCCGTATTCCTCAGCTAAAATTTTTCCACAGGCGAAGTATGACCAAATTTTATGATCGTGCCCGGTTAGTCTTTCTCATCCAAACCTCCCGTGATCGGCCGAAATCTCGAAAACGGATATCATATTTGATACCAGCGAACAAATAACCTCTCTGAGCGATGTATCAGCGATTTTCTTCCAACTCTGGATCTTTGGAGTGGTGAAAGTTAATAGAACAGGCATTATATCAGTTAAAAAAGTTGATCATGTGTTTGAGCCCGTTTATACTTCGATGCCGAGCAAAACGACGCCACGCATTGTGGCCATATTGATTTTGCGACGCGATCGATCAATTTGGCCGCTATACGGTCTCCTTATCACCATCATGGCATCGAATTGAAATTTCGGACGATTACTGTAAGCAAATACGGCCACTATTTGGCCACTATGCCATCGCGTCGCTCGTCATCGGAAGTATAAACGGGGTCTTTGAGACATGCTGAATAAGTGGACTTTTAATTTTATTTTGCTGTCAGCAAAAGATTGTTCGCACTTTGCTGGAACAAGGACTTGGGAAGAGAAATGCATCTGCTTTAGTAAGTGTTCAGCTTGAAGTTCAAATGTTATAAACGCAGTTAAAGTCTTGTGCTAGATGAGCGTTGTGTAATGAGACATTGTGGAAGTTCAACATTGCTTAACTTCAGAACAAACGAACGCACTGTTCGAGCTCTGTACGACTTCGAAGCCGCAGAGGACAATGAGCTTTCGTTCGTCAGCGGTGATCTCATAACTGTAACCGACGATAGGTTGGTTTTCTAACCAGCGAATTCCTCTGTTCTTCGCAACTCAAAAATCTCACCGTCATTCAGTAATCCGAACTGGTGGTGCGGCAGAATCGGTGTACAACAAGGACTGTTCCCTTCCAGCTTTGTTACCTCAGATCTTTCCGAAGTTAAGGTCAGATTTCTTATCTTATAGCTTGAAGTTGACTGCTGCTTATATGAGCTGATTTAATTAGCGGACGTACAAATTTATTTTTGATGTCATCTTTAATAACTTGGTGTTGCATTAAATAAGATTCGTAGGTCTTTCGCTGTCGTTCTTGTTTGCGGCTCTAAAGCTAGCGCGATAGAAGTTTTGAGACTTTAGTCAAATGTGTTTTCATCGCTTTTTTACTGCGTCTTGAGTCAGAGGAGTAACAGAGGTTTTCTTCTAGCTTGAACCCGCTGTATCGACAACAACAGCTCCTGCTGCTCCTCCAACCACCATTGACGAGTCGGTGTTGTTGCGTTGTATTCAGATGCTGGAGGACTGTGATCCCACCGGGGAAACACCAGATCCTCCAGAGTTAACATCCGTGAGTTTCTTAGTATCACTTCTATCAGTTCTGTTTTATTTACTTATTTATTTATTCATAGCGTGGACATGATACTCACGCGTAAACAAATGAGAAGGAAGAAGGTTCTAATAAAAAAAATCACAAAACAGCAACCAAACATGGATAAGAGGCATTAGTAACTCCGGATGTTTTGGTTCTATGCGGAAAGGAATTACGTTGGTTAAAAGCTAGTAGACAATGCAAGTTGAAAATTCAAAAATGAAGGATATTGTCGTGCGTATATGACTTTGCTCGTCTGTTTACCTACCAAGAAAGGGTCTTATCGTGAGGCGTATTTCTGAACGACAAAAGTGAACACCTTTGCGAATATAATAATAATAATAATGTATAATATAATATAAAATTTCGATAAACACTGTGCAACGGTAGCCAACAAAGCTAGGAAAGTCATGTTTAATCTATTTAGAGCCTTGTCTTCAAATGACAATTACATTCTTCTCTAGACGTACAGGGTTTTTGTCAGGCCAATACTGGAGTATGGTACGCCAGTTTTTAACCCTTACACACGAAGAGCTAGTGATATGATAGAATGAGTTTAGAACATCTTCACCAGAAAGCTTATGATACGTAGCTTAAGGTTTGCATATGACCAAATTCCGTCAAGTAAAACCAGGAATCGTGAATTTGGGCTCGACACTCTTGAGTTTAGAAGAAAGAGGAATGACCTATTGCTCTTTCACAAAATTGCTAACGATGCAAGCAGTATAAAACTCACTGACCTAGTGACGTTGAGAGCATCTAATACTCGTGGTGGTACAATAAAGTACGATGCTGGAGGAGCCAAGCGAAATTGTAGGCGTTTCTTTCTCTTGCATAGGACCCTCCTTTCATATGAGAAGCTTCGCAGAAGACAGAATCTTCCTGGGAGTTACGAGGCTTTTAAAAAATTCCTGAAATCACATCTGGAGCCGTAACTTACTGATGCCTTAGACGTCCACCATTTACTTTTTCACCTAGATAATATGTGTAGATTGAATCTGCTTTTCCTATTCGGTGATTTTTCATACAGTTTGCGCACGATTGTACTTGTACTCGTGCAAATAAATAAATAAAATATCCACTCTTCATTTATCAGAGAAAACCCTATTGCATTTCTGCAAAGTCGTTGAACCTATCAAATTAGGGGCTCGATGCCTACTAGGAAATCGCAGTCTTAAAACGCAATAGTTTCCAAGCACCGAATATGCAAAAACGCAGAAATTCACACTGCGTCATGGGCGATGTGTGAGGCGTTATGCACTATTTTTGCATTTTCTGCATATTTAATGTTTGGAAGCTTTTGTGCGATTCCATAGTAAGCTATCGAGGCCCTAACTCATGATCAGTAGGCTCATAAAAATGTATTCCTCGGTTCTTGAAGTCACATTGGAATACGGCGCATCACGAGTTTGGGATCTTATACACCAGCGATGCCTCTGGCGGCAAGCGGCTCGGAGCGCAGTGGAAGTGACGTTGCTTCATGTGAGGAAGGTCGTCGGTTGGGTTCTTATGCGCTGCTGCACTTTTGCATTTCAACTAACTAGTTGAGATTTAGGGGATTCTGACGTCTATACCATTTTCAGGTTTTTTGCCTAGTTTTCCAGCTGCATGCTGTGGTATTCAACATGATGATGTAGAAATGTTCAACATCAGTGATACACAGGTACAAAGTGCATGAAGCAGCACTGGGCACAATACGGGCAGCGTATAAAGGTTACAGGATCACTCATCACAGTCTGTTTCCATACATGGACCAATGACCTCGGGAAAAACCATCCTGGTCGGATTTTCAAAAGAGACCAGGATGTGACGTCGGAGGTGGTTAAAATGAGAAGAGAGGTGTGCGGATCCCGCAAATTAACCTAAACGGCATCGATACACTCTTTCCTTCATCTTTGCCTGTCACCTGTAAATCAGAGGTCTACTGAAGATTTTCTAAAACATAACACCAACAATGTCCGTCGATGCTCGAGTGGTGATCCACCTGCTATCGCTGAAGTGTGGTCCACCTTTTGACAAGAAACCTTCAAGGGAAGAAATCAAGCTGGCCGAACGGATGGCCAGCATACTCAAGGACTTCGAAGCACGTCAACTTGAAGTTGACGAAGACGTTGTGGTTAAAAATCCGGCCAGTAATAAACAGGTCGCAAGAAAGGGTACACTTCACGGCGTACAGCTGGAAAATGCGCAGAAAACGTCTGAAAATGGTGTAGACGTCAGAACCCCCAAATCTCAACCAGTCAGTCGAAATGCAAAAATGCAGCAGCGCAGAAGAATCGAACCCCCGACCTTCCTCGCATGAAGCAACGTCACTTCCACTGCGCTCCGAGCCGCTTGCCGGAAGAGGGATCGCGGGTGTATAAGACTCCCAAATTCGTGATGCGCCGTATTCCACTATGACTTCAAGGACCCCTTACTCCTTCGGTTCAACGACTTGGCAAAAAATAGACACATTTTTATACTAATTGAGGGGTGGGATTCTCCCTATATGACTCGCTCCTCCGTTCAGACGTACGCTTCAGACCCTTCCCTTGTTAGTGCTATGATTGATCAGTGCTTGTTTAGGTTGAACAAGCGGCTCTCGCTCAAGGTCCACTGATCGATGGGCGACTAGCTGCTATCGATGCCCAAGTGAATGCGCTATCCCAGGTATTGGTTGTGCGCTTCTTCTACGAGTGTGTCTCTATGACTGGTACAAGAGATAATTTGTTTAGGTTGATATGGCGATTCGAGATGTGTTGGCCCTCTATGACGAAGCTGTGCAAAAGGCTCATTACCAAGTGAGTTCATTTCTTTACTTTTTTCGTAATTTTGTTTGTTTTTTGTCACTGGTTTTCTCCTTGGTTGTCTAGCTTCCCAAGTATCTTTTAGAAAAAAAAACATTAGCTTAGCGTGCGACTCCATTAATTGTGTCGAAAAATGGCAGCCTGGAACCATTTAGTTTATTATCTTGCTCAGCTGCAGTTCAACCCGAGCAAGGATAAGTGTGTGCTCATCCCACAATGAAATCACTTCCTTAACGATGTTTTCATGCGATCAAAACTCGAGCGCCAGGCGAGACTCGAACCCTCAAATCGTGCTTACAGGGCGGGAATGCTTTATGCCATTGCACCATCGCTGCTATTTGATCGAACGTAACATCCGCCCCTTGTAATGGCCCCACCTGGTGAGCAGCAGGCGTGTTCAAATCCCGCTTGGCGCTCGAGTTTTGGTCGCAATAAAACATCGTTATAACAGCTTACAACCTTGATGCGAGCCACTTGACGCTTAGAGAGTGATTTGAAGTTGATTTCACACGAGATGTTCCAAGTGCTTTGTCTTTGATTCCGCATCGTGAAAGCTAGTCGTACTGTTTGCAAAATTCCGATTTCTACTTACTTAGACTAACGATCGGTAAGCAACTTCTCGTTTTAATTTTTCTTACCATTAGTAAAAAGAGTGTTATACAGATCCATAGCGTGCATAGGTCGGCCTGGAAATCTGTAAAGATGTCTTTCAAATACACAGAGTAACTCGTCAGCATAATATGGTTGAAGAGGAAACTCTTTTGACAGTGAATTTTTTCGTACTTTTCATGCTAGGGTTTACCATTCTGGCTCAGTTCTAGTACTGGGGTGAACACCGCTAGGTAAGCGAAATATTCAATCCTACTGTAGAGTGGGAGCGCCTTATAGCGTAGTCGGAGGGTGCGCTGTCTGTCGTGTGCTCCCAATTCCATGTTCTTAGGTTGGATTTGCTTCTCAAGCTAGCCATGTCTATCTGTCCGAGGTCGGAGAATTGGTGCCTGACTTGTCTGACGGGGATAAAACGCTAATTTCTCCATAGGCTGGCCGCCGCATGTCATTTTTATAGGCCACGTGCGCATTCAAGCAGTCTCCCCAACATAGAAGCAGAGTGCGTGGCGCAAAAGCGATTGGATTGTTTAACGTCGACTTTTCTCCTTACTCCTTTCCCTAGGCTGTATATCTACCACTATCTACCACTATATAATTGAGTTAGCTCCCTGCCCTGTAGATGGTGAGGCGTATCTCACTCAGGTTGGAAACCTGGCTGAGATACGCCTCGTGGAACCATGAGCAATCTCATGGAACCCTTTGCGACGCCTCCGCGTACCTCGCGCGGGCAACGTCTGCCGTTCAACATGGGATGTTGTTACAGCAGAGGACGCGCAGCCTCCTCCTGCTTGACACAACGGCATCTGAGCGCACTTCTGAGTGCCTGAATCCAAAAGACGGGTTCCTTTCGTCACACCACAACCTTCTGGAGTCAGAAGAGGAGACACCGTCGTCCTACGACGAGGGATCGCATTCAGAATTGAGCATGAGATGCTGCTGCAGCGGAGGAAGCGCAGCCTCCTTCTGCTTGACACAACGGCGTCTGCGCGCGTTTCTGAGTGCCTGAATCCAGAAGACGGGTTCCTTTCGTCGCATCACAACCTTCTGGAGACAGAAGAGGAGACACCGTCGTCCTGCTACGAGGGATCGCATTCAGAATTGAGCATGAGATGCTGCTGCAGCAGAGGAAGCACAACCTCCTCCTGCTTGACGCAGCGACATCTACGCGCGCTTCTGAGCGTCTGAATCCAGAAGAGGGGTACCCTTTACCGCGCAACAAGCATCTGGGGTCAAAGGCACCGTCGTCTACGACGAGCGACCGCATCCAGAATTCAACATGGGATGCTCCTCCAGCCGAGGAAGCACAGCCTCCTCTCTATTGACACAGCGACATCTGCGCGCCTTTCTGAGCATATGGATTCAGAATACGGGTTCCATACGTCGCGCAACAATCGTCTAGAGCGAGAAGCGGTTCACCGACGTCGTGTGACGAGTGGATGACATTCGGAGTTCAGCATTATCCCAAGTTGAACGGAAAATTTTACCCGCGTGAGATACGCCTTTGCGTACCTCTCACGGACAATGTTTGCCGTTAACATGGGATGTTGTTACAGCAGAGGACGTGTAGCCTCCTCCTGCTTGACTCAGCGGCAACTGCACGCGTTTCTGAGCGTTTGATTCTGAATACGTGTCACTGAAGTCTGCCTTGAGCATGGGAGGACCACTAAGGGGTGGTGGAGAAGGCAAGTGAGGGGCCTTTAGAGGGGCAGGTGAGCGTCCAGGAAGGAAAGGAACACCTGAAGGAGGGACCAGGGCGGGGAAGCCAGCAAGAAGGGAACAGTAGGGGGTCAATAGTGAAAACAAGGAAGTGGGCCAGGGGATGGGACCAGGAAGGTGGGGGGGGGGGGGGGGGGAAGACCAGTAAAGGCGGACCAGCAATTAGATCTAGAAGGAAGAAACGAGTGAGGGGGAAGCTGGCGCCCGGATTCGGAAGACGTGTCAACAGTGGAGGGGCCGAAGTACTGCGCAGCACAAACCAATGATGTTACTAGACGCTGTGGAGAAAATGTCTACGATGAAAGGTACCGAAGTGGTGAACGGCTTGATGCCGATGAAGTACGCAGCAGGTCCTAGATGTTAGCGAATTTTAAGTTTGACAAAAGCTACCTTCTTTAGGTCAGTGATGGTGCAAAGTCGCGCGAAGCGCGCAAGTGCGAGACACGCCGTTAGGCGTGTCGGGGCACTTGTATTGAATATAATTTAGCTTACGAGGGATATCACCGAGTAGGGTAATCAGGGAAGGACGCAAGTTGAAGGCCTATCTATTGTCATGTGGTATTTATTTTCACCCAACGGTTTGATTTATCTAGGCGTACCAGCCACCGCCAGTGATGAATGCTCCTGGAGTCGCGATGGCGCAACCCCAAGCCGGTGTGCCAGCAAACGTGAGTTTCACTTCGCTTCGTACGTCAGACCTTCCAATTAGCTACAGATCCTCATTTTGTTTAGTATCGATCCCCTTTGATGTGAACATTGTCAAAGAATGCTGGCTTTAGAGAAAATGTCGTGGGCGATTAGCACGAACAAACGTTTCTCGCGGTATAGCGAGTAGCATTTTGAATCCGTAACACAAACATTGCGGGTGCCGGGCTCTTCAGTACAGGAAGCTTTGCACACTGGCCTCGCATTATAGCAAAAACTGCTAGAAGTGTATTTTCTAGGGAGTAGAATGTGGAGTATGAGATTTAGCGATTGTTGTTCTGTTAACTATTCGTTATTTTACTGTACAGGGGTACGCAAAAATTACCCGCACAAAGACATCACAGTGTAACTTCAACGAAAATGCGGATTTGACAACGAAACCTAACACATATCTTCTTTATTCTATTACTAATAAAAACATATCAAAGTCATTCGAAGTGGCCGCCTTTCTCACGAGCAGAAGTCTTCAGAGGAGTAACGAACGCAGCACTCGTGGCACGGAGGTAGTCGTCGCTCATTTCGTTCCATGCTTCAGTCAGGGAAGCTTTCAGAGAAGCCAAACTTGCGAGTCGAGCACAGCAAACATTGCTCTCAATAACCGACCTGCAGAGAAATCGAGAGGATTCAAATCCGGTGAATTCGAAGGCCAGTCTTCGTGCGCAATAAAATCCGGGAGCTCACGTTTGCACCGCTGCTGCGGTGTCCTCGCCTTGTGTGCAGGCGCAGAGTCCTGCTGGAAGCACCATCTGTCATTACCAAAATATGCGTCGGCCCAGGACTTCAACACGTCCTCCAAAATCGTTTTCTGGTACGTGTTCTTGTTAATTTTGACGCCGGATTCGAGAAAAACTAATGGCGACTTGCCGTTTGAAGTAATCGCACCCCAAACCATAACTGAAGCCGGATGTGCCGTTCTAGCGGCCAGTTTCCCGTCGCGAATAGCAGCTCCAATATTCTGTGAGAGAATGTAGCCGTTTGACGATTCACCGTGGGTTCCAGGGTGAAGACTTTCTCATCAGAAAAAACGATCGCGCGGTGCGTGCCGCTCGCGAACCGCTTCAGCAAGTTCTTGCATCTTCGTTGCCGCTGGGCTTTCATTCTCTCACGTTGAGTACGATATGGATACATCTTAATCTTGTTGCTGACGATGGTTCTAACAATGCTTGCAGAAATATTGAGTTTTTGAGCCATTTTTCGCATTGAACGGCGAGGATTACGAGAAATCCGATCGCGAATCTTTTTCGTCGTTTCGGGAGTGATAGCAATCAATTCCCTTCCTCGTCCAGTCCTGTCTGATAAAGTCTCAACCTCCTCGTACCGTTTTATGGCATCATACACCGTTCGTCGAGGAACATTGAGAACATTGGCAATAAAAACAGCGCTGCGACAAGAAAGGTGCAGACTATAGTTGTGCTCTCGCAAAATTTTCGAATATTCGAATGGTTTCGAATGCTCGCAATTTTCGAGCATTCGAATTTCGAATAGATTCGAAAAACGCGATTTTTTGAACATTCGAATTCGAATACATTCGAAAAACACGATTTTTTGAACACTCGAATTCGAATGCATTCGAAAAACGCGATTTTTTGAACATTCGAATTCGAATACATTCGAAAAACGCGATTTTTTGAACACTCGAATTCGAATACATTCGAAAAACCCGATTTTTTGAACATTCGAATTCGAATGTATTCGAAAAACGCGATTTTTTGAACATTCGAATTCGAATATTCAAATTCGAATGAAAATCATTCGAATACCTATTCGAATAGGTCATTCGAGCACAACTATAGTGCAGACTGGTGATTTCCGATCGTTTCGGATTTCGCTTTGCCATTACCTCTCTGAAAGCATTCATGGACTCAAACTTGGAATGCGTTCGCGTATGGTATTATTGTATAACATATTCCAATATGGAGCTCGGAATTCAGTTCTGCTAGTAGTTGTGGACTGCGTCGTACCCTGTGCGGGTAATTTTTGCGCACCCTGTATATGCTTCTCCATCTTCACATGGGCGCCGACAACCTACGTGTGCGCCGCGTCAAAAAGTGTGCTCCAGCTCCAATTGTGCGCTCTTATGCCAAGTATTTATTCCGATCTGGCTTTAGCGGTCTTAGCAATTCCCCAACGGTGCAATTCCAATAGGGGGAGGGCAGTCCATTATGAATTGTTTAATGGTAGCTACGCATCAATACATACAACATGCAATACAACATATGAATGCCTTAACTTACCTGATACCCTCCCTTGGAAATGTCCGAGCGGTACGCCGAAACACTAAAACGATTTCAATATGGGACTATGCAGGGGGTCGAGCGTCAACCCCCTCGTCCCCCTGGCCCGCCTACCCCCAACCCCCGGGCTTGCTCCAGAGTCCAATAGCTGCCTTACGAGATAGTGGAGACGCAGACATTTGCCACTCCTCTTTTAAAGGGCGGGGGTAGAACGCCACTCCGTCGACTATGCACGATGCAGTGAGGGGGCATTATGCACGGCAGCACGGTTGTGATCTAAAACTCTATTTGCTTTGGAAAGAAATTGCAAACCGAGATGCACTAATTAATTAAGGTAATAACGTTCCTTTAACGCGTTTTCATGGTTTTATATTACTCTAATTGTTTCAGGTTTCTGTTCAGTTTGCTGTGTTTTCATTGAAATTGCTGGCTGATGATGGCCGATCGTTTCGGATTTCGCTTTGCCATTACCGCTCTGTAAACATTCATGAGCTCAAACTTGGAATGCATTTGCGTATGGTATAAGTGTATAACATATTCCAATATGGAGCTCGGAATCCAGTTCTACTAGTAGTTACGGACTGCGTCGTACCTTGCCCGGGTAATTTCTGCGCACCCTGTACGTCAGTGCATCTTATGTTAATCCAAGTGATGTTTGAGCAAGTTTTTATACGTGTGTAGAAGACGGTGAATCCATACTTTATATGCATTCAAAAAGTACCCATATATATGGCGTAAAATTCGCCCTAGGAAGCTCATATGCTAACAGACTGCGCAATCGTCAGAGTCTCTGCCATTTATCCTGCCTTCTGAACTGTTACTCCCGGATCCGTTCAGCCATACGATGTTTCAGCCGGTGGTGAATTTCCCTCCAACGTCGTCACAAGTCCAGCCGGTCTACCAAACTCAGCCGTACGCCAACGGTCCCGCTCAGCCGCTCCCGGTGTCCAACGTCCAACCGTTGCAAGACTCCCAAGCCGCCTACGCACAATATGCCACCGTACCCCAGACAGGATACCAGCAACAGCCACCGCAAGTACAGCCGGAATGGAACACCATGCAGCAGCAACAACAACCGCTGCAGCAGCAGCATCACGTTCAAAATTACTGAGGTAAGCTCTGACCAGTAGGCTATCCTAACGATAGGCCTGAATGGCCGAGGTGGATTAGATGTTCAGACGCGTCTCTGCCTCGGAAACGCGAAGATGTACCTCGATGATCCGAGTCCTGCACAGAGCAGGGTTACACTCGATTAGAGAGGAAGTGTAGTAGCCTCTCGCGGTTGGGAATTTGCTCCGCATAAATGGTAGTCGAATTGTTTATTGGGTAGAATAGTGGGCAGATAGGAAGATGGTCGAGGGTCTGATCCGAAGTTTGACATAGGAGGACGTGCCGGCTGTCGCGTGCACCCGATACCAGGTTGCTAGTTCGGATTTCACGCCCAGGACAACCACGGCTTTCATCCCTGCATCCCTACGGGTCGAAGAGTTGGTACCAGACTCGTCTAGGAACGAAGCACGAAAAAAAAAGAATGAGTGACGCCGTCTTTTATCCTTTATATTTTTAGGCCAAACAAATATTTCACCTTTCCGGTATCAGTGAATTGGTACCAGAGTTGGCTACGAAGGATAAAAAGCTGAGCTGCCAGAAGTAATCGCAAACGCCAAATACGCATTCAAAACTGATTTCCACGACGTCCTTTATAAGTAGAATGTGTGTCGCATCCCATCATCGTTTATCATTTTTAGTCCTCTTATCGCCACCCGCCGCCAACATTTCACACTTCAAAAATGATAATTAAAGATAAAAAGGACAAAGGACTGCGTTACTCAACCCCTTTTGGGATGCCGCCACACACCCCACTTCTACGGGACGTCGTGGAGGCGATTTGAATGCGTATTTGGCCTACCTTGCGGTGGCCAGCCGATGAACAAGACAGCGCTTTATTCTTCCCAGACAAGTCTGGTACCACTTCACCGACCCTGGAGTGATGGAAGGCTTCGTTGTTGGCCTGTGCGGGAAGTTCCGAACCAAGAACCTGGTATCGGATGCGCGGGATAGCCCGCACCTCTTCCGACTGCGCTACACGCACTCAAAAAATGGTAATTAAGCATAAAATCCAGTAATGTTGCTGGTGGATCCATTCTTACCTTGGTCGGCATGAAAAACAGAATGACAAATAGCGGAACCGAACCTTTGATCTCCAGGCTATCAATTAGTCACACCATCCAGTAAACCATTCGACCGCCAACATGCGGTGTAGAAAATTCTTACCCTCGAAAGGCTATTACACGTAATTTCTGATCCGGCTCCAGTCAAGATAGTTTCATTTTCGTATTTCTGAGGCAGAGGCGCTTCTGCCCATATACACCACGTCCGCCGTTCAGGCCTACCGTAGTGATGGTCTCCAGGTGAGTTCTGTTTCTTGACGTTCTCTTTATGGATTCGAATGCCATGTTTCAGATGGTCACGACTAGGTTGAGATGATTGTATGGCGGTGGTTGCTGCGCGAGGTGTCATCGTGTTCATTTCAATGCTAGGTGATCTGAGTGTACATACGTACTATTATACCATTTTTACCAATGCAAGACAGATTCTGTGTATAAATTATTTATTGAAAGGTGTTCGAGAATCATAGTAGATTGCGTTAGGGAGGCTTTTATCTCGCAAGCGGATTTAGATGAACCTATACGAGATCCTAACGTCCATATGCCTAGTATGAACGTCTACTTGAGATGTGATGTATCCGTATTGTGACCCTTACTTCAGTTGTAATTAGTTGTTGATTTTTTTTTGGTAGCAGAAAAGTGACGACTCCTGTTTGGTAGTGGAGTCTCAGGGGTACTGTGATAGAGTGGAGGGCCAGTTTGGCTTCAAAATGTCTCGACCTCTACAACCTGGACGGACTCCCGACAACTATTTCAGGAACAACGCCACCGCCGCGATGTTCCATTTGTGAGGGTCCGAGCACGGCATCATCACAGCGGCGACAAGTTCAGTGCGAGTGACGTCGTTGTAGAGCGGCACGGCGACGCACTCATTCTCCTTGTAGATCGCTTGGGAGCCCTGAAACATCGATACTATGGTCCTTCAGCTACGCTTCGGTACTACGTGTTTGGAGCTCCTTGCTTACTTCTGTTTGGTTGTACCGCTGCTTTTCGAACATGGAAGGATGAAGGAGGCGTTACTCAATCCCTTTTGGGATGCGCCGCGCATTCTGCTTCTACGGGATGTTGTGGGGGGGGGGGGGTGATATGATGCCGTATTTGGCCTATATAATGGTTGTGGTGGCCAGCCGGTGGACAAGTCAGTGTTTTATCCTTTTCGGACAAGTCTGGTACTAATTCACTCATCCCGGAAGGATGATGGAAGATTCGATTGGCATGGGCGGGAAATCCGAACCAAGAACCTGGTGTCGGCTGCACGCAACAGCCGGCACTTTTCCGACTGCGCTGCACACGCCCAACAACTAACCAACGCCTTAGAAATCTGGGTTCTATAAAAGTATAGGGCCCATGTAGCGCAGTGGGAGGAGGTGCCGGCTGTCGCGTGTACACGATACCAGGGTCCTGGTTCGGATTTCCCGCCCAGGCCAACCAAGCCTTCCATCCCCTCGGGATCGATGAACTGATATCAGAGTTGTCTGGGAAGGATGAAGCGTTGACTTGTTCATCGGCTCGCCACCGCAAGTCATCGTATCGCCAAATACGCATTCAACTCTCCTCCACATCCCGCATAAGCCATCCTTTATCCTTATTTTTTTATCGTCTCAGTGGCTTGGAAAAATGGTTAGAGGTGCACCAATAGTCGCGTGGACCCCGAATCGACGTTGTTGGTTCGGGTCACGCACAGGACGACCAGATCTTTTAGCCCATAGAGTGGTGGTGAATGGTCCCACTAGTCTACCCCATACATCGGTAAGGCGTAAAAAAGAACGATTGCCTTCTAAACCAGCGGACGGTTTCTTAAAGCGGTTCAACTAGGCGAAGGAATCTTACAGTTTTCGTCCAACCGAGTGTTAGCTGCGGAGCATTAGTCACCGGTGGACTGCTGACTGCAGTGTCGCGTAGCTTGCCGTCGAAAAGCGCACCTTGTAGGAGGACACCCTGAATAATTCTTGTTCGGTTTAAGATACAAGATCCTTCGCAACAGTACGAGAGAAGCCCATACCTGAACTTGAATCGAAATGTCTTGCGAGAGAAGTGAGGCGTCCCATGCTGAGGAGAGTTGAAGCATGTCCATAGTACAGCCACTTGTTCTGAAATGGGAAGTGTAGTGGCAGAAGCACTTCACTCCGATGAGCTATCATCGTCTAACGTTACCTGGCTGTCACTTGTCTGAGGGCATTCAGCAGTCGGCCGGGTCGGAACAGCTTCGAAAAGTCGACTGGTTTCTGACGAATGGCGCTTTGATCAGACTGAGACGCCAGCTCTTGCACGGACTTCGCCTAAACTCCGATGCAGTGTCGTATGGGAGTGTGGTTAAGAAATGAGGGCATGAGCTACAACGGCTGTTTTAAGTAAATTATTTTTTATTTAAGGGCGTGGAATGTGATCACGCGTATGAAATTATCACAAAACCAAATGAAAATAAACATGAACAAATGACTACAAAGTAGTGTTTGCTAAATGTGAACAAAGCAGCACAATCAGGGTCCAGGAAAAGACTAAAATTGACAATAACAAGTCATTTCTCCATATGCTCACGGAAGGCCTGCACAGACAACCCCAACGACATTTTGTCACCACTTAGTATCGTGTTGAATTGGCTGAGGTCCCTGTAGGTGAACAAATTTGTCCTAATAATATCATTGCTGTAAAAGGATAAAAAGAGAGGATAAGGGACGGCGTTACTCAATCCCTTTTGGGATGCGCCACGCATTCTACTTCTACGGGATGTTTTGGAGGCGATTTGAATGCGTACTTGGTCCGGCAATGACACGCGGTGACCAATCGATGGGGAACTCAGCGTATTGTCCTTCCCAGGCAAGTCTGGTACCAAGGATGGAAGACTTGTTTGGCCTGGGTGGAAAATCGGAGCCAGGAACCTGGAATCGGGTGCAGTCGACAGCCGACGCCTCCTCTTACCATTCCCTTTCTTGGGAAAGACTTCAAGAAAGAAAAAGAGGGACCTATCAGTTAAACCTCACCGTATTTGCCAGATTGTGCAAACATTTATAAAATAAGTCACAGTTTTTGAAGCTCTCAAAGCTCTTTTACCTAACTCATCGAGGCAGTGCAAAAGACTCGTTGATAGGTATGTCCAGGACGCTCCTTACTAGAACAAGTTCCCAACTCATGGTGAGCTTTTGCTATGCTATTTTGACAGGATGTAGGGCCCTGTGAGTACAGTCCAGAACTACAGACAGTTTTTGCTGAACGCTTTCTTAAAGACCTGAAAAAGAGGTGCGAAAACGTGTATGCAACACTTATCACCACCTATGACGCCCCACGAGATGTGCCCCTCGGTGACGCAGTCCTCATAGGAGCACACCGGGGCTTTTCAGTTCGAGTCCGAGTGCTGCTAATGTCTTTGCACATATAGGTTTGTTGTTATTACGCTTTTCCATGATCACAGGAGTCAATTATAGGCAATCAATGCTTACAACAAACCAAGGCTGTCTATTTGCGCCTTCATATGTGCTAGTTTTTCAACGATGCGTATCTGTACCACTACCATATCATACCATGGTAGTAGTGATACCTTACGGTTGAATATCGTGAAGTCGGGCCATGTCTTTATGCAAGCGTAGTAAAAGTGTCGTTCTCATCTGAGCGTTGTTGTCGGTCGACTGCTTTCCATCTGCGCACCGGATTTCCTTGGTAGTATAATGAAAACGGGACCTTGGCGAAGGTGGAGAATATTGTTCCTCACTGGCTTTTGTAAGATGCTGCTGGTGTGACAAACGCTTGTGTTTATTTGTTTCATAGTTTTGTCCCATAGCTGTTGAAAGACTTATTTCCAGAGAAATGACATGGTGCAGATACGCATCGTTGATTTTCAACGATGAGGGCGCAAATAGACAACCTTGCTTTATTGTAAGCATTGATGCTCCAAAATTGACTCCTGTGCTCATGAGAAAGCAGAATAACAACAATCTAATATCCGCAAAAATATTGGCAGTACGCGAACTCCAGCTTAGCCCGTCGGAGTGCATCTGTGAGGCGGCACTCCTACCGACTACGCCACCGAGGCATATCAAGCAGGATGCCATAGGGGTTGATGATTGTTGCGCACACGTTTTCACTTTTTCTTTTCCGGTATTTAAAAAGCGTTCAGCAAAAACTAACTGTAGTTCTGGACTCCTCTCACACTGCCCTAGATCCTGTAAAAATAACATCGCAAAAGCTCACCATGAAATGGGAATCTTTCCTTGTTCGTCCATCCCGTTTTGATGACTTCAATTGTTTTGTTCATTGTTGTTTTAAATGCTATTTCTTAATCGTACTTTAATTTTTTATCTGCGTGGTGCTCCACGTGGTGCTCAACGTACAAAATAAGTAAGTAAACAAATAAAATAAGGTCACAGTTTTACCTTGTAGACTAGTGTCGTCAGATATTCGGCCGGATCTCGTGGACCGGACCACATGTCCTGCCATGCATCTGGTGTCTGCAACAGTCGCAATGAGCTCGTACTCATCCATAAATTCACGAAAAGATCGCATGTAAACAAAGGTTCCCTTTCATCCAGAGGATAAATGCCCAGCTACATAGTGCCACGGAACTTGCGAGATGGCTCAAATGAAAGCTAACCTGATGCAGCTGTAGAGATTTGATGGACTCCAGTGTCACCTTATCAGGTAACAGGGTTCCTCGGATGCTCTTATTAATCAGCGTGAGATTGGCGTGAATCTTCTGCATCTGTAAACGCAACAGCTATCATCTGATATGAGAGAAAATTGGAAAAAATTAAGGAGCAAGGTTACTATTACCAGTTTCACGGCATGGATAAACTCCAAGGACATCATCTCCGCCAGCGGATCCGTCGACTCCTTGACGGCGGGTATCTGGAGAGTAAATTTCACTGACAGCACTAAGGAGAACGGCGATAAGTACCTGTCTACTGTGCAGGTCGCCTCCTTGGCATAGTCGTTTCCACAGATGCAGAATGGGATTGCAGGCATCAGCCCAGCGGCTACGTTCGTTTCCGCTCAAGGTGCTTCCTTAACACGGTTGAGTTATCGATGATGCCGTCGGACTGCTGATTCCTACGCGGTTTAGCCGAGACGTTTCAGCTTCTTATTACTATTATTACTATACTATGCGCGGTAGCAGAGTGGAAAGAGGCGGCGGTTGTCATGTTCACCTCGAATCAAAGCTCTTGGTTCGGATCCCGCTCAGGTCATCTATCTTCCGACCATTCGAGATAAGTTAAGTGACACACGACACGTATGTGAAAGACAGAACACTATGGACTTCGCACATATGCGAAATGAAGGGTAAAAGACGCCGTTACTCAATCCCTTTTGAGATGCGTCACGCATTCTACTTCTACTGGATGTCGCGGAGGCGATTTAGATGCGTACATATTTGGCCATACAATCATGACTTGCAGTAGCCATCCGATGGATGGGTCAGCGCTTTATCCTTCCCAGAGAAGTGGTAGCTACTCACCGACTCCAGAGCGATGGAAAGCTCGGTTGGCCTGAGTGGAAAATCCGAACTCAGAACGTGGAATCTGGTGCACGCGACAGCCGGTGCCTCCTCCGACTGCGCTGCACGCGCCGATAGCTAAATAACGGCGTACATCATTACGGGACGGCACTTATTTTACTTTTCCGGGTTGTGGTAAAGGCAACTTGAATGCATATAGGTGAAGTATGCACTCAGAATACTTCACGTTATCCAGTGAAAGTAGGCTGTGTGTGCATTCCAAGCAGGGGCTGATTATCTCCGTCCTTTACATTTTTATACTCTAAAGCTCAATGTTTCCAAGCGGTTTTGCCACTAGGCTCAGTGAATATTAAGACCTTAACGAAATGCAGCGAAAGATGGCCTAGTCATGTAAAGATATCTCCACTTGCTGTGCAGTAGTCCGTCGTTGAGGATTCTGCCGGCCACTATGTTTTTCGCGGATCTACGGAGAGACCGACAAGCAGACGAATTCACCCTTTACATGGGAAAATTGTAGTGATTCTTTCTTGAATAAAACCTTGGCTCCAGATGGACTTGATTGTGCATTGATTGCCTTCACAGTTGAGGGGTTCCGTATTCTTTTGCACATTTAACCGCTTACCGGTCATTCGCATTCTGGCTATCGTCTCTTCTGCCTCGGTGAGCTGCCAGGAGAAGCGGATGTTCAGAGGAAGACCGAAAAGATGAGGATCGTCTTCGGAAGGAATTGACGTAGCGATGAAGTTTTGAATCTCCTGCAAGCCCATAAATTTTGTAGGAAATTTCACTTCTCTGCATATAAAAAAGCGAGGATGATGCTAATGGATAGAAAGATGGATAACCACGTAATTAACTTATGGTTCACCAGCTCCATGATAGGATAGTTAACTGTTCTTGCTGCTAGCGTTTAAGTTGAAGATACCTTAATATTATCGACCGCAAGCAGCTCAACACCTTTGGCCAGCATCTGTCCCGCACGTCCAGTGACTTTGTCGGGATTGAAGAGCGTCGCGAGATAGGATTCCAGCACCTGGCCATCAAAGACGCTCTCTATGCGCCCACCGTAGACGACAAACTTCAGCAGCCCGCGAATGAACTCCCAGTCAGCTTCTGAACAACACAAATAATGGTTCGAACGAGTAGAAGTTAGAAGCTCTAAGGTGCTTACTTGACTCTTTGATAAGGGTCTCCACGAAGATGCGCGCCACGCGTACGTCGGCGCTGCTGAATTCGTAGAACTTCGTCCAGGCCTGAACAAAGAAGGAATGAAAAATGAAGATCGCATTTATTCGACTTCATGTGGAATGCGCCATGCACTGAAAACGGCATCAACAATGTCCATTTGGACCTTATATGTTCATCATAATTATTCCAGCCCTGCTAGGTTCTATTATTAGCTGTTTGTTTTGTTGCATGAACTTAGATGTTTTAAAATAAATAATGGATTCCGTGCATGAGGGTGTTGAAGTTTCCATGGATGGACTGCGAGTTTCCATGGATGGTCTTGGTCGACATGATAAACTCAGACAGCCTTTCACCTTGCTCGTTCCACTCCAAACCGTGGATTCCGATGTGAAGTTCTTCCGGCGACCTTCGTGGCCCGATCTTGGCGTTGAAGTCGCCGACGATCACCTTGTAGAAGGTGTGATCTTCCTTATAGAACTTCTCCAGCTCCACGTAGAAGGCTTCGACCTCTTCGTAGTCGTATTCGGATGTTGGGACATACGCGACGAATACAGTCAAAGCTGGCACGGAGTCACATCGCTTCAGTCGCAGACGTCCGATTCGTACGAGTCTCTGACAAGCCGAATCAGACGTCTGCGACTGAAGCGATGTGACTCCGTGCCAGCTTTGACTGTATTCGTCGCGTATGCTCCAACATTCTACGACTACGAAGAGGTCGAAGCCTTCTACGTGGAGCTGGAGAACTTCTATAAGGAAGATCACACCTTCTACAAGGTGATCGTCGGCGACTTCCACGCCAAGATCGGACCGCGAAGGTCGCCGGAAGAACTTCACATCGGAACCCACGGTTTGGAGTGGAACGAGGAAGGTGAAAGGCTGTCTGAGTTTATCATGTCGACCAAGACCATCCATGGAAACTCACAGTTCCAGAAGCCTCCCTCTCTACGACGGACCTGGGAATCCCCCGGTGGCCAGTTCCACAACGAGATCGACCACATCATCTTCAACCGCAAGTATTGTCTGACCGACGTTTCCGTTGTCCCCAAGTTCTACACGGGATCGGACCACCGCCTCCTTCGCGCGTGGTTCCGCTTTTCGCGTCAAGGAGACAAGACCGCGAAGTTCAAGAAGAGGAGTCCCAGAACGACCATCAACTGGGACCTCTATTACTCTCTTGTCAGCCTTTGGGAAGATACCGTTATGGACAACGTCGACGAGGAATACGACCACTTCGTGCACCATCTCAGCGATAGTGTATAGGGAGCCGAGAGTTGAAGACCACTAAGAGACGTCTGTCTCCTGGAACTCTCGAGCTGATACGCCAGTGTGGAGCAGCACGAGCGTCAGGCAACGACCAACTGACGTACGAGCTTGCGAACCTATGCAGAGCGGCGATAAAGGAGGATCTTAAGGGGACAAGGACTGAAATGTCTGGCTGAAGCTGCAGAAGCAGGGTTGAGCATCCGCAGTGCCCGCAGGAACTTCGCCAACTTCAAGACCAAGATGACTCCAATGCCCCAACGGAACCGTCACTTCTTCCAGAAGGACGAGAGAAAGAAAAAGTCATTGACGGTTTCACTCTGTTTTCTATAGCCAGATCTATCTATTTAGAGAAGACCTGTCGTACACAGGACACAACTTCATGACCAAAGTGGCCGCTCTCGTATACTTGAATGGAATCGTTACCCATTTCGGAAGAGAAATGGAACATTGAGGAGGAGGAGAAGGCTGTCTTTGTTTCAGGTCACAGATTGGATTCCTATAAGGATCTTCAGTTCTCGCCTATGCAGCCGATATACACTCACCTGTGGAATGAAGGTCCTTCGCTCCTGCAGAAGCGCATGCAGCCAGGCGAGGACGAATATGGCCTGATTCGTGAGAACCGATCGCTTCACATCGTCGATTTGGGTGTAGGTTCGCAGTAGATTATTTCGGATCCCTGGTGTAAGAAATCAAACAATGGTGGATGTCAGAAGGCCACAGGGCATGAAAAAGTAAAAATTCCTAAAAATTTGAGTTTTTCATTGAGTAGCTGTTAAATAGCACAAGGAGAAACTTCACACCAAGAGTATTGTGCTGTAGGCGGACCGAATTTCATGATAAACTGTATTCACTAAATACGAGTCATTCGACCGACCTGGAGGTGGTTCAAACGTGACCTTCAGGCTCCGCTGCAGCATGATGGCCGGAAACTTGTTCTCCTCCTCGGTGGTCATCCACAGACGGAACTTGTCGTGCGGGGTGGTAGCGCTTAGCTCCTGAAGCGGAAGATGCATTCGACGCGAGTCTACCGTCTAAGGTGCATTCTTCCGTGCACACCTTCTCAATCACCGGGATGATACTCAGCATCAGGTGCACGTTCTGCAGACAGAGCCAGTGTCCATCGGTAGAAGCTCGTCGAAGAGCGTCTATGGTCGCCTGCTCCTGCCCCTGACCCATGGAAATCGACGTGTAGTTGTGTAAGCCGATCGTTTTCGCCGCCAGCTCTTCCAGCTCCTGAACAACGAATCATCGAGGTTATCTAGAGTAGGAAGTTTGCCGTTTCCTCACCTGGCTCGGGTCAGCTCCTCCGGCAAGAATCAACAGGATCGGCTCCTGACTGTTGCTCTCAGCCAGCACATGGGAGAGGTCGAACGGCGGCGGATTTATGGATGGAATGGCTGGAACGAAAGAGCAAAATAGGCCTGAAGGTTTGATGGCTTAGCACAATGCGGCCTCTTCACAAGCTGTTCAGCTCGTCAGTGTTCAACAATTTTAGTATCAATAAAGAGTATATGGGTATTTCTCTTACAGTGTACAATCCAAACATTAGCGCTTCTTCGAAAAAGTAGGCTAAATACTGTACTAGCCGCAAATGGCACCATGATGATTATGGATCCAGAAGTGGTATAGTGGTAGAAATGTTCAAAGTGGAGGACGCGGATTCCATTTCACGCTGGAACCAGTATTTCATCTTTCTCGAGAAAATAGGCGAAATACTGCTTCTCGAGAAAAAAATAGTTTCCAAAATATTTTTTTATTATCCAACCACACATTCACTGCAGCCTTTTTTTAGTAAATCAGTAAAAAGAAGAGAATCTTGCATTTCTAGCGACCCATTGGAAACAAATACTAGGGGCTCAAAAGCAAATCAACAAAGCATTAGGTTGTCCCATAAGTCCCCGCCGTTTTCTTCAACGATACATTGCGGATTTAGCCGGCAGTCTCTTGCATAGCGCTATACAGATTTCGAAAGAGAATGATTTGCTCTATCGGAGCATGCATTACATTTCTTTTTACATCCTGAATTTTGTCAATTTTTAGGTCGTTAAAGTGAAAAGTGAATAAGCGAAAAAGTGGTCATCTGTGACAGCTCCTTCTCTCCGCTTAGTTTTGAAATTTTTGCGCAGTTTTTCATGGCATTTGGAAGACAATGTTCTGCACTATAAGAATACGTGTTGGTCCTACTTGCTCACTCGTCCTTTATTGATTTTTAGGCCATCAAATTGGGACGTCCGAAGGAGAAGATTTATTTTTACCGACAGCTCCTTCTCTGTGGTAGGACTTTTTCCACGGTGTTATATGTCGATCGGAAGAGTCTTGCTCTATAAGAACTTGTGTCGCGTTTATTGGCTGATGCTGATTTCTGTCGAATATCAACAAAATTCCAAAAGGAGAAAAATCATCTTCACCAATAACTCGTTTTCCTTGCTCAGTTGTTGATATTCGACAGAAATCAGCATGAGCCAATAAACGCGACACAAACTCTTATTGAGCAAGACATCCTGTTTCGAACGACTTATAACACCAAGCAAAAAAGTCCAACCACAGGACCGAGTTGTCCGTAAAAATTCGGTCGGAAAAGTCGGTTTGATGAACTAGAAATCAATAAAGGACAAATGAACAAATAGCACCAACACGAATTCTTGTAGTACAGAACGTTGTCTTCCAAATGTTGTGAAAAACTGCGCAAAAGTTTCAAACCTAAGCAGAGAGAACAAGTGCGCAGATGGCCACTTTTTCAGTTGTTACAGGATGTTTTGCTGCGATCAAAACTCTTGCGCCAGGTGGGACTCGAACCCGCATCTTCTGCTTTCCGGGCAGCGATGTTCGCCTTACACCACCGGCGCTGTTTGATCGCACGTAACATCCGCGATATCCTCGAGGTCCATCAGCACCCACCCGTAATACGGGGATGGGCCGGCCGCTGACATCAGCATGGAACCGGTTGAGGACCTTACTAGTAACAATGCTTGAACACATTTGTTTAAGCCTGGAGCGGCTGATATAGAGGCTATAGGTTGTTACGTTGTTATACATTGCTATAAGTTGTTAAGCGGTCAAACAGCGCCGGTGGTGTAAGGCGAAAATCGCTGCCCGGAAAGCAGAAGATGCGGATTCGAGTCCCGCTTGGCGCAAGAGTTTTGATCGTAACAAAACATCCTGTAACAACTTATAGCCTCTATATCAGCCGCTCCAGGCTTAAACAAATGTGTTCAAGCATTGCCACCTTTTCACTTTTCACTTTAACGACCTAAAAGTTGACAAAATTCAGAACGAAAAAGAAATGCAATACATGTTCTGATAGAGCAAATCATTCTCTTTCGAAAGCTGTATAGCGCTATGCAAGAGACTGCCGGAGAAACCCGCAATGAACCGTTGAAAAAAAAAAAACAGCGGGGCTTATGGGACAACCTAATAATATTTTCTCCAGAAGCAATCTTAATTAAACATAATAGCCAGTTTAATTTGGAATGCTTTGTACAAATTGTATATTGTATTACGTTTGGCAAGTATATATTCATCTTCCCTCTCTTCTTCTATTTTAGAAAGGATAAGGATAAGGGTACAGGAGGCGTTAGTTAACCACTTTTAGGGTGCGCCTCGAATTCTACTTACACGGGATGCCGTGGAGACGATTTGAATGTGTATTTAGCCGTACAGTGACTCGGAGGTCCAGCCAGTGAACAAGTTAGCGCACCGGCCTCGGAAGAATGTTGGGCTTGGTTGGCCTGAGTGGGAAATTCGGACCAAGAACCTGGTAACGGGCGCACGCGACAGCCTGGACCTCCTCCTACTGCACTACACGCGCCCTTTTTTCAGAAAAGGAACTACAAAATCGCTTTGATAAAAGTATTTTCTACTTTACACAAACCAAGGAAGAACGCTTTTGCTAACCTTTAAAATACTAACCTTAGCTGTAATCTTTTGCGCTGAAGTTATTTTTTATCAGTTTTTGGCTAAATAACTTCTTGCTCTGCTTTTGCTGATCTTTAGAAAGCCATCTTCCGCTGTGATCTTTTGTGTTGAACTTTTTTTGTAACAATTTTTGGCTCCATAAATGCTTTATGTCCTATTAAGGGGCTAATTCTTCTAGTAAGGTTTGTCCTTCTGTTTGCCGCCACATGGATGGAATAACAGCAGGGTAGCGAGATCAGTCATTCTTTGAATGTAGGTTGAGTGGAATGCGAGGGCAACTGGAGGGGAATTTTGGCAAGAGAAGGATGTCAATAAACGTACAAATGATTGATATTGATCGAAATTATCGACCTTAGACCTAAACTAGCTGTTTGAGGTGGAAATCACAAGAATATGGTAGTCACGGGACGGACCACTGTCGAACAACCAATCAATGTCGATCAATATCATGTAGTTGTGCTCGACTGCGCAATTTATAACCCAAGGGATCTTACAAAATAAATGAACAGTAGGAACTTACACAAGGTCTTCAAGACGAAGTTTTGCATAGCTGAATAGAGCCTATCGGGTCGAACAGCTTGAATGAGGAGCACCTAAAAGAAAGACGCAGACGTATGAGCTGCGACAAATTCGGACTGAAAAAGTACCCTTTAAAGAGCAGTGGAAAGCCGTAGGCACTTTCATGATTTCAGCTTCGCTAACCACTAACCTTCTGAAACGGTGTGATCTTCTGCTCGATGAACGGCGGTACAGCGTTCTCGCAGTCGAGCGCTCTGCTGAATTCGTTCCAAGTTCCTTGATCGGTGAGTTGAAGGTTATTGAACAGCGTGGGAAGGTGGGTCTGAAGCAGACAATTTATGTAGAAAAGCTTGGGAAGATCAGGAGATGAATGTTCTCCTACAAGGTCCACGATCACCTGAATCTTCGCTAAGGCCGAGCGTCGGTTGTCGTCAATCCACGTCACCTCTTTAACTGACGTCTGAGGCTCGTCGACAAGGAGACCCGTGAACAGCTCCCATTCCTGAAAAGGGGAACATTGTGAAACACGATTTTGACCTTTTGCTGCCCAAATCCATTCAATCCATAAGTAATATCGGTTATTACCAACTACCGGGGCGACGGCTAAGTCAGTAGACGGCTAGGCCGACTTAATACTGGTTTTATGAAAAGAAGGCCAGTTAAAAAAAAACCTTTGGCTGAAACATCTTTGGCAGAGTTCCGTGCACGAAAGAAAGCGCAAACATAAGTCGGTCGGCTTTGAACAGAGCTCTGGAGATGTGGTAGAAAACGGCTAGTTGCAGCGATCGCATCTGGGTATCAATTCGAGAAGAGGTGCGATCCTGAAAACCACGTTGAGGCTCTGAATTCATCATTTGAATCAATTTGAAGAGGATGCAAATATTCAATTCTGTGTATTCATTTATTCTATTCTGTGTATTTAATCTATTGTAAGATCAGAATCTTAAGAAATAAAGTGCGTGTGTTGCTGTCGCGGTAGGGATGTACCCCGAAGCTGGTTCTTGGTTCGAGTTTCGCCCAAATCAGCCAAGCCTCCTATCTCTCAGAGGTTGGCGAATTGGTACCGGATTCAACTGGGTAGGAGATACTGACGTTTTCATTGCCTGCTTAGCGCTGCTCCTTGAGTAAGCCAAAAAACAAATTCAAATTGCCCCCATAACATTCTGGAAAGCAGAATGGCCCTGTTCAGGAGATCACCATGTAGAGACTGAAGCAGCATTGAAGAAGATGAGGCCAGGTAAAGTTACTGGGCCCGATGACGTGGGTGATGATTTATGGAAGTCCAAGTACTGGTACCCTGCTGAGTGGTTGGCGAAGTTCTTCAACCAGGTGGTGGCGGAGAAAGGTGCCTGAGTGTTGGCACCACAGCACGGTGATTCCGATTTGGAAGAAGAAGGGCAGTCCTGCAGACTGCTCCAATTACCGTCCGATTCGCTTGCTCTCGCACAGCATGAAGATCCTTCAGCGAATTGTCGACGGACGAATTCGGGACATCGTCCAGCTTTCCAGCAATCAGTGCTGCTTCGTAGCTGGCTGTGGCACCGTTGATGCCATACACGCTGCCCTCCTCCTGATAGAGAAGCATCGCGAGAAACAGAAGGCAGTGCTCTCCAACTTCTCTCTTCTTCAAACCTCGGCATTGTAAGTTGTTAGTCAGTTTAACTTTCTGTGCCAACACGAGGTTTTAGGTGGATCTTTATTTAGCAGGCCCTGACGTTTCGACTTCTCGTCGTCTTCAGAGGCCTGAATGTGGTGCATAAGTTTTCATTTGCGCTCTACCCCACCAAGCGCCTTGGCTACCCTAGCACTTCGGACGTTCCCCCACGAACACAAGGGAGGGACCAAGTGGGAGAAACGAACTCACCAATTGGATCCACCGCAAGGGCTGATGTTCGCCCACGTCAGTAAGCCAGTAGAGACGAATGGGGCATACTGCACACCGCTGTCGCCGACCGGTCCTTCTACAGTTCACAGTGGGACACAAACGGCAGAAAGTCACTCGTAACAGACAGACACTCATTCCGGTTGTTCATTACTGGATTTCTTGTGAAAATCCAGAATGCCTCCAACGCTCTCCTTGCCGAAATGTCTCCAACAACGGCCAAGATGGTACATTTCACCTCAAAGTCATTCCCGTTATGCGCATCAATCCTATGCTTTCCAAGTGGGCTGGTTAGCAATCCACGTCGTTTACTTGATAGATGTTCCCTCACACGTACTGCAAGAGCTCTTCCCGTTTCTCCGATGTATTTGGCGTTGCATGCCAAGCATTCGATCTGATAAATTGCTCCAATCTTTGAGCAATCGCTTGATCTTCCACTTGGGCAAATAACGCAATTTTCAGAAAGACACTGCTGATCGTAGAGTCTATTCCGAACTAACTGCCGCATAATGTTGTCGTTAGGAATGTTCACTAAGACGACGTCGTCCTGCAGTTGTGCCCTTACAATAGCTCTCTGAAGTTCAGCAGTGACTCTATCGGAGATGAACGGTAGGATGAGAGGCATGTTGTGTACACGGGATCTATCATAGGAGTTAGCGTAAGATCTTATATGGCCACTTGAAACCCTATATCCGTTTGAAGTGGCTATATCTGAAGCCAATCGTAAAGATTCTTGACGTTCGCTGGGCCCGTACACATACCAACTGCCGTTCGGAACATATTGCTGACAACAGCCCTCTTCACAGCGGTGGGGTATGCTGACCTTGCGTTAATCAAGATGTTTTTCGAGCTTGGTTTTCGGTACCATTTCACGCTAACCATTCCCTCACCGGACACCTTAACTTGCGTGTTTAGATAAGCGAGCCAACCACCTATTCGGAGTTTCTCTGGTAAGTCTAATGTACTGAGATTGCTCGTTCATTAACCTGAAACACTCATCCATTTCGGATTGTGTCGATGTAACGATACAGCAATCATCTATGTATCTACAGTACATTAGCGGTGAGCGGTCAAGCACCGGTTGCTCTATCCTACTCATAAAGCATACGACAAGGACCGGCGCTAATCGTTGACCCATAGCCAATCCTCTTACTTGGGAATAATACGAACCTGACCATTTGAAGACATTGCAATGCAAACATTCTTTGACTAGAATCATGATGTGCGCTTTCGACAATCCAAAGGTGTTTATGTTCCCCACATGCAAATCCAACATTTCAGATAGAGCCTGTAGGGCTTCGTCGTTTTGGACGTTGGTGTAAAGTGACCTCACATCAAATGACTCTATTACACAGCCCTCACCGAAGTTAGAGTTGTGTAGTATTTCAAGAAATTTGCTTGTGTTGGTCAAATGAGCAGGAACTTTGGTCAACAACTGGCTCACAATGCTATTCAGGAACCAGGAAATCCGATCGGTTGGTCCACCAACACTTTTATAAGTGGCCAGTGACGTGGAATGCATATCCTCTTGGGAGAGCTTGTGCGTTTTTACTAGGCTGTAAAAAACTGGACAACTCGGGTTATCCTACCTGAGCTCTCTGAGAAACTTTTTGTCGATACCGGCAGACATTCCAGTTGTTATCCAAGTACGATTAAGACGCCTGCACTGCGACTTGAAGTCTTTCTCACTAACGCGATGATATATGGAGGTATCGCTAAGATGGAGTTCGGTTATAGCTCGATCTAAAGTTTGCGGCATAATAACGAACTCTCCCCCTTTATCGCTAACGGAGATTCGCAGCGTGCCATTAGATCTGAGCTCACGTAACTCTCTGAGTCATTGCCATTGAGCACGATTCAAGTTAGAATCGTGGTTTCGCTTGTGGCGGTTGAGAACCTCCAACACACCAAACGACAGAATTCTGAACTTTGAATCCGCGTCAGAAACAGGAACAGGTTCTTTATAGAACGTACGTGGAAATGGCACAGCTGATAATCGTCCATTAGAATTCAAGGGAATTTCTTGGCGTACCTCGCTCCTACTTCTGTTTCGCATTAGGTCTCTAAGCCTATGTAACCCTCCCACCACTTTACGGAATGTTGATGCGTTGATGCTTTGGTAAGGCGAAAATGATGGCCCCAAACTTAGAACACTTAGAGCGTTAGACGAAATTTGAGTGCTTCCTAGAACGGTGACTCTCGCCGATTGGCCATTCTGAACTTCGTTGGTATTAGGACGGTGGCCGTTTGATAAGCTGTTCTCATCACTTAGGGATCTCTCGCTCAATGATCGCAGAAGTCTGTCGTATTTTGCACAAAGAGCAGCTTTAGCCCTAGATCGGATAGAGTCACAAATCAACCTTGACCCACCTTCGACCCTCCTCCAAGTCTGTTCCGTCAGAAGACGCTGGCACGCCTGCTCCTTCGTTCTACATTTCAGCAACGACGAATACAGTACATGCTGTTTTTCTTTGATCACGAGTTTCAACATCGAGCGGTATATTCTGATAACGCCCGGGTGATCTTCGGCAAGATTGCAATCTTGCCGACTCCAATCTTCTTATTATGTATCATTATGGCAGTGCATATCGCCTTCCTCGACTTGGAGAAGGCCTTTGACCGCGTATTGCGTGAAGTGATATGGTACGCCTTGCGACATCATGGAGTTCCCGAAGAGCTCATAGAGTGGGTGCGAATTCTCTACTCTTGTCCAAAGAGTCGAGTTCAAGCTGCAGCTGGAACCTCGATGGAGTTTCCCATCTCTGTCGGGGTACATCAGGGTTCTGCGCTTTCACCACTCCTCTTTGTTGTCGTCATGGATGCCATCACACGAGATCTTCAGAAGCCCATCCCTTGGACGTTGCTTTATGCCGATGACGTGATGCTCGCTAGCGAAGATAAAGGAGAACTCGAGCGAGAGTTGCAAGCTTGGTGTGATCGCTTGGAGCGGTTTGGTCTCAGATTGAACGTGAAGAAGACAGAGGATCTAACGACGGAGGTTACTGAGTCCAACTCCGTCAATGTTAACATGCTGACGACAATGAGTCCCAAATTGGGACGCACCTTTCCGATCGCGTCGGGAAATGCGTCCCAATTTGGGACGCACCTTTAATAAAATTATTTCGAAACCACCGATTTGGCTAAACTTCGCCCAGGGGTTTTTTTAGGATGCTGAACACGAATCCGGCGCTCGTTCAACCGAATACAGCGCGCTGCGGTAGGTATAAATAAACGAGGGTGATCAGTCGTCTCATTCTCGAAGTAACAGGTAATAATTAAAGTACACTCACACGAAATTTCTGATTTTTATAATGGTGCTCAGCACAAATTTTTATGGGTGGTAATACCTGTTCAACAACACAAAAATAATGGATCGATTGTTACTAGTTAATTTCGAGGCGATATCGTATCTCACTTTCTAGCACGCGGTATGCGTGATTTTCACATGCAGGGCATGCATGTTATCTAGGCGAACTGGAGGTAGTTTTCTTAATTATAATCAACACCCTAAGCAGCCACACTAGGCGAAGTTGGAGCCAAGTCAGTGGTTTTGACCTGACCACCTTAGATGTCGATATGGGCGGCCTACGGCTGTATTTGGTGAAACGAACCTCGTATTCGTGTTCAGCATCCCAAATAACCCTTAGGGTGACGTTTGGGTCACGGAATGTCATGACGGGCTTGGTCACACTCGACAGACGCGCGAAAATCGCTCTGGTCGTCAACTTGTTAATGGCATTGAGCTTCCACGCACTTCGGTCTTTAAATACCTGGGATCGGCAGTAGCGTCTGACGGCGGTCTGATGGTTGAAGTGAATTCACGCGTGAGTGCAGCTTGGTCCAATTGGCGCTCGCTGATTAGCGTGCTCTGATACCAGAGCGCTTGAAGTGGAAGATCTACAGAGCAGTCGCCTGGCCAATAGATGAGTGCTGGCCTGCGACCAAGGAAGTTGAAACGCGCCTCAGCGTCATGGAGACGAAGATGCTGCGCTGGACGGCTGGAGTCACGCGCATAGACCGCATCCGGGACAATGCCATTCGGCAGAAGTTCGGTGTCGCGCCGATAGCGGACAAGATGCGCGAAGCTCGCCTGCGATGGTACGGCCACGTTCTGCGTGGGAAAGAAGACAGCGTCCACAAGATAGGCCTTAAGTTCGAGGTAAAGGAAAGCGGCCTAGAGGGCGCCCGAAGCAGCGCTGGTCTGATATGTTACATATGGACTTAAAGGTTGCTTGTCCACCCAAATCCAGTGCTGGATCGGGAAAGGTGGCGTCATGACATCAGAATAGCGGAGCCGTTACAAAGAACAGACGCAGAAGAAGAAGAAGAAGAAGAAGAAGAAGAAGAAGAAGAAGAAGAAGAAGAAGAAGAAGAAAGAAGAACATCTTGGGAAGTAGAATACGTGGCCCATCCCCTAAAAGTATTGAATATGCCGACCTTTATGTCCATTACCCTTAAGGTAACCTGAAAGCTGAAATTGCTAAACTGACTGAACTTCGTTAGTTTCCATAAGCGCCTTTGTGTCCGACTTTCATGAACTACAGACGCCGTCACTGAGGCCGAATCATCAAAAATAAGGTGGGTCGATCATGCTACGCAAATCGCTAATAACAACTGGATGTTAGCCGAAGCTAAGTGAATTGTTTTGAATCCCAAGAGAACGCCACGTTGTCCACAAGCTGGTTGATCCGGCTTTTTGGACCATGCGTTTATCGAAAGACTTGATGCTCCTGTAGTCCATGAGGTAGATTTACTGGGCTACTATGGCACGCGACGGAGACCAGTGGTGACGTATATGGCCCCCCTACAAGCCAGTCAGCAGAGAAATCACTAGATTGGAACCATAACGCTCACCTGACACTCCGCGACCACTTTGCGGAAGATGCTGATGATCGTGTTTACGTTAAAGTTGTACATATGGTTGTGCTGATGCAGATCGGAGAAGACGAAGTACAGCGAACTGGCGAACTCGGCCAGGCTTAGGTAGGCGTTGCGTTGCTGAACGCAGGAATTTCATTTTAGATTACAGCCGGCCGCTTCTGAAGAATGTTCACAAACCTCATTCAGCTCCATGCGAAGCTTCTCGCTCTCCTCGATACTCTTGCTGATCGTCTCCGCGTTTTCCTTCGATTTGTTAAGGGAATCAAGCAGCACCGTGTTGTCGAGCAGATTCGCATCGGATGACGCCAGTTGCTAAAGGCTGCACTTTATAATGACTACCACCATCAGGCTCAAGAAAGTACTATGAAGTCGTTATAAAAGGAAAAGCTCACGGAAAGGGGTAACCCATTCGCCGTAAAAATTTTCATAGATCGCCACCTCCCTATTGAACACTGCCCCATCTTCGACAATCACTTCCACGAAGTGAGGAACGCAATGTTGATGGGAAAGAAGGTCCCGACGATGACAACAACGGGCACCACAGTGGTATTATTGTAGGTCGGGCCCAAATTTCTCGCCTAAGTATGAGGAAGAAACACAACGGTCTCTAATCTTGTATGGAAATGACTTATACGGAATCAATGGCTAAACACAGATGAGGAATAAATTTAAATCATGGGCCTTTCTCAGCTACCAGAAGATTTGTTTTTGATATAACATATGCCCTCATTGCTTGATATAGACCAATCATAGATTGTTACGTGTTTCGCATGTCGACTTCGATGTTTGTGTCTTGGCTTAAATAAAATAAAATAAAATAAAAATGTGGGAAGCAATTTCTAAAAAACCATGAGGACCATGGGACAATTAAAATAGAAATAGAGAGCCCTAGAATAACAGAAGACTTTGCACCGAATTTTCTAATTCGATTTTTATTGTGTAGAACTGAACTGTAGTTGTGTTGAATGTTGTTATAGCGTGGTTATTCACATTTCTTATAAATAAGCAAATAAATAAATCACAGCGATCGAGAATAGTCATCATTGAGAGGTGTATTGTAATCATAGAAAATAGGTAAAAGCGAGGCCTATATAGTGGTTCCTTAGTTTAGCTTAGGGTTTGTAGTAACAAAAAGTATCTTCCTGAAATGCCTTCTTACATAAGAAAATGAGAAAAATTCACAAAGTCAGAACTCTACGATCCGTGGGAGTGGGAGTGCTAACGACACGCTACGGCTTCTTTATCTTTTTTTTTGTATGGGGCAAGAACAAACATTCTTTAAAAATATAAATAAATATAGATCTATCCTAATCGAAGGGCTCGTATAGCGTAGTCCAGTGAGGTGCCGGCAGTCGCATGCGCCCAATACCGGATAGCGGTTCAGATTTCCCGTCCAGGCGAAGCAAGCTGTTCACCTCTCCGGGGTTGGTGAATTACAATCACACTTGTCTGGGAAGGAGAAAGCGGTGATTTGTTCATCGGTTGGCCACCGCAAGCCATCGTATGGCTCAGATGCGAATACAATTCGGCTCCACGACATCCCGTACTAGAAGTAGAATGCGTGGCGCATCCCAAAAGGGATTGAGTAACGCCGTCCTTTATCGCTGTCCTTCCTTCCTTCCCCTAGTCGAGGAGAGGGGCACAGTTAGAAAATGGAAGCTAAAATAAGCAACGCGGCCTTTACTGCTGAGAAAATCGGAAAAAGGTTCTTTCGTAGGGGCGTTCAGCAAATTTCTGGCCGTTGTCAAACGAACATGATGAAGTTCCTCCGCCCTGTACTAGGATAGATCCACGAAGATAAATGTTAGTTGTTTTTAATATCATGAAATTGTTTGCGAAATATTTGTGGAGGAACCAGTTTTCTGGAACCATATGTAACCCTGTCCTCCTGTTCATGAGTCCGGACCACTACCCATTCAACCACCATGTCTCACACGGTCGGCCTCTCCTCTCGAGCTCGCCGCAAATCAGAACTGGTTTACTAGGCTACAGTTTTTGCCATTTTTTTTGACTGTCCAAATGACTTAGCAAAAACTGTGATCCTCACCCGATGCCTCACAAGACCATTAAGACCTGGTTCAGAATCTCGGGACCGAACTCACAAACCCCTCCTACACTGAGTTCTCTATCGGCTGGTTCCTCGAGACACTGTATGGATCAGACGTGTCTTCAAACTTCCTCATAATACCGCATATGAGTAGTATAGTGGCGCTTTTCAGAAATCTATCGAACGAATGAATGAACAAATTTACTCGTCATCGACGAACAATTTCGAGCGGACCAATTTATTCGCTCATCAACTTGTTTCGAATGATCGAAAATCGAACAAGCCTCATTTTTCGTTTATTCGAATATTCGAATAGTCGAGTAAATTATCTGAATAAAGTTCCGTGGTTAAAGATTCGAAATTGATTCGATATTCATATAAAATTATTCGATTTTCGGATAAATTGAAATGTTCAATTTCCGAATAATTAACGAATATGGCTCTCTCGATGTTCAAATTCGAACGAATATTTGAAAATCTAGAAATCTAGAATGTTCGAGTAAATTATTCGAACACATTCGTTCGAAAACAACTATAATAGGTAATGATCGAAGCGCAGCAGAGAATACACCCGTCAGCACCGACCATTCGCCTTCTCATTGCCGCATCCCACACGCATGTGTTAGAATATGAATTGACGACGCCAGTATTGACTGGCCGGCAAACTTCTCAGGACTTTCAAGAGGACTTGAAAAGTGAATTTCTTTCAGCAGAATCACTGACCTGTAGCAGTAACTGCTCCAATTTCTCCAGCTCCATCTTCTTACTCTCGGCGTCTCTGGCCAAGGCACTGGATCGCTCCTCAAGTTCGGGCTTCTCGATTTGGATGGCAAGGCCTAGAAGCTGAAAGAAAACGGCGTTCTATTATTTATCCATTTATTTATATTTTATTTAATTATTTCTCGACGACGCATAGGCAGACGTGATATAGGATGCCGTACAAGAAGACACTTTTACCAATGCAAGAGCACAAAAATATAAACACTCGAAAGCTTAGGCAAAAACACTTAGGAAGAAATAGACTTGGGAGAGTTGGTATGACGTGCCTGTGAGGTGAGGCCACTCCTCGTGGTGGTGAAGTTGATTTCGGATAGCACGTTGCGAATGCTGCTCGGAATGACGATATGCTGATTCTTAGTGCAGAGGAACAGCCTGAAGTCCGGATTGTAGTCGATCTGTTTGTCGGCAAACGAGATCACCTAAAAATCAAACGCGATTGCGTCTAGAAGAGAATGTTTTCTCCTAAAGAACACTTTTGCAGCGCAGTGGTTAGGTACGGCTGATGCATATGTAGCTCTGTCTGGCTCTGTCTGGCTTCAAGTATTACCGATCATTGACCTGATTGGCGGTGGTGGAGCTAGAAATTGAGTCCATAGCAAAATTACAAAATATAAGTTAAACAACGTAGTATCGAATATATACCATTTCCACGTCGAATTGGACACTTTGCAAATCAAATTGGACAATTTTCACGTCAAATTGGACGCTATTCTAAGCTAACCTAAGACTTTTCAAATCAAGGCGAACTCTTCGAAATCAAAATGAGGTTTTTCTACATTAAACCAGAGACTCTCCAAAAATGTTAGAATCATTTTTTGTTCAAGGAAAATTGCAGTATAACTTTCTTTGATGTTTAGTTTACTTTCCAATAAGGGAACAAATACATAGTTTGAGATGTTATAAAAATCTTATTTTTTTGAGGAAAAACAACGATTTAAAGCTTATTTTGGAGAGAAGGAAGGCGTCCATTTTATATTGCTAAGAGAGAGATTGCGACATGCCCTCGTCCGAAACTTTCCGAGTTTTATTCGATTGATAGAAAAATTTCTGTATGCACGCAGTTTTACATTTGCAAGCGATGCAACACATACAATTATAAAGAAAACACACACATCCTAACTGCACGTAAGCAGTATTTACACTGTCGATCAAATAAACGTTGCGTTGAGAGTGCCTGGCGCGATCCAGTATTTTAATGCACGACATATGTAATTGCTGCCTTGCTGTGCCTTGACGCAATATTTTATTTATTATTATTTCTCAAAAAAAAACAATTTTATGAAATTATTTCATTATTCGGCAGCTGAAGTAAAAAAAGTACAAAAAAGTTATTCTAAGTTTTCCTTGGACAAAAATTGTTCTAACCAACTTGTAGAGTCCTTACTTTAGTCTGTGAGAAGCTCGTCTCGATTTGGAAGACGTTTAATTTGATTTCCACGGATCTCCCTCGATAGAGAGCCTTCGGGCTCTCTTGTTAAGAGGGATCTCGGGCCGCTTGTCGCAGGGCCACGTGGCGCGTCCCCGGGTGGTGGATAGGGGAATTAAACGCGAACCAAATGCGACCGTGTACTGCCCAGAGACGCAGGTGGGATGCAGGGGATGGACTCCTTGCTCCTGCTGTGTCGGGTCGATGCGTTCCTTGTGCGTGGGAGCGGCATGTTCGTGCACAGTGTGCGTGGATGTGTCCGTGACTGTGCGGATTGTAACTGTGTCGGCTCGGCCAAAAGCTTGCACTCGGTAGACTGGGAGTACATGTACGGCGATTCGAGGCCGCCTTAAGTCTCGCCCCGTCCCTTCGGGCAGTCTGGCTGGCTGCCCGGAGTACCCCGCCCGCACGACAGAGCCTGACTAGCTACCCGTGTTGTATTCCAGTCAAACACAGCAGCACTAAAGGGCCTCATTCCCCTGACCCCCGAAAGAGCCCCCATTTCTGCAGCGATGGGAAGGACGAGTACGGAGAGGCTGCTAAAATCTCAGGGCCTAACCAGGCTGCGCAATACTGAGAAGGACTAGGATGACGATCTGTACTTACAACGCCCGCACGCTTGCGTCGGAAGCATCCGTCGAGGACCTGATGATGCAAGCCAGGAAGATCAAGTACGACGTCATCGGACTGACCGAGACGAGAAGACACCACCCCCTACACGCCGCCTACGACTCCGGAGAAGAACTGTTCCTCGGAACATGCGACAGCAGGGGAGTAGGCGGCGTTGGTGTCCTCGTCAACACGCACTTGGCCATGAACATCGATTCGTACGAGTCTCTGACAACCCGAATCGAACGTCTGCGACTGAAGCGATGTGGCTCCGTGCCAGCCTTGACTGTGTTCGTCGCGTATGCCCCAACATCCGACTACGACGACGAAGACGTCGAGGCCTTCTACGTGGAGCTGGAGAAGTTCTATAAGGAAGATCACACCTTCTACAAGGTGATCGTCGGCGACTTCAACGCCAAGATCGGGCCACGAAGGTCGCCGGAAGAACTTCACATCGGGAACCCCACGGTTTGGAGTGGAACGAGCAAGGTGAAAGGCTGTCTGAGTTTATCATGTCGACCAAGACCATCCATGGAAACTCGCAGTTCCAGAAGCCTCCCTCCCTACGATGGACCTGGAATCCCCCGGTGGCCAGTTCCACAACGAGATCGACCACATCATCTTCAATCGCAAGTATTGCCTGACCGATGTCTCCGTTGTCCCCAAGTTCTACACGGGATCGGACCACCGCCTCCTTCGCGCGAGGTTCCGCTTTTCGCGTCAAGGAGAGAAGGCCGCGAAGTTCAAGAAGAGGAGTCCCAGAACGACCATCAGCTGGGTTCTCTACACCTCTCTTGTCGGCCTTTGGGAAGATGCCGTCATGGACAACGTCGACCGAGGAATACGATCGCTTCGTGCACCATCTCCACGATAGTGCTAAGGGAGCCGAGAGCTTGAAGACCACCAAGAGACCGCCTGTCTCCGGAAACTCTCGAGCTGATACGCCCAACGTGGAGCAGCACGAGCGTCAGGCAACTATCAACTGACGTCCGAGCTTGCAAAGCTATGCAGAGCGGCGATAAAGGAAGATCTGAAGGAGAGAAGGGCGGAAGTGTTGGCTGAAGCAGCAGAGGGCAGGGCTGAGCATCCGCAATGCCCGCCGGAACTTCGCCAACTTCAAGACCAAGATGACCGCTCTCCGACGTCCTGACGGAACCGTCACCTCTTCCAGAAGGACCATGGAGAAAGTTGTTACAGGATGTTTTGTTACGATCAAAACTCTTGCGCCAGGCGGGACTCGAACCCGCATCTTCTGCTTTCCGGGCAGCGATGTTCGCCTTACACCACCGGCGCTGTTTGACCGCACTAACATCCGCGATATCCTCGAGGTCCGTCAGCACCCACCCATGATAGGGTTGGGCCGGCCGCTGATATCAGCATGGAACCGGTTAAGCTGAGGACCCTACTAGTAACAATGCCTGAACACATTAGTTTAAGCCTGGAGCGGCTGATATAGAGGCTATAAGTTGTTACAGGATGTTTTGCTACGATCAAAACTCTTGCGCCAGGCGGGACTCGAACCCGCATCTTCTGCTTTCCGGGCAGCGATGTTCGCCTTACACCACCGGCGCTGTTTGACCGCACTAACATCCGCGATATCCTCGAGGTCCGTCAGCACCCACCCATGATAGGGTTGGGGCCGGCCGCTGATATCAGCATGGAACCGGTTAAGCTGAGGACCCTACTAGTAACAATGCCTGAACACATTAGTTTAAGCCTGGAGCGGCTGATATAGAGGCTATAAGTTGTTACAGGATGTTTTGTTACGATCAAAACTATTGCGCCAGGCGGGACTCGAACCCGCAATCTTCTGCTTTCCGGGCAGCGATGTTCGCCTTACACCACCGGCGCTGTTTGACCGCACTAACATCCGCGATATCCTCGAGGTCCGTCAGCACCCACTCCATGATAGGGTTGGGCCGGCCGCTGATATCAGCATGGAACCGGTTAAGCAGAGGACCCTACTAGTAACAGTGCCTGAACACATTAGTTTAAGCCTGGAGCG
>OX375869.1:16023993-16091448 GCA_947359475.1 Heligmosomoides polygyrus bakeri | reverse complement strand
CTATAAGTTGTTACAGGATGTTTTGTTACGATCAAAACTCTTGCGCCAGGCGGGACTCGAACCCGCATCTTCTGCTTTCCGGGCAGCGATGTTCGCCTTACACCACCGGCGCTGTTTGACCGCACTAACATCCGCGATATCCTCGAGGTCCGTCAGCACCCACCGGATGTTAGTGCGGTCAAACAGCGCCGGTGGTGTAAGGCGAACATCGCTGCCCGGAAAGCAGAAGATGCGGGTTCGAGTCCCGCCTGGCGCAAGAGTTTTGATCGTAACAAAACATCCTGTAACAACTTATAGCCTCTATATCAGCCGCTCCAGGCTTAAACTAATGTGTTCAGGCATTGTTACTAGTAGGGTCCTCAGCTTAACCGGTTCCATGCTGATATCAGCGGCCGGCCCAACCCTATCATGGGTGGGTGCTGACGGACCTCGAGGATATCGCGGATGTTAGTGCGGTCAAACAGCGCCGGTGGTGTAAGGCGAACATCGCTGCCCGGAAAGCAGAAGATGCGGGTTCGAGTCCCGCCTGGCGCAAGAGTTTTGATCGTAACAAAACATCCTGTATCAACTTATAGCCTCTATATCAGCCGCTCCAGGCTTAAACTAATGTGTTCAGACCATGGAGAAAGTCATCCACGACTTCTACTCCGATCTCTTCGATAGCCACGTCCACCTGCCCCTACGCCATCTTCCGCAGGATGGATACGTCATCCCCTCTGTTCTCCCTTCCGAGATCCGACACGCCATCTCGTCGGTGAAGAAACGTACAGCACCCGGTCCTGACAGGATCAGAGCTGAACACCTGAAGAACCTCCCGCCAGCGCTCATCAACACCTTGGCGCGGCTCTTCACACGCTACCTGTCCGAATGCAAGGTTCCATCTCAGTGGAAGACCAGCAAGACCGTCTTGCTGTACAAGAAGGGAGACGTGCACGACATTGGCAACTATCGCCCGATCTGCCTGCTGTCCGTAGTCTACAAGCTGTTCACTCGAGTCATCCTGAATAGGATTAGTAGAACGCTGGACGAAGGACAGCCATGCGAACAAGCAGGATTTCGGAGAGGATTCAGCACGATCGACCACATACACACCATTACGAAGCTCATCGAAGTGTCGCGAGAGTACAAGCTGCCGCTTTGCCTTACGTTCATTGACTTGAAGAAGGCATTCGACTCCGTCGAGACTGAAGCGGTCATGGAAGCCCTGCTCACCCAGGGCGTTCCTACTCAGTACATCAGAGTCCTTCGAGAGCTGTACAGTGGATTCACGACCAAGATCTCACCATTCTACAACGACGTCGTCATTGACGTGAAGAGAGGGGTTCGACAAGGGGATACCATATCCCCGAAGCTCTTCAGCGCCACCCTCGAAAACGTCATGCGCGAACTAGAATGGGATGACATGGGAGTGAAGGTCGACGGCCGGCAACTGCACCATCTTCGCTTCGCTGACGACATCGTGCTCATAACACCGAGCATCACTCAGGCGGAGCGAATGCTGGCCGACTTCGATCGTGTATGTGGAAGCGTTGGACTGCAGCTGAATCTTACGAAGACGATGTTCATGAAGAACGGATGGGTTTCTGATGCCCCATTCTCGCTCAACGGAACGAACATCTCCGAATGCTCCAGCTATGTGTATCTGGGTCGCGAAGTCAACATGGCCAACGACCTAGCACCAGAGCTGAGCAGGAGGAAACGAGCGGCTTGGGGAGCTTTCAAGAGCGTCGAAGAAGTCGTGAAGAAAACGAAGAACGTCCGACTCCGTGCCCACCTATTCGACTCCGCTGTTCTTCCTGCCCTAACATACGCCTCAGAGACCTGGGCTATACGAAAGCAGGATGAACACGCGATCAGCGTCGCGCAGCGTGGAATCGAGAGGACGATGCTCGGAGTGACACGACTCACGCAAGTGAGAGAAGGCCTCCGGAGTTCCGAGCTTTGCCGACGTTCGAAGATCAGAGACGCTGTCGCATGGGCCAAGTCGTCGAAAATTAGGTGGGCCGGCCACGTAATGCGATTCGCAGACACCCGCTGGACGAGAGCCGTCACAGACTGGATTCCGCGGGATGTCAAAAGAACACCAGGACGCCCACCAACGCGTTGGTCGGACTTCTTCGTGAAAGCCCTGAACGACCGATATGACGCTCTTCGTGTCCCTCGAGCGAGGAGGATCCATTGGACCACTCTGGCACGCGACAGGGACGAATGGAGACGCTGCTGGCGCCCGCTCGAGCAAGTCGATGATTAACGGGACGACAGGTGACAGGTGACAGGTTAATTTGATTTCAAAGTTCATAGGCCAGCTTAGAAGAGTGTCCAATTTGACATGGAAAGTGCCAATTTGATTTGAAAAGTATCAAATTCGACGTGAAAACGGAACATAAATGAGGACATGTCGGGCCAGATTCATCAACCGCTTACGTTCCTCTAACGGTGAAAATACCGTCGAAACACCCTATTACGACATTCATCTACATCAGGTTTGGCGGTACTTTTCACCGTTAGCGGCCGGTAAGCGGTTGATGAATCAGCACCTAGACGCTAGAAGCGGTTGTCTGCCTTTCCTTTTTGCCCTACAGAGCAAATGATTTGCGTTATAGTGGATGCTGGAGACTAGAAAGAAGCCTAATATTCATTACAAAGGCAAGCCTGTGTGATAGTAGTGGTGTAAACAACAACAACAACAACAACCAGATCCCGGATTCATGAACGATTTACCGGCGGGTAAGTGCAAAATTTACCCCCACTTCCCACTTACGCGCGATTCATGAACGCGCGGCGGGAAAAATGCGAGGTAAGTGTCGAGGTAAATGCTACCCCGTCAGCGCGTCGGGGAACATTTACCTCCAAGGCGAGGGTTTTGCTCCGCGGCCAACTTCTGACCCAATGTATGCCTCCGCTGGCCCTTAGCCAGCTCTGAGTTGGCGTTGCCGTCGCCATGCGCACGTCTTTCGCCGCACTTCGGTGAGTTGTTTTACCTTGTTTTACCTTTTGTGTTTCTCTATTAAGCTTGCATTCCACTTTTTGGGCTCTGTGGACCATGGCGGCCCACAAGGCCACTTATTTTCAAGTGAATTGCTTCCTTTAGTAGCACTGTGGGTCGGTTTGGGCCACCATGAGCCAGTCCAGCCAGTAATTTACGATTTGCGTGGGTGGACTATGCCCGTCCGCCACCTTAGCCTTCCTTGGCATATGTTGTCTATGGAGGCTACTGTGGTGGATGGCACCCATTATTAGTCATGTAGGCCCACATTTACTATTGTTTCTGTACTTCCTGCTATGCTACTAGTTTCCACCCCTCTCCCCCTCTCCCAACCCCACATTTCACATTTCATTTCCCCTAAATACGATGCTACTAGTGTCGGTGCCAGCGACGTCCCAGCAGCAAGTGTGAGTGCTTGGTTTCGCTGTTAGCTGATGCCAGCGGGCCAGCGGAGGCATGCACATTGGGTCCGAAATTGGCCGCGGAGCAAAACCCTCGCCTTGGCCGTCATGAATCAGAAAACGGAGGTAAGTTCGGGGAAAGTGGCGGGTAAATGGCCGTCGAGGTAATTGGGGGTAGAATTTACCTGCGGCCGCGTTCATGAATCCGGCCCCAGAACACAACTCAACGCTCAGACATACATACACTTTGGAAAAACAGCAAGCATGAAATATAAAGATGTCACATACCTATTTACAAGAGCTTTGAATTTTACAATCCTCAGATCTTGAGGTATATTGTGTGTTCTTCTCAGCTTTTCAAGCTCAATTCCAGCACGGTTAACAAAAAACCTCCGCCTGATGGTTCGCTTTGATCTTCTGATATGCAATTTGCCAGATCCACCCTTTGTGCTTGACGTTCTCAGTTGAACAATAAGACTCTGACTTACTGCTCAGTTTATATGGTCTGAAAATTGCCGTGCCATACTAGTGGTCTGACATATATATATGTATATATATGTATATATATATATGTATATATATATGTATATATATGTCTTGTGTGCTTCCTAAAGAACGTTCGGATTCCTAGTTGTAAGGCCTCTAAAAATCCGGTTCATCGTAATTTTTGCTTGGCGCGCTAATCTCATGCAGTGCTCATCAAATGAGAGGTCTTCCCTTACCAAAAACTCAAGGTCAGTGACCTGCTGGAGCTCCTCAAGTTCTACGCCTTCAATGTTATACTCAAAATTTGTTCTAGTCCGAACAATGTGGAGGACTCTCGTCTTCTCCTTCGATGATGGGAGACCCCAATTTAATGGCAAGTGATACATCGCATCCACCGCCTTCTGCAGAATATCCTTGTCTGACCTAGACTGTACAGGAAGATACAGCATGAAATCATCAGCAAAGGCAGGGTACTTTACTCCGTTACTTTTCACAATTTCGGGTAAGCTACTCTTCTTTTCATCACAACGTGTAATGGCCCACCCGGATAGCGGGGAATCTGGGTTCGAGTCCCGCCCGGCCCCATGGTTCGATCGTAACCAAACATTGTTGAAGCACCCTGTGGGGGCCCATAAGCCCCCTGGGGTTGAATAAAAACACTCTCAGCTTCTTCATTTCGGAGTGTTTTTAGAGTGTTCGCATACTCCTTTAACGTATGGTAGTAGCTGTCTACCACTTCATTTCTTTCTTTTCCCTATTTGCCAGTGCTATCTTTGCTTGAACTATATATTGGGTTGAAGAAAAGTGCTGGCCCACATAGTTTTTTCTTCAAAAATCATAATTTTATAGTAATAAGAACCCAGTCAGGTATAAATTCTCTATGAGGTCTGGCAACTAACACTCATCGAGTCCTGAAAGATAGAAGGCTTGGTCAGTCTGATCGTGAGTGAGAAATGAACCGACGATCGATTGAGGGTACTACACATGACTAGGTACTTACCGACTTCGCTACCGATGCTGAGGAATTGTTACTGTACCCACCTGTCGAGGACCCTGCGAAGACAGCTCCTTCCTGAAGATGGGCACGAGGGATGCGTCGACTTCTGTAACGTCGTCGACAATGATCGTCTTTCCGAAGCGGATTCCGAATTCGATCTGTAATGAAGGAAACAAATTGGTCTACGCTCTCTTGAAAGCTTAGATAGTATTTCAAAATGGAAGAAGCCTCACCTGAGTGAAGAGGTCATTCTGAGCGGCTCGTAGAAGCTCTGACTTTTCAATGAGCGAGTGCAGAAACACAGCTACTCGTCCGGTTGGATCAATGACCAGAGGAGTCTGAGTGCTGTTAAACATCACCACGGTGTTCTCCACCGAAAGTGAGTCAGCTGGCAGGCCGTGATTTTTCCAGTTCAGCTAAAATCTTGTAGTTAGTTGTGCGAAAGGACTATGTAGAAGCCCTCGCCCTTCTACCTGTTCTGTCTCCATGGCGCAGAACGTCACAGGGCTGAACTCGTGCATGCTGCTGTTCTGCTGAAGCGACCTCAACACTTCGGTTCGGGTTTTTTCGGAGCTGCCTCCCAGGTAGGTGACGAACGCAGCGGTGATAATGGAACACTTGTCCACCTAAAGCTCTTCACCACAGCTTCGTCAGTGTTATCTGGGGCCTCTTAAAGGTGGCACATGTCAGGAAGTAGTCTCGGACTCACGTTGTCCATCTCCTGGGAGAGCGACTCCATCTGAACTTGCCATCGCGAGTACTCACCAGCCAGTCGATCGACCAAGGTGCCAGCTACTTTTATGGTGTTCTGGAAAGAATACTACATGTACAGTATCCTTAAAGTTGTCACACAGAGTGATAATAGAGGACCTGTTCCTTCTCCAGATCAATCTTGATTTGAGTGGCTTCCTTCATCAGTCCTTCGAATCTCTCCTTAAGAGCTGCGACCTTCTCGTCGACGGTAAGCAATCCCTTGGAGAGTTTGTCGATTTGTTTCTCGGCTTTGGACAGGTTACTGAAAGTATTAGGAATACTACTTGTTGGGGAGCAACGCGATAAGCAGGGCAGGCGAGTTTTAACAGCACTTTAATCGAAAATATGTGTCCCATTCGACAAAAAACCTGGCAAGGCTACTAGCTCGACTAGTCAATTCCTTCCTTTAAAGTCGAATTCAGTCTAAGACAAAGAGGTTAAACACGTACCTGACCAGTTGATTTTTCTCTTGCTCCAGAGGCGAGATTTTTTCGAGAATTTCCGAGTATTGTAGGTTAGCCGTCACCCAAGCGGCCAACGGAGCAGCCGCCAAAGAAGCCCGTTTTGCGTTCTGAAAGTGGCACCTCAAACAGGCTGATCTTCTATTTTATCCAGAAAATTCATGAAGAAGAAAAGAATCGTAGCATTGTACTGAATCGCTACAATTGTACTATAAAGAGGAAATGAACTATAAAATCCGGTGCAAGTCTATCCGTTGGGATAAGCCATGCATTCTTACTTTTCTCGTTTTTTATTTAATTTTATGCAAGGAGGTCTTCTTCCTCTTCTTTCTTCTCTTCCTATTCCCCTCCTACTTCATTTCAACTCTCCCTCCTCAGTCTCCTTCCTCCTTCCTGTCATCTTCTTGCACCCCTTCTCCTTCATTGCCTTCGTCGATCTCATCTTCTTAGTCATCTTATTCCTCTTCATCACCATCTCCCTTCTCATCGTGTTTTTTGTATCATTGTTCTCTACTTGTTCTTTCTCTATCTCCTACTCGCCTTCTCCACTTCTTTTTCATCTTTTCGATCTTGTCATTCTCTCTTTTTTCTACCTCATCTTCCTTCTCCTTTTCTCCTACATCACCACCCTCTCCTTGTACTATTCTTCACCACTTTACTTTTTGTCATCATCTTATTACGGTTCGCCTTCTCTCCACTCTTCTTCACTTCCTTTTGTTCTTCGTTTCTTGGTTCTTACTCTTCTCCTTCTTCTTCTCTTCGTCCTTTTTCCCGACTTCATCGCTTTTCTGTCGTTCTTCCCACATTCTTCATCTTTGTCATTGTCGTTTTCCTACCCTTCGCCTTCATTCTCTCCTTGTCCCCCACTTCATCTTCACTTTCGCCTTTGATTATTTTTTATTTTCTCTTTCATCTCATCCTGCACTTTCCTTCTGTTGTTCCCCTTCATCGTGTTTCTCCGCTGTTCTTACTCTTCTTGTTCCTCTTCGTCATCATCTTCTTATTTTCACTCATCTACCTATTCTTCGTTCTTCTGCTTGTTCCTCGTTTCACCATTCTTTTTCGTCAGTTCCTCTTCTCCTGTATGCTCTAGCCCCACTCAGTCTCATGCTAGCTGTCGCGAATGCGATAGCTCGCTCCCTTCACCTTCAAACTCCCGCGCGCGGGCTACCGTATCCGCTCGGGACCCCGATGAGGCGCTCCCGAGGCCCAGCCTGACCGCGCACGCTATCGATCGACGGAGCGGCTTGGCGCCGCCCACCGCCGAGTCCATTCTATACTTTCGTCGTCACGTCGAGCGGCTGCGCGGGCGTGGCTCTGGGGCGCCGTACTTGTGAGACCGCTTCTACAATCATCCCGGGGATTCTCTGACCGAAGCCTTGCCGCCCCTTACCATGGAATACAGCCGGCTGCGCTACAGGGATGACGGCGAGCCCGGATGGGGTTCGCCTAGCCTCGAATAACCAGTACAGTCTATTAGCCGGAGCGGTACCGACTATTCCATATTCCTGCATACTAACTAGTATTCACCTCCTGTATTCTAATATGGTTGTGTGATGCTGGTATGAGGAATAAACCGTGGATGTGTATATTGTGCTGCACATGACGAGAAAGGTGGTGAGTCCCCTGGTATTACATTGTCGGTACTGGTGTTGTATATATTTGCTGTTGGGTTACGTCGTATGGGGGCATTGTTGTGAGTTGTTGGGTATTACGTAATTGTTGGGTAGTATCTGGGGGTTATGAGTGCTCACTACAGTCCGGCTTCACTACAGCGTGCCCGTAGGCACCCGCGGCTCACGTGTAGTGCAGGCGTGCGTCAATCTAGGCGTTGTCCAGTGCGAGGGGCTAAAGGTTACCACGCGGGGCCCCGTCTGCCAGGGAAGAGGGGGCGTGGTTCACATCATGGTATCCCCTAGTATCTCCCTGGGTCTTCAGTTCCTGGTTACCTCGTAGCGCCACGAGGTGGATGGGAGACTCCGCTCAACAGCGGCATGTTCCCTCGCGAGTGGGGCCACCGATTCGCAATACTACCCCTTTCTTATGATGCTCCGCCAATGTTGCATATTATTATCAATACGGGCCCAAAGGTATTATTTGTTCAAGAATTTGACTGACAGAAGTACAACTGCCACATTAGATCAGGGATTCGCCAAGAAGGGGGACGGACAAACGAGGCACGAGAATCCCTAGAGCAAGGAACTGGAACGATGGTCCAGTTGCACTCTAATACTTTTTTTGGCGGTTGCCTATGCTGCCAATTATTACACCACAGAATCTACGCTGACAGTGGATTTACTGAAAACTTTACTCCCATTTTAGTGTGACAGCAAGTTAATCCGAAAACTGACCTTTGGATCAAACGAGGCCTCCTTGCTCTTCACGAGGGCTGATACCTTCTTGTGAACTTCCCTAGTGATTCGATGCGCGTCGAAGTTGATAATCTCGTCTTTGACGCTAGTCTTTGAGAGGAATCTGAGAAAAACACAACTCATTTACGGCTTGAAGAGCTGAAGACACAGGTATTAGCTTTCACTACTTCCTAATTTTGGAAGATTAAAAAACAATTACAATCTATAATTTTTTCTGTCGTTCCGCGCCATCCTCGAACGTGAATAGTTCCAACAATCAGTTAAAAAATGCGCCTACATTGGATGGGCTACGCGTTCCACTTTTCAGCGATATTAAGAGGGCACTACACATTCATTTCTCATTCAAGGAATCGTTCAAGGCTGGTCGAAATTCGGAAGAGAAAGCATGAAATTCTGGGACTGTGAGGACAGCTTTAAAGCTAAACCATCATAGCATTTCTCGGTGTTATGAAGCATCTTTCCGCATCATGGTTTCTCCGCATCATTGGTTCCCGTCTATTTGTTTATTTGTTTGTTTAAAGTACTTTCTCTGGTGTGCTGAAGATCCCATAAAAATAGTCCTCATCGCGTGACAATCAGGCAACGAGCTGCCATAACGAATATGATAAAGAAAATACGGAATAATACGGAATAGGAACACTGCACTGAATTGGAGACGAAAATGTATGAGAAAAAGGACGAAGAAAGCAAAGTACACTGTGGAGACAGAGGAGGTGAAGTCGTTCGCTTTCTCTTAACTAGGCTCGTTACCTTTAGTTTACTTTTTACTATTTTTACCATGCCCTGGTTCCAAGGACGTCGAACATCGAGACTGTGACCACTCACTTTCTCATGGCCTCCCATGACGTGTCGAGTATGCCCATGAAGAGCAGCACCGCCTGGAGAATGTCTCGAATTGCCTCCGGTGGCGCTCGCAGACTCCGAATCTCCGACAGCGATTCCGACTTGATAGAGCCGACGGCAGATCGTGCCTCCTGAATCATTTAAAATAAGGTGGGGGGGGGGCGTAGAACAGTCTACAGCCATTGCTGCAACATGGAATACAGCAAGAAGGTAACAAAATGAGGGTACTTTATGGCCCAGAATTACGCGAAGCACCTACGTCACAGGGCATGAAGGTGGTGTGTAAGAAACTCGCTTATCGGGTCAAAGAACCGCTCACTTTCAAATAATGTCAATGAAGCAGAAACTTTTAAAAAATCCAAAGGCAGAAAGCTCACGCTAGCAGGTTTTTCCAATGCTCAAGCGTCTTGTGCTTTCTCGACATAAAGTGTAAAGATCATGTTAATCAATCCGCTTGTGGGTTGCGCCACACGTTATATTCTACGAGATATTGTGAGGAGAATTTGAGCTTGTGTCTTCGATTCATAGATGGCCTGAGATGGACACTCAACGCACAACCAGTTCCAAAAGAAGAGAGGGATTGCTTGCTTTGAATGGAACTCCAGACTATTAGATTAATATGTACCATTTTCAAGTCGAATTGGACGTTTAAAAAATTTGTACACTTTTCAAATCAAATTGGACACTTTTCTAAGCTAGCTTTAAGACCTCTGAAATCAAAGCGCTTTTGTAACTAACTCTTCCAAATCCAAATAATCTTCAGGCAAGGTGAACTGCAGACTCGATAAGATGGTTGATTTAATTTTTGTTCAAGGAAAATTGCTATAACTTTCTCTGAAATTTTTGAAGATCCCACCATAAGATCTACCATTTTACCTACCTCAATAAATGTGACAATTTTATACAATTTTTATTTTTGGAGAAAAATAACAAATTAAAGTTTGTCCCAAAGCGCTGCAAAGGAGCAAGCATATAGAGCAATAAAAAATCAGATCGCGCTATGCACTCAACACGCAACTTTTATTCGATTGGCAATCTAAATGCCAATTACATGAAGCAGCAAAGTGAGGATATGTTTGTTCTTTGCGGTTGTTTTTGTTTTTTCGTGAACAAGTATCAAACTCTATGCAAACAGAAATTCTGCTATCAATCAAATAAAAATCGCAACGTCTTGAAAGTGTGCATGGCGCAATCTCTTTTTTGGCACTGGAAAGTGGTTGCCTGCTTAGTTCTTAAAGCATGCTTCAAGCCAATACTTTTCCCCAAAAAAGAGAATTTTAATTTTTTTTTACACAAAGTGTTCACTTATTGGGTAGTTGAATTAAAAGATCAAAGAAAGCCATACTAAAATTACCGTTGAACAGAAGGTTGTTTTAAAGTTTATATGCTTCCAAATCACATGGGTTTCAGAATTTTCACATCTTAGTGCTATGTGTGGACGGGATTTTGGTGCCATTTTCCAGAGAGATAATCATAGAACTTCGAAAGTAGAAAATTTTGAGAACAGAGCCGATAAATAATAGCCCATAAAGTGTTCTAAATGACTAGAAGGATTTCGAATACCTTTAGCAAAGGCTCAACATCTTTCAGCTGCTCTTCGATGTGCTTCTTCTTCTCGGCGATTTTCGCATTCTCCTCCTCTGTCGCCGCTCTCAGCTGTTGCATGGAGCTCCTCTGATCCTCGGCGCCCTAGAACGTAGCGAATTCTGGTTCGCCAAGCATTCCAGGCAAGCACCGAGCGTGAAGTTAAATGCGGTCAGACAGGCACGAAACTGACCGTCATACTTTTGCTGATGTCCTTGAGCGCTTCATCGGCGTCGGCCTGCTTCTCGGCCAAGAGCTTACTCTTCTTCGCAGCCTTCTTCTGCATTACTGCCACCTGCTCTCGTGCTTCAGTGAGCTTCGATACACCTGCCTTCAAGGGATACAGGACTAATTGAAATTTTGCACCAGAATTTCGTGCACACTTATGAACGCTTCAGAATAAATAAAGTCATGATAGATGGTAACGAGTTTCAGAGAAGACCAAAGATGTATAAGTGAAGGAAGCCCACCTTAAGCCTTTCCAGTCTACCAGCCACCGCCAGCTTCTTCCTCTCGTAAATCGTCGCATAATTCTCAATGCAGCGTTGAAATTTGTAGGGGGAAAGGATGGTTGGCGGGAGAACGGCCTCCAGATGACTATAAGAAGAAGTTTACGTCGGAATCCTTCCAGAAGTTTTTGACCATATGTTGTCTATAGAAGGTAGCTAGCTGTAATAACTAGCAATTCAGAAGAGTTTGTGCAAACAGCTGTATTTCATTCAACATTTCCAGGTAGCATCGGGACACCATAAACGAAGGTAAGTGAAGGTCGTCCTATAAAGGCCACGCGGATGATCGACTGGGTCACTTTGGCACGCGGCGACTGGTGAAGTGGTTACACAAAGAAAAACCATAAGCGTATCAAACGCTTTTTGCAGTGTTCTATTCGGATCCCCGAGCGCGTGATAGCTCCGTCGGAAAAGATGCCAACTGTCGGGAACACCCCTTACCAGGAGTTCCCAGTTCGAAGTGTTCACCAGGCGTTTCAATCAGACCTTCCATATCACGGGGTAGATCCATTGGTACCAAATCTTCATGAGGAATGTAAGACACGGATTTGTTCGTCAGCTGGCCAACGGGATTCAGTGTAAACGCTAAAAAACCAGGGGCGCACACAAAGTTCTCGTCATTGAATTTTTTGAACGACTTTTTTAACGGAAATTTTCGCTAAAGTTCCGTAAAATCGTTAAATTTCGCTAAAAAGCACAACTGGCTGCGAACTATAATAATATTTCAAACGAATCTGGAAAAGCGTAGCAATCGCCTAGATCAAGCTCAAACAGATTGGCATTGGAGCGCGATATCCTGTTGTAATTTACGGTTAGGCTAGAACGGATTGTTTCTGCTTAATACTTGCTGGTTTAAGTTTTTAAGTCAGATCTTAACAAAACGAAAAATGCCATTAATTAAACTTAATTCGTTAAATCGTTAAGCGTTGAATGTGAAGCACCTCTGATTCAAACTGTCCTTCAAATTGCACAACTGGATTGACTAACGTTGTCCCTTATGTTTTATTCAAATTCAATTCAACTCAATAGTTTGTTCAATTACACGGCAACGAAACTTGCCCACTTAGCGGAAATCCACGTCTATTTTGTGAGACTCCGCCCAACCCAAGATCGACAACTCATTCAAATCAAGAAGCGAACCTGAACGACTGACAGGTGTCCTCCTTCACGTCCATTCCCCTCTTCTGGAGCAGCAGTTGAGGCATCTAAATCAGAGCACTTCTATTGAATACTTGAGAGTTCTCCTTGTCAAATTACCTGGCTTTTAGAAGTTTGAAATTATTAGGTTGTCGGCTTATAAATGTCGCCTGCCTTTGATATGTCATTTCCCTGCTACTGTTATTTCTTGGATCATGTAACTTTACGAGTTTAACAAGCGTTCCCGAAGGCATCTTTCGCCAAAGTATCGTTCCGATTCATTGACCCTTTCACAGATTTTTTTCCAGAATCGTGCAAAAGTACCGAGTGCGGGTTCACTTGCTGTACGACTTCGAGCAAGGAAGAGCTACTGCACAATCCCATCGCATCTTATCTGAAGTATTTCGTAACGAAGTTCCATCATTACGTCAACGTCAGCGATGGCTTGAACGTTTCCGAGACGGTGATGAGCTCCTTGAAGACGAATAACATCAACGGCGTCCTGAAGTTGTGGATGGTCAGGAATTGAAGAAAGCCGTCGAGTCGGATCCAGCACAGACTACACGTGAGCGCGTATAGCGGTTCGGTTTTCTCCATTCTATCATCGCCTATCATTTGCATGAAATCGGAAAGTCAAATCGGTGTGGAAAATGGGTGCCGCATCAGCTCAGCGACACGAACAAGGCGCCACGAGTCGCCATCGCTGGAATCCGCAAAACCAAGAACATCGGTTTCTACGACTCCATCGTGGCTTCGGATGGGAAGTGGATCACCACGACAATACCGCACGAAAGCGGCGATGGTTGAGCCCCGGTGAGGTTCTGAAGACAACGACGAGGCCTGACATTCACGGGAAGAGTCATGCTCTGCGTTTGGTGGAACAGTAGAGGTCTGGTGCATTTTGAGGTGCTGGATCCAGACCCAACAGTTATGCCAGACCTTTACAAAGACCAAGCACTGCGTCAACAAGGAGTGAGCAAGCAACTGTGAAATTCCTTCATGACAACGCTCGAGCGCACGCTGCAAAAAAATTGAGGAGTTGGACTGGGAACTACTGCCTTACCCGCCTTATAGCCCAGACCCTGCACCATCAGACTACCACATTTTCCGGTCGATGCAGCACACCTTGGCGGAGAAAAAATTCAAGAACCGTGACGAAGTCGAAATTTGGGTGCCCAACTTCTTCGAGTCGCAGCAACCGGAGTTCTTAAGAAAGGCATCCATTCTCTGCGAAGACGTTGGCGACACGTCATTGATAATAATGGAGATTACCTCTTGTATTAAGGTATGATCATTCTTTTCTTGTAGCGAAATTTCTTTTTGAGAAAAAAACGATATTTATAACCCGACAACTTAATATTTTGTGATGAGTGGACTGAATTATTTGCTGTGTAATTTACCTATTCTTAACATACGTACAGAGATATAAAAAGAGAATGGGAAGCAAAAAGGGAAGAAAAAAAGGAAAAATAAAAAGGATGATTCCTTGATGAGTGGAGTTGCTGAGGAATTTATTTGTTGTTCTCAACTTATTTTTACAAGAGCTAGAAAAGGAGAATGGGAACTCGAAAATTTTCTTGCACCTGCATCAAAGTGTTCCGACCCCAGCAGTCCTGCCACACAACGTTGGACTGCTTGAAAATCGCCGGATTTGCTGCGATTCTGAGTTCGAAGTCGGCGCTGTCAGTATCCAAGACGAGACCCACGTGCAGAAGTGTTCGAACTCCTAAGAATAAAGGATAAAATACTGCATTAGACAAGTTCTATTAGGATGCGCCGCGCATTCTACTTTTATGCGAGTTTGTGAGGCATTTTGAATGCCTACTTGGTCTATACAATGACTGCTATATCCAGACGATCGTGAAGTCAATAAAAAATAAAAAAGTCGATACAATCTTGGTATACTGTTAAGAGTAACTTACGACACATTAATGTTTTGTCGTTTCTAGACAATTATTTTATCAAAACGCCGATTCCGGAAGGGTGGATGGCTTCGTTGGCTCGATAGGCGGGATCAGAACTTTAACGACTTTGACGAACTTTTCAGAGTAAGCACTACAGCTGGTTCATCCTCATAGTAAGACTTGACTAAAGTAGCGCTGAAAAGCAGTAGAAAGACACCCATGGCAGTCAAAGAGGGTGGCCTCGCAGAAATCTTCAAATTCCAACTGACTGAGGCAGAAGTACTCCTGCATGTGTCCCTGGAAGCCATCTTGGCTCGCTTGATCGCGCAGTGCTGTAGATAGCGAGTCCATTTCCTGGAAAACAAAGCTAAAGTTTTTGGTTTAGGGTCATGGGGTAACTCATAGGTCGTTCGAAAATTTTGAGCAGACCCTAAACCCTTTTACGCATAACCAGTACTTCAGAAGACACAGGACTTTCAATTTCACCTGAAGATGTAGAAATTCTACGTTAACAGTTTGAAGACGTTGGCTGAACCTATATATAGAACTCAAGAAGACAGAAGACGTTTGACGTCTCTATTTTTTACTGTACTTCTAGGGCGAGATCTCAGAACTGACCTGTGGAGTGAAGAGGCCTGGAACTTCTCCGCTGGAGATCAGGCAATTAATTGACTGCAGAAAGCCTGGACGCAGAATTTTGTAGTCTTCGAGCAGGAACACGACATGCTCACTGTTGGAGATCGCTGCCTGTATTGCCTGAAACCTTTCTTCCATGTACTGCGACGGTCGACAGTTTCTTGACACACAATTGAACCTGAGGGAAGCTTCAGTCTACCCAAGTAGGTTAGGGTTCGACTGTTTCAAAAGAAATTCATCGGACCCACGTTTTTGAGCTCCTGATCGATCTGCTTCTGGCCGTAGCTGGGTGTAATCTTGGGAGTGAACAATGCCATCTGATGCATGTTGGCTATCAGTCGAATGGCGTCTGCTCTGCCTAGTCCAGGTCGTCCAGCTAGCAATAAGGAGCCACCTAAGAAGCGCACCATGGAAACATTTTTTAATAGAAAGCGATCAAGGAGATAAAAATGATCCAGAAAACAAAACGAACTGTCCAGAAGCAAACTAAGAAGCCTTCTGGAGATACCGATCGCCCGGTCCTTTGTTGTGCCTAGGTGAGTTTGACAAACTGTTTTTCTTGGAGAACATGATAAAACCAGGGCCGGCTCTACAAGGAGAAAACGAACGTCATATACTACTTCTTGCTCTGGAAATCCCCATTTGTTAGTCTTCCATTTTAGCATTCTGAAATTCGTTTACTTCTTAGAAAAAAACCTAAGAGTTATTAGACTATGACCTAGAAGTCAACACGCCTTAATAGCAGATTTAAAATTCTACCCCAATCCCTAAAAACTACGAGTCTTAAATGAATCTTTACTCATTGTAACGCCATGATCTTTCTAAGCTGTTGAGATTTCAGCAATGTTCATAGTTATGAACTAATCGTAAGGATAAATAAGAATTCCTAAAGCTCGTCTGTTCGAACCATTTTATCGGGGAATGAACATAATGTTGTGCCAACTAGAGGTTTTCTGAGCACTCTCTATATGTACAGCTATCCGGGTAACAGCTGATTTCCAACATGAGGCGTTAATCAGTCCCTATCTGGGATGCGTCATGCGCTCTAACTCTACTAAAAAGGATGAAGGACGGCGTTATTCAATCCCCTTTAGGAAGCGCCACGCATTCTACTTCAAAGAGATGTCGTGGAAACGAGTTGAATGCGTATTTGGCCTACAATGACTTCCGATGGCCAACCGATGAACACTCAGCGCTGCAAGTCTGGTACCAACTCACCGACTCCGGAGGGATGGAAGGCTTGGTTGGCCTGAGCGGGAAATCCGACCAGGAACCTGGTATCGGGTGCAGGCGACAGCCGGTGCCTCCTCAGACTGCGCTCCACACGCCCTACCTCTACTATTATACTGGAAAATCGGCGAAAGCTTGCGTTTTCAGGGATGGTATGTATGTATGAAAGTAAAGACTGGCAATGGCGCAGAAATATATGCATTAAGGTTCTATTCCTAACCATACGCTTATTCCTCCTCACTTTGCTGGGACAACTTTTATGACAACTCTCTCTTCACTTGGTGGCTGTCCTATGAGTTTGCTACGATCTCAACATTCATATTGCAAGTTCCTGAATATTTAGGAATAGAGATTTGGAAATATTCAAAGAGAGCACATGTCATGTACTGTTTTAAATGTTTGCAATTTGAAGTGCAGGATTTGTTTCGTTCATTATTTAAGGCGCACAGTTTGTGCAATAAATGAAATAAAATAAAATAAAAGTAGGATAATAGAGATGTTATTCTAAAAATTGTGAACAAATTTTGAAAATTTTATATTGAAATTATTTTTCTGTTTTTTTCTACATGACTCCGGGGAGATGGAGCTCTTGGTTGGTCTTCGTGGTATCCGAATCAAGAAACTCAATTGAATTGGTCAGCTTCTTCTGGATGCATCATGTGATATGCTGAACAAGGGCTCCTTGAAAAAAAAACACGGATACTATTCCTGCGATGAAACTGCAAAACAAGCGAGGAACTTCTCCAGACAACAAAACTTCGAAAAAGGAAGGAAAAATAGGGGTGTATCGCGACTTTCTCGCCATCATAGTACGATTTCGTGGGGTATTGTAAAAGAATTTCTCTTAGAGCTTTATCAGATTGTGCCGCTATGCAAACAAAAAACTCCGTATAAAAGAGTCATATGGGAAAATTCACATGGAACTTTTCTCTTGTTCCTTTGTTTTCTATTCTTCCTTCTCTTGTAGGATGTTATAGACATGCTATATTGTGTATTGTACTTATGAAAAAGACAGTTTTGGTTTAATTACCCAAGTTTGATGTAAACTGTGTCGCACGACTGGTGTATTTGTGTACCGAAGGACATAAACTGAACCACCGACAATCTAGCTTAAGGACAGTTTTTGTCGAGTAACTGTTTCAAGTAACGCTTTAAAGAAGAGCCAACGGTCGTCTAACGGAGACTTGTAATCGTTGAGGAAAACCCCGAATCTATGGCTTACCTGGAGCAGTTAAAGCTCGATCGACACGCGCACACAGCTCACACATTTCGTCCGTCAAAGCGTTCAAGAAGTTGGCCACTTCGAATTCTGAAACGAGTACCACCAACATCGCTAACATCTGTCTTCACGTAGAACAATAGATATCACGCAGACCAAATCTTGATGATTTCTTGAGCTGGTTACCGAGATTGTTGCAGACATTCATAATATGTTCCCTTAATCAGCTTGAGATTCAGCACTTTCGCTTTTCTTGGAGTCTAAACTTGGGTAATAAAACCTTTGAAGAAGGTGAGCCGTCTGCAACAATTCTGGTAACAAGCTCAAAAGTCCTCGAATGCGTTAACGAGAACAATGCTTAGATACATGGAGTGCCAAATCTGGGCAAGGCAATCAAATTGTCTATTTCGGGGCCGTAAGCCAAAAAGCGACTGACGAAGGAAGCTGCTAGGACTGCACCCAAGAAAGGAAAATTTGTAGCCACATTTGGAACTCGAGCATGACAAATGGCAGCGTCAACGGGTCGCCAATATCTCTATTAGGGCTTACCGTAACGATTTACAGCCTTCTGTAGCACTGCCTGATAGTCACGCTTTGAGTGTGGGACCAGTGGAAGTCCAACGATGTTGTGCGACGGAACAACTGTGCCTGTCGTCACATAGACATGCTCTGTAAAGATCCAAGGTTTGAACCAGAAGGTTTGCATAGAGGAATAGCGCACTGAGACCTCCTCCTGTTCGAGCGGCCGGAATGACGTACGCCAGGAGTTCCTCGAATTTCACCACGTGCTCCTCGGTGGCTAACCTGTAATAAGGACCAGGTTGAGATTATGTCAAAGGACTGCAACGAGGAGAAGTTAATATATCTCATATCAGGAAATTCTTACGCTTGCAATCTGCCAAGAACTCATCTGCTCATCTGATTTGGAGAGACAGATGGCCACAGCTTCAGGTAACTACATAGCCGCATAATTCGACGAAAATTGCAAACCAAAATCACACACTGGTTTTGTTCCTATTCCTATGCGGATGTATAAAATGGAACCAAAGAGAACTAAGAGCTATCTCCATAGAAATCTAAGTTAAAAACAGCAATGCGCCACGTCATTTAGACACGGATCGATCCGACTTCAACGAAGTCGAAGAACCACTGTGCCATACTATCATGGGAGGAATATAGCTGGCACTTTTCAAAATATTATGAAAGCTATTTTGGTTGGAGTGCTTCTAAATACCTCAAATAAAATAAGTAATCATAAATAATAAATATAAATATATTAGGTTGTCTCATAAGTCTTCGCTGTTTTTTCAACGATTCACTGCAGATTTCGCCGGCGGTCTCCTGCATAGCGCTGCATAGATTTCGGAAGAGTATGATTTACTCTATCAGAGCGTGTATTGCATTTCTTTTTTCATCATGAATCTTGTCGATTTTTAGGTCGTTGAAGTGAAAAGTGAAAAAGTGAGAAAGTAGCCAATTGCGCACTTGTTCTCTCCGCTTAGGTTTGTAATTTTTTGCGCAGTTTTTTATAGCACTTGGAAGACAATGTCCTGTTCTACAAGAATATGTGTTAGTGCTATTTGCTCATTTGTCCTATATTGATTTTTAGGTCATCAAATTGGGACGTCCGAAGGAGGATGGTTATTTTTGCCGACAGCTCCTGTTCTGTGGTTGGACTTTTTGGGTCGGTGTTATATGTCATTCGAAAGAGAATGTCTTGCTCTATAAGAATTTGTGTTGCGTTTATTGATTTCTATTGAATATCAACAAAATGCCAAAAGGAGAAAAATCGTCTTCACCAACAACTCCTTCTCCTTCTTCAGTTGTTGATATTCGACAGAAACCAGCGTGAGCCAATAAACGCGACACAAATTCTTACTGAGCAAAACATCCTCTTCCAAACGACTTATGACACCAAGCAAAAAAGTCCAACCACAGAACCGGAGTTTTGGTAAAAATTCGGACGGAAAAGTCGGAATTCCCAATTTGATGGCCTAAAAATCAATAAAGGGCAAATGAGCAAATAGCACTAACAAATATTCTTGTAGTACAGAACATTGCCTTCCAAATGCTATAAAAACTGCGCAAAAAAACTACAAACCTAAGCGGAGAGAACAAGTGCGCAAATGGCTACTTTTTCACTTTTTCACTTTTCACTTCAACGACCCAAAAATTGACAAAATTCATGATGAAAAAAAGAAATGCAATATATGGTCTGATAGAGCAAATAATTCTCTTTCGAAAGCTATGCAGCGCTATGAAAGAGACCGCCGGCGAAATCTGCAGTGAATTGTTGAAAAAAAACGGCGGGGACTTATGGGACAACCTAATACTATTAGGGTGTCCCACACGGAATTTCGCTTCAGACCGAAGAGTTAAATTCATACAAAGCAACTAAAACCGATCTTATTTCGGTAGCACATTCTCCAAATTTATCTAACACCTTTGGCCAACATACGCGCAAAGAATGGATCCGTCTTTAGAGAAATGATTTGGCCACGAGGGACACCCAAATCAGGATTTCGTCGTAGTCGGCGGACTGTTCGAAAGCCAAGGAGTCCTGAATCGAGCAGAATATGTTGTAGTCCGCTGGGGCGGTGTTAGAGCTGTATGGCGTGTGAGGCAAAATCGTCCAACCAAGTTCCACTTGTTCGATTTTATGATGAACGACTTTGTGATATGAGGTCTCGCATTATCATGCAGCAAGTTGATAGAGGACGTGTCAACTCCTTGACACGAAGCGCATTTTATACTTGAGTGAACAGCTGCGAGTGTAACACCGAGTTGACAGTCTGACCTGGTTTCAGCACTTTCACATGAACGACTCCTCTGCTATTCCACCAAAGACAAAGCATTACTTTCTTTCCGTGTAGTGCTGGTTTTGCGACAGGTTTAGCCAGCTCCCTAGATGTTAACCACTGTCTCTTCTTGATGGAGTTATCGTAGTGAATCCACTTTTCGTTCGACGTAATGGTGGAATCGAGAAATCCAGAATTCTTGACGCGGCGAAGAAGAATTCCGGTGATTGACACACGCGCAGCCCTGTTCGCGTCGGACTGCAAGCGCGGTTCGCATCTGCCGCAGCGTTTCGACTTTCCGATTTCATGAAAGTGCCTCTGGATAATGGATTTGGAGCAGCCAAGGCACCTGTCTTCCGTGCTCTTCGTCTTTAAGACTTTTGCCGCCGACGGTAAGACGTTGAAACCACCGCTTGAACTGTGTTTTGGAAACGACATCTTTGCCAAATGAGACTTCCAACGAACGATGCGATTTCTTCAATTTGAAGTCGTAGAACACATACACGCACACAACCATTTTCTGGTCCATTATAGTCTGAAGGCTATAATTTTAGAAAGCGATGAGGGAATATTGTAGTAAAAACAGGAAATGTGGAAGATGAAACGCCGCGAAAAACTAACGCTAAGTGAGCTCACTGTGAATATCGTGAAACGAAGGTCACGTTGTACGCGACATTGCGTGTGGGACACCCTAATAGATAATAATAAAAATAACGCATATTTATTAGCTTTTGGTTAATAGATATGCATTATTTATTATTATTGGCTATTGGGCGCGTGTAGTGCAGTCGGAGGAGTTGTCGGCTGTAGCGTGCACCTTATACCAGGTTCTTGATTCGTATTCCCGTCTAGGGCAGTCAAACCTTCCACCCCTCCGGGGTCAGTGTTTTGGTAGCAGACATGTATGGAAAGGATAAAACGATGCCGACTTGTCCATCGGATGGCCACCGTAAGTCATGTATACTACGAATACGCTTTCAATTCCTTCACGACATTCCGTTGAAGTTGAATGCGTGACGCATCCCAAAGAAGATAGATTAATAGAATCAGGTGTAGATCTATGTGTAAAATTATTTAAATTATTATCATATTATTCATTCGCATTAAAAATATATAAGAGTATTATTCTCATAACTCTTCAACAACATTAAATACAACGGCACAAGAATCGTGGTCAAAGGACAATAACATGCAAAATAACGGCAGCTAAAAACAACATTAAACATGTCTTGTCTCACCGCTATCTTCATACAAAACATGTTTACAATTAGTTACCCCCAGGCTCATCAGTGAAGAAGGTAACCAATTAATTTAGTTGTTAGTACAATACTAGGTGATAGATTTTTAATTAATTAATTGATAAAATTTTAATGCCATCTTTTATCTTATCTTGTTCTCAAACTATTAAATAAATCTTTGATTTATTTCGTTCAGCTAGGAGCTGCCAAGGTTTTGCTGGAATTTCGTTAAAAGCGTCTAAATCGCCAATTGGTCAATTATTTCTTTATTTCCCTAAAACACTTTATAGGCTGCAAGAAAACCAGAATTCACCTGTCCTTGAAGATTCGCTTCGATTCGAACGCTACCACCTCGACGACCTTCGACTCATCGGTTAGCTCATGCCTCATAGTGGCGAGTGTCCACTTGGTCAGATCCCTCGGTGTGAAGACGTAATGCCCTGGAATCTACGCTTCCAGAGCCGCCTTGTATATCATTTTCACGTCAAAGTGGACTTTATTCAATCCACATTGGACGCTCTTCTAAGTACCTTTATTTTTACATCAAAGCAAGCTTCTTACACGTTAATATAGGAGTTTCTCAAACATTTGAAATAAATTTTTGGAGGTTTTTGGGGTAAATTTAGAATGACCATCTTCAAAATGTTTCAATTCATCTCCAATAATAAGCGAACAACACACTGTTTTGAATTTTACAAACTTTTTATCCTTCAAGATTCAAACAATGGATTGAATTTAGTTTTCAAGTGCAGAAAGACGACAACGCTTCTTTTAGTGCACTGTATGATTTCTGCCTTTCTGCGCTATGGCAGAAACATTGGCTTTTTATTTTTTCATGAATTTCAAATTTTATAAAATTTCAAGCAGTGTGTTCACCTACTAGGCAGGTGATTTAGAAAATTTCAAATAAAATCATACTAATGGAATTCTTCAACTTTTGCTTAAGCAAAAACTATGTCCATTGATCTTCAACTTCTCTCTTCTTGGAACCTCGACATGATAAGTTTCGGCTGTATATAGCTGTATAGCTCCATAGGCCAAAATAAAGTCCACCTACAACCTCGTGTTTGGCGCAGTACTCCCATTGATTTAGGAAATATTTTCATGAGGAAAAAGATCGGATTGATTTGAAAGATTGATTTAAATAGCGTCAAGCTTTCCTAGAAGAGAGCCCAATTTGATCTGAAGTGTCAAACATGTTTTGAAAGTTTCACTTTGACATGAAAGCGACACATATGGGTAGGTCACACACCTCTGTCCGCTGGCCGGAAGTTGGAACGAACTTCCTCGTACAGTCGCACCATCACCGATGCCATCGCTTCGACACGAGCCGACGAGCCGAGAGGAGCCTGACAATGGATAGTAGTTGATTATCAGGCAGAGGTTTTCTGCTCCTCAAACCTCCAGTATTGGCATGAGATAGGCAGAATAGATGGCGTTGAGATTCTGCTCGGTCGGATAGCCGATGATGATGGTCCGCATGAGGGACATGAGGCGAGGTGGAATAGGGCACTGCGCTGACGACGGAGCCATCGACGCGACTATCTAAACGACACCGTTTCGCGCTGCACACGCTACAGTATAAAACAGGTCTAAAGCAGTTGTCTTATGCTGCGCCGTGTATTTTGCCTCATCTTGAAATCGTGAGCGACATCACGGGAAGCGGCTCCCAGCTCTTGCTAGCTATACAATGCTACAATTCTGTAATTATAGTTCATTGTAGCTTCAAGTTTCCAGCCACACGTGAGATGAGCTTCTGAAGGTCATAAAAAGGATTTTGAACAGTGTCACTCAATCTCTTTTGGGATGAGAACATCATTGTGCACTATCGTTCCGCACACCCATACAGTATTAAGAGAGCCATTGTCCGCAATATGTTCCAAGCAGCTGCTCTGGTGTCCTCGAATAGCGAGTTCTAGTCCTCATCTAGGGAAATGGCATCTTGCATTGCCTTGTCCAACGGGTATGTTGCCCACAACATGCCCAGAGGCCGTCAACCAGGGGCACCAGCACGCATACTCAGGGCACAATTGCGTGGTCAAATCGCCTTTACGGTACCGTTTATCTCGGACGCTCTCAGTGCTCAAGTACGGTAATGCGTTCGTAAGGCTGACCTGGGTGACATCGTTAGGGTCGTTGAGGTGCCTTCGGTTAATCTCAAGGCGCCACTGGTGAGGAACCGTCTTGTGAAACGCCCTCCTGCGTGGTCTCCCATTCGGCAGGGAAGGAGACTGTAGGGTTTCAGGAACAGTATACCTCATAACTTGCATTGAATGCAAGGAGGAATACGTTGGTGAGACGGGCAGACCACTTTGGGTAAGGGTTAAGGAGCATGTGAAAGGCTCAACAGGTGCAAAGTCGCCACACCCTTGGGGGAGCACAGGCTGCGAAGTCATAGTGGCGCAGTGGTTGGAGTGGCGGTGACGATCCTGGCACGCGAGGTCGACATCGCAAACGCAAGGCCCTGGAGGCGCTGTGGATTGCATTCAAGAACCCCGCAATCAATCGGAAGGAGGAGCGAGTGTCCGTAACCCAGGAGTTGGCTCCATTTGCCGACCTCTGTGGGCTTCACCCCGGAGGGCGCCAGCCGAAAGGTCGCTGAGCGGCTGACCCGAAGGGAGGACCTCATTCACCCACATTTATGTCCATCTGAAGGGTGACTCCACAGCCTTCGGCTGTTTACATAAGGTCAGCTGGGCTGTCTTCCTCGCGGTTCGTCTCTTTCTCCCTTTAGCTTTCAAGATGGTTGAAACTAAATAGAAAAGGCTCTTGGACGGGGAAATTTCTCTATTCCCCCTTGTCTTTTCCAGGCTCTGAAGAAGGCGGTTACGCCGAAACGTAAGGCGACTAAACGTCCGATATCAGTCTTGGCACGACAGCTCGATGACTACCTGTCATACTGTTCTAAGAGATGCCGAGATTCAAGGACAGTCGCACATGGAATATCTTAAGTGCTCATATCTCCCTTGACCCCTGAGGGATAGAAGGCTTGGTTTGGAAATCCGAACCATGAACCTTGTGTCGGGTGCGCGCAATAGCTGGCACGGCACCTCCGCCGACTGCGCTATACGCGTCATCTGAAGGTCATACCTCTATAAAATGTTATTATTGGATGAATTTATCGAAGCTAGAACTCTAAAGTTGTAAGCGGAGAGCAAAGTTAAACTTCCTATACCTACGCAAGCTCTGGGTTTTCTTGTTCGTTCAAAATTATTTTGAACTTAGATACGTAACTTCAATTTCACTGGACTTAGGATGTGGCTGACTAACCTGCACGTTTTCCAAACCGATCCAGTCCAGATGGTCGTCATAGTAGCCCTGGTAGGTGAGTAGCTGATGCAGAAATGCCAGCATTTCGTTCGTGCCATACTGCAACAGAAGCTGTTCAACAATTTGCTCGGAAATGGGGCGAATAGAGGAGGCTCACCTTGTCCGGCGCTGGTAGATTGATATTCTTCAGGTAGAGAATCAGAAGTGGTTTGTCCTTCGGTCGAAGCACACGACCCGAAGCGCTGCTGGTCTGCACACAGTGCTGCAGAAGACATTGGAGAATGGCCGGAGCGCTGGAAACACGATTCAGAAGATCCGGTGGATCATTGTGTTTCTCACCTCCCCTTCTATTCGTCATGTCTACGCCTTTCTCATTTGATTCAGGATTTCTACTCTTACAGTGCTCCGCATATTCGAACTTTTTCTGCCCTTTAATTTAAAGCTTTGTTACTTTCCATTTTTTCTTCAAGCTAAACACCTTGGTAAAAAGCACGGCCAATTTCAAAATTTTACAGTCTTTACAAAGTAAAAGCCTAACAAAAACCTAATACCTACCCGCTTTGCGCGCTTGAGTGCACGATGGCCAATTGGCTTTGATTGTCCTCTGTGAAGCAATGCTTCAGCAGTTCCTCCTTGCCACAACCGTCAGGACCGACGACAATAAACGGCTGGCGATTCGCTTCGGAAAGCCACGACAGGACCTTAACGCCATATTCATTACATTTTCCTCGTTCAAATTCGTTGTTGAAAAGTATTTGTGAAAGCCGTAGGTCATCTTCCACAGAACGAAAAAAAATCTCACAAAAACTCTCTCAAATTAAAGTGGAAGCCTCAATTCTTATCGTAGATGACGTTACAACTGAGAAATTTCTGCCATCCGTCGAGAAAAATGAAGGCACAGTTCCCGTCTCACCGAGTGTTCTTCCGTTTGTCAGCTAGTTAGGGATGGTAAATGGTGCTAAATGGTGCAGAATTCTTCCTCTCCATTCCGAAAGCATTGAGTGGGGTAGGAGGACATTTTTAAGGTAGATCTTTTGCCCTATTGAAGCAACAATGCTTCACCGGGACTTTATTTCTGGTACTTCCATCGCATGGAACTGCCTGCCAACGAATCGTCTTCAACCTGCTCATAAATGAGGCCTCCTATTAGGCCTACGAAATTGCTGGTGGTCACTGCAAGTCGTCTTTGTTGGAGGTTTTCTGTGTCTTTGGTTTCTATTTGTCACCGAGTTGTCGCCATAAGTATTGCACCCATCTTTAATACAGAAATGAAACTTACACGCTTATGCTTACAGCACGCTTATGCTCTTTCCTTCCAGCCACGCAGCACCAACTACGTAGGGCCCTGCTGCCCCAGCCGAACCAAAGAGACAGAAGTGTGATGACCATTAGCTCCCTGACCGGTCTACGACTCTGCGCCTACTTCCCCGCACGCCTTTGCGCCTTCCTCTTCTCACATAGCATTGCGATCAATAAAGATACTGGTTCCACCAGTCTTCACGTAGCTCCCGCAGAACAGATGGATATACAGATTTACTATACTACACGTACTACTACTTCTTACGAATACACAAGACTACGAGTCACGCAACCAGCCCATCTACGCTCACTAGGGGCATCCCATACAACAGCCCGCTAGGATCCGGCGAGGTCCTGCCTGGGGCGTGTGCCCACGAGGAGGTGCTGCTCGCCTCGCACCTGCGGTTACCTCTTCCTGGCGTCCATGCCAGGGTAGATCCTCCTTCTCGGCTCTGCGCTCCTCCTCAACACTGCGGTAGAATCAGCACGCTCCGGAATCCATGACGTCCAGCGGATGTAGATGAGACGACGACGACCGGACACGACCGTCCGGCGCGGCGGCAGCAGGCGAAGAATGAAGCCCGCGCGCGTGTTCATACTTCGTCGCAGCGAATCGATGCTGCGTATCACAGGGTTTGCGCGGCGGAACCAAGAGAGCGCAGAGACTCTGCGTCCTTCAAGAGTCGTAGCGAAAGTCACGACACACCGGTTGCTGCATGCACCCGATTCCAGGTTCTTATTTTGGGTTTTCCTCTCAGGCCAACTGAGCCTTCCATCCCTCTGGGCTGGAAGACCCGTCACTTGTGGCTTAAAAAATATAAATCGATGCGAGCAATTGCTAAATTGAAGAGTTATTGAAATAAACAAATAAATAAGGATAAAAGGATAAAGTACGGCGTTACTCAATACCTTCTTGGGATGCGCCACGCATTCTACTTCACGGGGTGTAGTTTAGGCGATTTTAATGCGTATTTCGCCATACATTGACTTGCGGTGCCAGCCGATGAACAAGTCAGCGCTTCATACTTCCCAGACAATTCACCGATCCCGGAGGGATGGTAGGCTTGGTTGGTCTGGGCGGGAAATCCGAACCAAGAACTTGGTATCGGCTGCAGGCGACAGTCGGCGCCTCCTCCGACTGCGCTACACGCGCCCAAATAAATAAACAAATACGAATAAATGAATAAATAAATAAATGTAGACGTATCAAAGTAGTTATTTTTGGACCAACCTAGTTCTACCGTTAAGGTGCAAGAGACCATGGACCCCTTTCTCCAGAAGAGAGAATTGGGGTGGGGTGGGTTCCAGACACTTGGTATTTAAAACCATTACCGACACTGAACCCTTATGACAAGATATGAATACAGCGAAATCACTCACAGTGTCCTTGTTCGACTGAGCAGTGGCTGTGAGTATAAACGGCTTCGTGCTCGCCTTCAACTCGTCGAGCTTCACACCCATACCGGCATCGTCTTGATACCTTCAATAAATACAGTAGCATTGATGTAATAGAGTTTAAGAATAAGCGAGGTAAACCTAAGTCTTCTGAAAAAAGCTACAAGCGCTGTGAGCTAGCTGATTTTTAAAGGAAAATCGTAAAAATACGAAATGAGAATGAGAGGAAGAACGTGAAAAAGTAGAAACCTCATAAGCGAATCCGTTCTGCTGTCGTAGTAGACCAAGTCGGGATTCTCGCCATCCGGTATCGTGACACCTAAAATTCCAGTTCATCTTTCGGTTCGTTCAAATAATGAAAATCATGTTTTTTAACGTGCATAATTTAATAAACAAATAAATAATTCATAGAAACTAAACTCCATAACTTCTCCTTCGTCTGTCGAAGAACATGGATTCATTGGGAAAATGAGTTCAGCCAAGGTTTGTCTAGAAATGAAGGCGATGCAAAATACAAATGACTCTCCTCTGCTTCTATTCCTTCTCTTCACTATCTCTTCACTAAGTTATCGTCATTGCACGCCGATGAATGACATTATGCTGCAGAATCTTTTGTTTTGCTAGTTTTTATTTTACTATACAGGGTGTCTCAAAAAATGTATACACTGTTTACAGTTAAAAGCTGCTTAAAAAAAATAAATTTTCTGACATATGAGCGGCATGGAACGCTCCATGCACTCTTGTGAAATTTTGCATTATACCGATTGGTTGTGCTTCGCGTGAATACTTGTTATAATTCCTTTACAAAGTGGCCGTTTTGATTGACTGGTGTTTCTTTTAAGGTTTAAACTCTAAAAACACACTATGGTCTTCGAAAAATGCGGAAAATGCAACGTATCCTAAAAATATAGGTAGTATTTGAAGGGCTCTAACTAACGAATTCTTTTTTGACGTAAAATAGTCAAGATTGCGCTATGTCCACCCAAAAACTTGGGTTTCAGACTTGATTGGTTTGGCTTGGACTGAATGCTTGTTACAGTCTTGTTACTACTTGGACATACAATACCGCTCAAATTCTTTGAAAAAAGACGCTTTGCGACGGATTAATCCGCCACAAAGCGTCGCATAGCGCAAGCGTCCATAACTCTTCTCAATGTTGTTTGTTTAAAATCTAATTAACACCTTTAGAAGCCCCGTCTCATTTTCAATCCAACGATCTAAACATCATCTAAAACGATTGCACAGTGATCTAGTTATGAAGCTTTTGCTTCCTCGGCTCCGTTAATTGATTTACGACCCCTCCGAGATCCCCAGTGGCATGTCCTTAAGGCTTTTCGTTGACGGGATTCATCGAAACTCAGAAATCCTCTATTGTTTCAGCAGATCTGTATTTGTTACGCATCAAGTGTCATTGTGGTACTTAAAAGTGCCAAGTTTGAATAACATAGGGCCAATTTCAGAAAAGCGCAAACGCACGGAAACCTAAGATTCAGTTAAGAATTACCCGACTAGTAGCCTGCTACAGAAGACAGTATTCAACTATTCCATTGTGGAAACGATGGTCTTTATAAAACGTGTAAAATGGTTTTGAGAAAGGGACAGAAATGAAGAGACTTTCTTTTTTCTAACAAGGAATTGGTCCAATCTCAATATGCGGCGTAGGATTTCTCCTATCTTTAAACTTCGGTTGCTCCTGCACAGGATAGGTACGAAAGTCGTGTTTTTTGTGGTCTATAGCATACCACAAGCACATTCGAATCTAGAAAGAACGAAAAGATTTTGGTCGTTCAAAGTAGATTTCTATGCGGCCAAAGTTTGACGAAAACAACAGAGAATTTTGTCTCAGTCGCTTAACCCTTTATGGATGAAATATTACATCTGTGAGAAGCTCGCAACGAGCTGAGAAATGCTGTCCAGTTGATTTTTCGAATAAACTCATCCATAAAGAGGTAAGCAACTGAAACGAAATTTTCTGTTGTTTTCGTCAAATTTTGGCCGCATAGAAATCTACTTTGAACGGCCAAAATCTTTTCGTTCTTTTCAAATTCGAATGTGCTTGTGGTATACTGTAGACCACAAAAAACACGGATTTCGTACTTATCCTGTACAGGAGCAACCGAAGTTCAAAGATAGGAGAAATCCTACGCCGCATATTGAGATTTGACCAATCCCTTCTTGGAAAAAAGAAAATCTAGTAATTTCTGTCCATTTCTTAAAGCTATTTTTCACGTTTTATAAAAGCCATCGTTCACACAATAAAGTAGCAGAATACTGTCTTCTGTAACAGGCTACTAGTTGGGTAATTCTTAACTGAATCTTAGGTTTCCGTGCGTTTGCGCTTTTCTGAAATTGGCCCTATGTTATTCAAACTTGGCACTATTTAGTACCACAATGACGCTTGATGCGTAACAAATACATATCTACTGAAACAATAGAGGATTTCTGAATTTCGATGAATCCCGTCAACGAAAAGCCTTAAGGACACTGGGAATCTCGGAGGGGTTCTAAATCAATTAACGGAGCCGAGGAAGCAAAAGCTTCATAACTAGGTCACTATGCAGTCGTTTTAGAGGATGTTTAAATCGCTGGATAAAAAATGAGACGGGGCTTCTAATGGTGTTAATTAGATTTTAAACAAATAACTTTGAGAAGAGTTATGGCAACGCGACGGTTTGTGACGGATTAATCCGTCGCAAAGCGTCTTTTTTGCAAAGAATTTGAGCGGTATTGTACTAATCTGTGTGTGCTTCTTTTAACGTTATCGGTCGCTCAGTATCTGCAATTATGCCGATTAACTTCTCCATTCAGCTTGAGTGTTGCTTCATCAGTCCACAGATTGCGTCTTGAAAATGGAGCTCTTGCTAACATTTAAATTGTGCAATTACCAAACTCGCATGTCACGTGTTTTTCGCATGATTGTCAAGTTCTAAAAGTTAAAAGAAGCACATCAAAGGTTAGTCTCGTCGAGTAGTACAAGATTGTGACAAGCATTCAGCCCATGTCCAATCAATCAGGTCTGAAATGCAAGGTTTTAGGCCAACGCATGGCGAAATCTTGATTGTTTGCACGTCGCAGAAATCTCGTTACCCTATGCTTACGTATTAGTCTCAAACATCTTCAAAAGCTTCACTAGCAGCAATGTTAGTACGTTTCAAACAGTATGCATTTTTGGGATACCCTGCATTTCTTGCAAGCCGTAGTGTGTTCTAGTGTGTTTTTAAATTTTAAATCTTTAAGCTATCACAAATCAATCAATACAGCCACTTTGTGAAGAATTGTAACAAGTATTCAAGCGAAACACAATCAATCAAGTGTAAAATGTAAAGGTTCAGACGAGTGCATGGCGCATTCCCTTTTATCTTCTCTAGTTACTCTATTGTGAGCAAAGTTGTCGCCCTTCAAACAGTCTACACATTTTTTTGAGACACCATATATTATATGTACATATTAGGTTGTCCGGAAAGTTTTTAGACTAATGTCAGAGAACAATGTTAGTTAATAACTTTATTAACAACCACTATCATTCAACAAAATATTTACCATTATCACATATTGCCATCTTTCCGGTAGAGAGCGAATACCACGAGCGAAGAACTCCGGAGACTTTGGCAGTAAGAAGCTGTTGACACCATTTTTGACTTCCTGCCGATTTGCGAACTTTTTTTCCAGCTAAGAAAAACTGCAGCGAGCGGAACACGTGGAAGTCACTGGGTGCAAGATCAGCTGAGTACGGCGTATGGGATACCAGTTCAATCCTGAGATCCTCCAATTTCTTCTGCGTATTCTTTGCTAAGTGAGGTCTGGCGTTATTCATGAGAAGAAGAATTTTTCCTCTTCTGGAATTGCAATTACGTAGGATTTTGCTCATTTTTTCCAGCTGGGTGCAGAACACGTTCTAATCTACTATGGAACCGGTAGAAACCAATTCCCAGAATAGTGGGCCATTGATGTCCCACCAGAAGGAAAGCAACTCCTTTCTGTCGTGATCAGGATGTTTCGGCTGGGGTTGAGGCAACTCGAAGTCCACCCTGTGCTTGCGACGCACCAAATTGTCGTAGACGCAGTACTTTTCATCCATCGTGACGATCGAGTCGATCCAAGCAAATGTGTGGCGACGGTTGAGGAGAGAAGTGCGGATATCAACACGCTTCCGTCTGTCCTGAGACGTCAGAGCATGTGGTACGACTCGAGGCAACTTTGCGACTTTGCCGGAAGACCGAAGAACATCGTGCACTGTGGACTTAGGAGTACTTGTAAGGTCTGAAAGTTCGAGTACAGAAAGATCTGGTTGAACACCGTTGTCGAACTTGCGGCACCAATTGAAGCAGGTCGCCCAAGAGCGGGGCTGCTCCCTCATTATCTCTTGTAGAAGGCGGAGTGCCTCGTTCGCGCACCGGCTGAAGCATTGCTGTAGAAGGAGAGCTGGTCGGTGGAGGCATCTTATTGTCGTCCGTTGCGATGACACCACATGAAACAGGAGACGATATGCCGCTATGCTGCTGCTATATATACAGGACGTGAAACACAAATTTCCTAAGTCCGGCCCTCTCACAACTTCAGCCGGCAAAGATACTTTGCTTTGAATCTTACCATGCAATTAGTCTAAAAACTTTCCGAACAGCCTAATACAAGTGCTTCCACCCTAGCGATCACTGCATGTCTTTACGGGAATGTGGATATATAAATAAACATCACCGCTAACCTAGTTTTCTTTGCTTTTTATTTTAACTCAGCGTGATTCTTCAAGTACAAATAAATAAATAAATAAATAATATAATACAAATAAATAGTAATATAAAAACAGCTGTTGCTGACCATGGAACACGACGTTGACGGCGAAGTCCCTCTTCTTATCGGATTCGATGACTGATGAAAGTCCGCGATACAGTGCCACTAGGAATTGCAGCTTCGACTTGCAGCTCCTTAAAAATTTGATTTTTTCAAAATAATTTTTAAAATTTGTATACAAAATTTGTAGTGAGTGGGTCACTTAGATAATAACTCTTTCTGTTCATGTCAGAGAGGTAGGCAGCATTGGGAGATGGTGGCGCGAGCCAATCATAACCAAGCAGAGTAGCGGCCGAACAAACGCCAGCCAACGAGGGCATCGGCGGTCTTCTCTCTAGATCTTCTCTACATTCTTCAAGAGATAGAACATCCAGAATCAAATTTCCACAAATTCAACGACAGCCAAAGACCAATAAACAGAATGTATATAGTCACCTTAAATGGCTCAGACCGTTGTGCATAGCGGCCACCTTTCCAATACCATTAGCAAGTCCAGTAGAGCTGCACCAGTCGTAGCACCTGGTGGTAAAAATTAGGGAAACTTTTTCAAAATCGAGACTGAAATAAGGAAAAGAACAGCATCAAAAAACATTTATTGGGCGAAAATCAGTACTATACTCAGACCTGTAGAAGTGTTGCTCGATCCAGTCGGCGAGATTAGGATTCTCATCATCCGGAAGATTCTTCATCCACTGGGCGACTAATTCTTTCGCTGACATGTCCTCCTCACTAAAAAGATAGTTTTAGAGGATTCAAAGGTTCTATTTCCCTTTCTGACCCTAAGAATTATGTGCAACAGGTAGTGTCTGTAGAGATAAATGTGGCTATCGATAAAAGCCGTCAATGACTTTCTCTGTCACCCTTCTGGAAGAGGTGACAGTTCCTGTAGGACGTCGGAGAGTGGTCATCCTGGTCTTGAAGTTCGCGAAGTCCGTCGGGCATTGCGGATGCTCAACCCTGCATCTGCAGCTTCAGCGAACACTTCCGCCTTTCTCTCCTTAAGATCCTTCTTTATCCTGCTTTATCTCTGCACGGACGTTGCTTCGCAAGCTCGGACGTCAGTTGGTAGTTGCCTGACGTTCGTGCTGCTCCACGCCGGTACATCAGCTCGAAAGTTTCCGGAGACAGACGTCTTTTGGTGGTCTTCAAGCACTCGGCTTCCTTAGCACTATCGTGCATGGCTTCGCAAGCTCGGACGTCAAGCTCCAGATGCAGGGTTGATTGTCCGATCCCGTGTAGAAACGGCTGAAGCTGCAGATGCAGGGTTGGTCGTCCAATCCCGTGTAGAACTTGGGGACAACGGAGACGTCGGTCAGGCAATACTTGCGATTGAAGATGATGTGGTCGATCTCGTTCTGGAACTGGCCACGGGGGAATTCTGAGGTCGATCGTAGGGAGGGAGGCGTGTGAAACTGGGAGTTTCCATGGATGGTCTTGGTCGACATGACAAACTCAGACAGCCTTTCACCTTGCTCGTTTCACTCCAAACCGTGGGTTCCGATGTGAAGTTCTTTCGGCGACCTTCGTAGCCCGATCTTGGCGTTGAAGTCGCCGACGATCACCTTGTAGAAGGTGTGATCTTCCTTATAGAACTTCTCCAGCTCCACGTAGAAGGCTTCGACCTCTTCGTCGTCGTAGTCGGATGTTGGGGCATACACGACAGTCGAAGCTGGCACGTAGCCACATCGCTTCGGTCGCAGACGTCCGATTCGGGTTGTCAGAGACTCGTACGAATCGATGTTCATGGCCAAGTGCGTGTTGACGAGTACACCAACGCTGCCTACTCCCCTGCTGTCGCATGCTCCGACGAACAGTTCTTCTCCGGAGTCGTAGGGGGCGTGTAGGGGGGTGGTGTCTTCCGATCTTTGTCAGTCCGATGACGTCGTACTTGATATTTTTGAGTTGTATTACGAATGCTTCCGAACAAGCTCTGTAAAGTCTTTTAGATAGTTCTAAGCGCGTCAGTTCTTTTACCAAAAAATTACTATTTTTAAACTTTCTCGGAAGGTAACGAAGCAAATCCAAAAGAAAAATGCCAGTAAGTGTCAAGATGAATCACCTTATAAAAATCATTCCCATTCTGGAAACGGTAGCTGGTGAGGCGAACTGAAGTGAGTCGGTTTCGAAGAGGAAGTTGACATTACTGCCGAATTGGATTCGCTCTCCAGACGGCATCGTGAGCTGAAAGTTTAAAAGAACTATCTTCTATGCAGTTACAGAACAACTAGATATTAACTCGATCATTTTACGAGATTATAAAAATCTTTTTTTTCTCGCATAGGTGGCTAGTTTCAAAGCAACTTCGTCCTATTTTTTCTTGAATTCGCTTCATTCTCCTTCTTCACAAATGCCGTAAATATGTACCATAATACTTTCTATCCATACCATTTTTAGTTTCTGGGTGTTTATATTCCATGTTTATATTCGATTTTCGTATAACTATATTCTTCCATAATGTGACTAAGAATTGATTGTGCTCCTAAATCTTTTCCTATTTTTTGATATTGCTTTAGATGAAAAATATAATAACACCAGACGCTCAGCGGCCTGACGGCCGCCAAACGTCTGGTTGTGTAATAATGTATGTGTACAAAACGTCTGGTTGGGGGCTTCGCCTCAAACAATGAGAATGGAGCAACCCAACTCCGATCTTCCTCTTTTTTTGGGCCTTCTTGTAGTTGAAAAAACTGGTTTTACTACATAGATTATTGCAGAGGGATATGGTAAGACTGAATTTTCACTGCTCCTATGAAACACATCCACCCTCTGTCATATGTATGCGACTTATTCTCCGAAGTGCCCGCTCTCTACGTGCGAGAAAGAGATCATGAGAGTTCCAATCCGAAGTGCTTAGTCTGCAGAAAAATAGATAATTAAAATTAGTCGGTATTGGTCGACACTGTTTACTGTCCGACGGCAATAATACTCCACCGAATCCCATAGTCACCCTCCCTACCTCTTCCCACCCTCCCCATCCCCTTCCCTCCGCGGTAATACTAGCTCACTATGTGCTAGCGAGAGTAAGAGTCAGCACTCACATGTGACACTGAGGCCCCTCACGTGCCACCACGTTGTCATGACGTCTATGACATTCCTTCTGCATCCCAACACACATGCCACGACTTCTGTGACCCGTCTTCAGAAACCCGACGCACATTGGACGATATTGAAGGAAAACACTGGTCCCCCTATACCTTCTCTAGTTGTCCTCCTTTGTTGATACCCTCTTCACCGGTCTCTCTCCTACTGGTCCCTTTACTCGTAATCCTTACGTACGACATCTTCGGCACGTCTTCTGAATCCCAGCGCACGTTTGATAACGCCTTCAGCACCTGAATCCCAACGCACGTTGGCTGACGTATTCAGCACGTCCTCTGAACCCCAGCGCACGTTGGAAAACGTCTGCGGCACGTCCTCTGAATCCAAACGCACGCCGACGTCTTCACCACGTCTTCTGAATCCTTACGCTCTGCACTTGATCGCCATTCATACCCTGAAGCGTTGCCCGCTAACTTGCAAACTTTGCCGATCTGCCGCCAAGGATATAGTTCGCCAGCAATCTTCCATGGTTAAGCTGAAAGAAAACCCGGCTGGCATACTCCGCACTGTCATAGGCATCTCTTGGCTTCAGTCCCCCTCCCGTGATGGACAAGTGAAATTAGCCGATTATGTATAGTAGGATCATGAAGCTGGTGAACCATAAGTTAATTACGTGGTTATCCATCTTTCTATCCATTAGCATCATCCTCGCCTTTTATATACAGAGAAATTTCCTACAAAATTTGTGGGCTTTCGGGAGATTCAAAGCGTCATCGCTACGTCAATTCCTTACGAAGACGATCCTCATCTTTTCGGTCTTCCTCTGAACATCCGCTTCTCGTGGCAGCTCACCGAGGCAGAAGAGACGATAGCCAGAATGCGAATGGCCGGTAAGCGGTTAAATGTGCAAAAGAATACGGAACCCTCAATTGTGAAGGCAAGGGATGCACAATGAAGTCCATCTGGAGCCAAGGTTTTATTTAAGAGAGAATCACTACAATGGATGTAGGATGTGTGGCTCTGCCGAACCTATGCAAAGCTCCGTATGTATAATTTCATTTCTAATTCCTTTAATTCTCACTGTACACCAAAATCGGAAAAAATTGAATGAATCAATAACTAAAATTAAAACTAGACGGAATAAAAGAATACATGAAATGAAAATTACCAAGCGGTTGTCATCTAGCACAGAATTCAACGCCTCAATCCATTCGGGATCGATGTCCCCGTCAAAGACAATCCATGTGTGAACGGTCGTGTCCTTGATTACCTGAAAAACGAGCTCGAATTAAAAATAGGAAAATTAGAGAATTATTCACTGTAAAAAATAAAAATAATTCTGTATTCTGTATTTATTTTCTAAAACAAAGCACAATTATTTTTAGTGGTTAGAAAAATGGGAAGGACGATCACCTATACCGCCCATCTCCAAAAAAGACGGAAGAAACGCAAATTTACGGAATATCGAGCCTCTTCGGGATACGCAACGCGTTCAATTTTCAAGCGACTTTCGAGTCACATTAAACGACGATTCAGTTTACAGAATGAATTCTGTAGACAATTTACGCTCTATAGTTTTGGCGAGCTCGTGGTAGCGCAGTTGAAGGAGGCGCCTGCTGTCGCGCGCTGGCAATTTCTAGCTCTTGGTTCGGATTTCTTGGTTCAGCTAAGCAAGCCAGATTGATACCTCCGGGGTTGCGGAATTGGCCTCAGGCTTGTCTGGAATAAATAAATGAATAAATATTAGGTTGGCAACTAAATTCATGGACTCATTCGTCGTCAGTTCTTCTAGCAGAGATTATCAGGTTATTTGTGCATCGATTCTATTACTCTTTCCACAGTTTGAAACTATTTTGTCTGCACTTTTCAAAACAGCTTTTGCTGTCCTGCCATTCTGATTTATTGGAACGTTTTTCAGTCTGAAATGAAAGGAGACAGGGTCACTATTCGCGACCGCCTTCTTCATGAGCACCAGCTCGGCCACTCTGCAGCTGAAACCTGACAGTACATATGTGCAGCCGTAGTAGATGAGGTTGTCCAGCGATCGACGGTGTTCAAATGGTTCAAGAGGTTCCGTGAGGGAAACGTTGAAACCGGAGACAAGCGACGCACCCTTGATCGTCGAGCTGTAATTAGTGTCATCGAAGGAGATCAGAGCTTGACAACACGTCTGCTGGTACTCGACTTTAGGCGCTCACGTACCTCTATTGAGAAGATTCTGGCTTCTCTGTAAAGCTCGGAAAATGGGTGCCTCACGACTTGACCCTATCGAAGAGGAAGAAGCGTGTGGGTGGCGCGAAAGAATTGCTTAATCGTCACAAGCAGGAACCATTTCTTCACCGACTGGTAACAGCTGATGAAAAGTGGATTCCACTGGATAATGCTCAACGTTCTAATCAGTGGCTTAGAGCAAAACAGAAGCTACTACCAATGCCTAAGCCTGACCCCCACCAGAAGAAGGTGATGCTCTCCGTTTGGCGGTGTCTGTCGGGAAGGTGCTGTCTTCTGGGAACTCGGTTCCAGCATTGATGCCGAAGTCTACTCTTCTGAACCTGACTTCGTGCAGGCCAAACTCGCCAGTATCGGTTCCCGCAACTCTCCAGTAGTTGCATTATCCTTCAGTAGGATAATGCCAGACCACACGTCGCGAATCGGACTCTTCAAAAAATCGAAGACCTTGGCTGGGAGCGTCTAACTCATCCACCTTACAACACAGACTGTGCGACTACCACCTTCTTCGTTCGCTGCAGCGCACCTTGGCTGGAAGACAAGTTACCAATGTGGAGCAGGTCAAAATGCACTTCCAAGGATTTTTTTGTGGCAAAACCACAAGAATTCTACAGCGTGGGGTAGACCAGCTACCTGATAAATGGGAAGCGATTCTGCGTTCCAAAGGATCTTACTTCGATTAAAGATTGTTATTAGTTATCTGTTAATACACGGCACTTTTGTTGAAGATGCTGAAGAGCCCACGAAATTGCCAAGCTAATAAATAAATAAATAATGACTTTATGCTGCTACAGGATGCTTTGTTTCGGTCAAAACTCTTGCGCCACACGGGACTAGTACCAACTAGAAACGCAACAAAATATTCTGTAGCCACACACAGCCTCTATATCTCTGCAGCTCCCCGGTTAAACAAATATGTTAAAATATCGACCTGCCCATTTTTGCAAGTCATTGTGTAAGCTAAATATGTATGTGTGCAAATGCCTCAGAGCCATCCCGTAAAAGTAGAATGCACGGCGCACCCCAAAAGGATTAATCGGCGACATAGTTTTTATTTTCTTCGTCTTATAGTTTCACTTCTAAAAATGGGTTTTGGATAGATTTGGATGGATTTCGGATAATATATTAACCATATTTAACCCATGTACCGGATTCCCTCTGAATATGAAGGAAAACTAATTTAGATGGCGCATTCCGGTGGAGTTGAGAATCTCTTTGTTTCCTGGCACTTGCAGTAGTTTGAAGCAATGTTCACCGAGCCATCAACAAACCTCTCTAGCCGCCATCGTCAGAATCCCATCGGACCATTCTCGAGTGTCGATATCCATATGGCCAAGGAGCTAAAGATAGCAGGTTACGGTAACGGTGAGATGCAGAACTTATTCGAGGAGCTCTGCTGGAAGGATCACCTTCGTCCGATTCATCGCCTTGGGATTGAAGGACACTGTCCGCAGGGATACACCGGCTAGAAGTTGAGCTCGTCGCAACACTCGCCAGATCGTCGACTTGCCGGCACCTGTCGGGCCGACCACCACGACACCGATCCTCTGACGGAGCTGCTCGTAGAGTTGGAAGACCTTCTGGAGCTGTAACGACGTGACTGTTGGCATTTCGAAGCTGACAATGATGTTGATTCTGAGTACTAGTCATCCTAGGATCGCTCTTCTGATTAAAAAGCGCCTTATCCTAGCGCTACTGTAACGAGCTTACTTGTTTTGGTGTCAGTTCGATTTTCATCTCTTCAGCCGCCGTATTCAGTGGCTCGATCAGGTCACCAAACTGAAATGGCATCATTCTTCATCTCGGAATATCCTCAAAATTCTCTCAGGAATGTGCCAAACACATCGCATAGCTACCGTAGCCATTTCCTTGTTCACCGTCAAGAATACGTCGTCGATCAGAACATTGAAGCGTTTTGAATCGGAAAAAGTCAGCTTGGAAAGGGTGTTGAGAAGAAGCGCCTGAAAATTCGTGGTATTTTACATATATTTTGAATCACTTTTCAGATATGATTTCTGAGTCTGCATATCCCTAGAACTGGTTAGCTTTCCACATCAGTAGGGAAAAATACGATGTGAAACAAATTAATAAGCTCATCAGAGAAGCTAGGACATAACTATGTCTGGCATCTGATACCATCACAAGGCACTTCACGGTTATCTGGGTACTTAATGTGGCCTGCATCGAAAGGCGAGAACGCGTCACTCAATCACAACCAGGGACAGCCCTGGGTGGAGCGTTCACTTGATGCTGTTCGATTGGTTCGGTGCTTCCCTCCCCCTCACGGAGGCCACATAAGCGATCAGTACTCTATTATGAATCCAAAGCTTCTCAATGAGATCTCGTGGATGTCAATTTGAATAGCATCTTTGAAAAGATGACCTTTAAGTTCTATGAAAAAAATCTAGATTCAAAGGGTTGAATCATACGATTGAAATGAGGTACATGGAAAGTGCAGCGCTTACCTGAACCACCGTCTCTGTCTCATTGGCTTCTGGCTTAGCCGCACGCATGTCGCCGCAGCCTCGTAGAACAACCTAAATAAAGCTCTATATGAAGCCCCTATCAACTCTAGGCAGACTCTACTTTTCGTGTCTCCCGAGCAAAAAGACCAGCTGGGCAAGTACTTTGGCATGCTACAAGGACGACAGAAGACGTTGCTTTACTACACGTGAGCGATTTCCGCTGAACAAAAGCTAGCACTTCAAAAATCGTTTCCTCAAGCGCACAATTTTCGGAGGAGAGCTTCACTTATCGATCGACATCATAGGATAAGCAATAGAGATGGGGATCTCGCGAATAAAAAAAAAGGGGTGGAAAGACTCCGTAAGAAGCAAACATTATTGATCGATTTTAACGATTTTTGTCGGTGGTTACCCGTCTAAATTTTAAATTCTATTTTAAATCTAATCACAATGCTATGATAGCCAGTGAAGAGCAGCACAAGTAAAGATTATCGATCTATTTAATCGATTTTCGTCTGAGTTGACAATTTAAGTGGAAATACCGCGAATATGACGAGCGGTGGAAAGATTGGATTTGAAAAACGTTTGAATAAAATACACAATAAAGGATAGCGATAAAGAACAAAGGACGGTGGTACTCAATCCCTTCGTGATGCACCACGCATTCTACTTCTACGGGATGTCGTGGAGGCAATTTGAATGCGTAGTTTTTCTATATAATGACTTGTAGTGCTCAGCCGGTGAATAGGTCACCGCTTTATCTTTCCCAGGCAAGTCTGGAACCAATTCGTCGACCCCAGAGGGATGGAAGGCTTCGTTGGCTTCAGCGGGGAATCCGAACCAGGAACCTGGTATCGGGTGCACGCGACAGTCTGCATCTCCTACGATTGCGTTACACACGTCAAAGGGTTTCATATTGAGTAAATAATATTGTTTGGTTACTGTGGAATTCTGGGGCGAAGCCCGAGCAGTATTTAAAGAGCTGGGCTGACAGGCTGCTGGTCAACAATGACGCGAAGAAAATGTGATGCACACAGCTCTCTTCTCAGTTTGTTCCTGCTTTCAGATTATCCTGGCGATAATGGCATGATTTTGGCTGGAAGTCATTTATGCTGTGTGTACATCTCCTTCTACCATAAAACAACCTGTAAGTAGGCACGTCGGCTATATGATTAAGACGATACGCAGCCTAGCACAACTAAATCCGCGAACATTTTGGTACTTTTGGAGCTGGCTATACTAAAGCGACTGTTTCAGTTACGATATCTCATTCATGCATGATCTTATCACGTTACTTCAATCAGCGACTGATGCGGTATAAATGTTGAGCCTTTGAGGAACTTATGACTTTCTGAAATTGTTCCGGTGCTGGTTTCCGCCTCGCCATGATGGCCATATTAAGGACTTGATCAAATTGCCTACATGGCATTCTTTAGAAGAAAAATTCGTGGCGCATACCGTAAAGAGGCTGATTAAAGTCGCCGCTTATCCTTTATTATAAGTACTGTGCAAGACTTTGAAAGATCTGTGTGCCCATGACTCACCTTTAGCGCACGCAGTCCCCAGTCGTAATGTTGCTGGGCAGAGAGCATCTCTCTGAAATCCATTCGGTGATGCCATAGATCCTTCAAGGAGTAGTTCATTGTCTCAAAACTCTCGCTGACTTGCTGAGCTTGAAGATGGTGACGATCTTCCGCGCCAGATTCCTCGCGTCAGTGAATCCTTCCGAGTACAGTATCGTCTCGGCGATGACGTCATTGTCGGGCACGGACATCACCACCGGTCGGAACAACTGCTTCAGATTGTCGGGCATTTTCTGGCGACCACCATAGCCTTTGCCGGCCGGGTTCAGCGTGATGAATATGGCCGCGTTAGGGTCAACCGTGGCCTTAAAAGAATTCAGTTAGTTGAAATTTACCAGACAGATCCTCTTATTTTTTATTTAACATCTAGGGTTTCCTGAAATTATAAATGCGCCTTCGAATGCAGTCAGTCGTCAATAATGGGCGTGAGAGAAAACGCTAGTCGTCTCTGTCCCCTCTCACTCCAGCACAGCCACTACGCGCTTTCCTATTCCCGCTTTCCCATGTATTCATCATAAAAAAATTGGTCTCGTCGTTAAGCTTCTCCTATATACTCTCTTCTCCTATATACATATATTATTTTTAACGGGAAATTTTTAGGTGAGAAGAGCACGCTTCCAAAGCTCTAGCCCGCAATCTTGCAATGTATTAAAGGTATTGTTTCTGCCAGTCCCCTGTTCGTGTTTCTGCCTGTCTCTCCTTCCGTCCCCAGAATGACCGATGAAGAGCTCCACATCTTGATCGGCCAACTACTGATCTCTGGACAGGGTTGAATAGAGATCACGTGTATATGATGACCGAAGAGTTCGCGACGGCGTCTGTGACAGGCCATTTAAATCCAGACGCTCGTGTCACGACGCCTGCAACACTACTGAACCTCAACATATGAGACACAACGTCAACCGAAGACAGTACCGATCGATCAACCATAATCGATCAATTTTATCGACTTTCTATCTACATTATCGATTTTTGTCCTGTTGACCGTTTGGAGAAGGAATCGCGTGAATGGATCTGGATCCGTAATGTTGAGCTTGGAGGTTGTTTTATTGGATTCTCTTTTTTTATTGTTTTATATGTTCTTAATGTTACGTTCCTCTCTTAGTATTTCTTCACCTGTCTGGTTTTTTTTTTGTTCATTGCAGGTACAGAACATGTTATCTAACATGGATTTCCATGAATATTCAGATACTATTGCTGGGCGTGCCACTAAGCTCACCGTTTTCCCTCCAAGAATGCAGGTGCCACTCTTTGACTTGATTACGTCCTGTATTGTCTGGATTTGCATAGACACCGCTGACAGGACAGTCTAGAACAGCGAAAATTTATTGGAACGTCGAAAAAATAGCGTTCATAGTTAGAGCAAATCGAAGGGGAACGGCGGCAAACCTGGTCCAATCTGTTGAACTCATCGAAGCATCCCCATGCGCCACACTGAACGATCCCGATGAAAATACGGCTGAAAGTAGATGGGCTATGGCAAAGAATACAGGGGCTCTAACTTATGCTTGATCAACACTTTCAAAGACAAAAGTCATGAATAATAAGACAGAGGGCGAACAATGCGCTCCCCTTCTCTGAGATATCTTGGGATCAATTTGAATGCACTTAAATTCTGAACAGAGTGACCTGCACGAGGAATATGAACTAGGCTACGGGCCTGGACAGGCAGAACTACGAACAACGCGGCATTCTATGCTAGCGGATAAGGATGTCCAAATCCACTAAACAAAGCGAATAAAAAATCCAATGAGATGCAGAGTGATAGGCAACGTCAATCACAACTCCAACCCATTTCAAATTGTAGGAAAGCCACATATAAGCAGGTTGTTCAGCGCTATTTCTTTCGACGTTTCATCGGATTCCCATGGTGATTCAGGCTGAAATAGAAGAGTAGAGACCAACCTCATTGAGTGGACATCAATGCCTTCGTCGCAGTTGAAAACGAGTACCTGACGACCGAAGAGTGAAGCCAGCGCCTGAAAGTGGTCATATCAAACTATTTATTTATTTATTTATTTATTTCGTGGCGTGAATCACAGCAGAAATACACGCATATAATGAGATATAAACGAACGAAACAATCTTCAGGAAATCAAAAACAAACAAGGGAAAACAGAATAACCTAGAAAAGTTCATTCCGAACGAGTAGGTGCTTAAATTGAGGGACAGACATACCAAGAAAATCTTTATTATCACCGATAAAAAGGTTTAGCTCTCTAAGGTCCCTGTAACTATGAGATAGTCCTGCTCTCCAAAACGTAGAGAAGGGAAACCTTCGGTTGTCTTTGACGGGGAAGGTTGTAAGAAAACGGCAAATGAAGCCGCAGTGATCTGTACAGAGCAACTAGGAACGATGTGTCTTTGCGCATCGAAGGTATTTTAAGATCGATCCTAGTCATGGGAGCACGTAGTATTTGGCTTTAACACCATCTTGAACGCGTCTGAGAGTTTCAACAGCTGCGCCATGATAGGACTGTTCTTGGTCAGACATATGCTGCTACACAGAAGAGGCAATGTTAGGAAGCGAGAGAGGCCGTGGAAGACGACTGTCACTAAGACAGCTTACCTTAACAGACTCCGTTTTGCCAGTGCCAGCCGGTCCATACGGATTGCCTCCAAGGCCCATGTACATTGCTGAAAATTTAGTTTAGAAGCTACCTGGATATAAGGATAAGGATAAGGATAAGGATAAAGGACGGTGTTACTCAATCCCTTTTGGGATGCGCCACGCATTCTACTTCTACGGGATGTCGAGGAGGCGACTTGAATGCGTATTTGGCCATACAATGACTTGCGGTGGCCAGCTGATGAACAGTTCAGCGCTCTATCCTTCCCAGACAAGTCTGGTACCAATTCACCGACTCCGGAGGGATGGAAGGTTTGGGTGGCCTGGGCGGAAAAACCGAACCAGGAACCTGGTATCGGGTGCAAGCGACAGCCGGCGCCTCCTTCGACTGCGTTACACGCGCCCTCTCTAGATATAATAAGTAGTAATAAAATTAATTGTATAATAACTGCTTTTGCTCCTTAATAAATAGGGCATCCACCAGCATTTCACTGGACTACACTGCAAATAGAATTATCCTGCCACGGCGTTAAGAAAAGGTTAAAGACCGCCTAAGAGACAAAGCTACTATCCGCGTATAAGCCGTGTACGTATTTTTCTCCTTAAAAATAAAAAATTCAAACTATACTAATATGAAAAGATATAATTTTTCCTAGAATTAACACTATATATTTGAATCCAACTAAATTCTAGGGATAAGAGGAAATGATATCTTACTCTTCAAATCCAGCGGCACACTCAGTGCGGCGTGCCAACATAGCCCGTAGGAGTAGCGCTTCCCTAACGCTATCCACCAGATAGAGCTGACATATAACGTGAAAGAAATGTTATCGCCCGTTTCTTTAGCGGCAATAGTGTGAAAAATTTTTGCAGGATATGCTTTCATATTGCAGCAATGGTGCAATCCGCGTTTTGTTTTCATTTTTTCTGCTTTACTATTTTAAGTTGTAATTGTTTCTGTTAATTTCAGATTGCCTTGATGTTGTTTTTTGTTGCGAATTTGAAGTATTGTGCTTCCTGTATTTTTCCACTGCTTTGAATTTGGGCGCACTCTCATGTGCTTAAAGAGGTAAACAAACAAAAAATATCTGCGTTGCCGAAGAGTACTTCCTGTCTGCAATTTATTAAGTTGTCCCGTAAGTCCCCGCCGTTTTTTCAACGATTCACTGCAGATTTCGCCAGCGGTCTCTTGCATAGCGCTGCATAGCTTTGGAAAGAAAACGATTTGCTTTATTAGAACATGTATTGCATTTCTTTTTTCATCCTGAATTTTGTCAATTTTTAGGTCGTTGAAGTGAAAAGTGAAAAAGTGAAAAAGTAGCCATTTGCGCACTTGTTATCTCCGCTTAGGTTTGTAATTTTTTGCGCAGTATTCTATAGCACTTGGAAGACAATGTTCGTCACTACCAGAACATGTGTTAGTGCTATGTGCTCATTTGTCCTTTATTGATTTTTAGGCCATTAAAATGGGAATTCCGACTTCTCCGTCCGAATTTTACCAAAACTCCGGTTCTGTGGTTGGACTTTTTTGCTTGGTGTTATATGCCGTTTGGAAGAGGATGTCTTGCTCAGTAAGAATTTGTGTCGCGTGTATTGGCTCACGCTGATTTCTGTCGAATATCAACAACTGAAGAAGGAGAAGGAGTTGTTGGTGAAGACGATTTTTCTCTTTTTGGCATTTTGTTGATATTCAATAGAAATCAATAAACGCGACACATACTCTTATAGGGCAAGCATTCTCTTTTGAATGACATATAACACCAACCCAAAAAGTCCAACCACAGAGCAGGAGCTGTCGGCAAAAATAACCATCCTCCTTCGGACGTCCCAATTTGATGACCTAAAAATCAATAAAGGACAGATGAGCAAATAGGACCAACACGTATTCATATAGTACAGAACATTGTCTTCCAAATGCTGTAAAAAGGTGCGCAAGAAAATTCCAAACCTAAGCGGAGAGAACAAGTGCGCAAATGGCTACTTTCTCACTTTTCCACTTTTCGCTTCAACGACCTAAAAATTGACAAAATTCATGATGAAAAAAGAAATTCAATACATGATCTGATAGAGCAAATCATTCTCTTTCGAAATCTATGCAGCGCTGTGCAGGAGACCGCCGGCGAAATCTGCAGTGAATCGTTGAAAAAAAAACGGCGAAGACTTATGGGACAACCTAATATATCACATTTTAGGGGGGGGGGGGGGGGGCAAAAGTAATGAGACACCCCATGCCGTGTCCATATATCTCGTGGCTGGAGTCTGGTTTCCTACTTGTTGTATTTGTATGTTTGTATGCTACTTACTGAAGCCCATCTGAGAAGTTACCACTTCCGCCCTTTCCAGAAGCATGCCAAAAACCTCAGCCGAAACCCCAGTCTGACGAGTCGACCTGTGTCGCGCAAATCTCCCCCAATTCCCAACCCCGAGCAGCCTGGGCTCAATATTCACGCAAGATGAGAAGTAAGTCTTCTACCTTAACCCTGCCAAGCAGCGAGTCTGGGTGATGCCTGGTGAATTGTTACAGACCTTCGTTCGGCGAGATGTTCACGGCGAGAAGCACCTTCAGAGCTTTTGGGTTTGCGCCCATGGACCGGTATACTGGAAGCTGTTTCCCAAGAGCACCGCGATGAACTCCAAGGCCATGGTGAACGAAATAGAGGAGATGGGCCAGCGACTCGCTCTTATTCATTCGCAGCGCTTCAAGAGGTTTCTCCTCTTCGACAACGCCGCACCCCATCGGGAACAAGTAAGCACGGATAAGCTTGGCCAGCTGGGCTACGTTCACATGCCTCACCCACCATATTCGCTGGACATCTCTCCATGCAACTACCACTACTACTTGAGCCTACAGGACTTCCTAGTCGGAAGGGACACAAGAACCCAAGAAGTCCTTGACAACCATATCGAGCAGTTGATCAACACCAGGCTCAAGCAGTTCTGGAAGGATGGGATCAGGAAGTTGGCTGAGCGATGGCAGCAAGGTCCTTGCCCTTAATGGCAAATACACTCCTCAGCATCGTTGAGTTGTAATTGAGTTATAAAGAGATAAAGATTTTTTTCATTTTGTCTCATTACTTTTGGCCCCCCTAATATATATTTATATATATATATATATATATCTATATCTATATCTATATATATATATTTGATTATATAAATCATTATTTTGACATCTCTGAAATTATCATTCATTTTATCGACATGTGTGTTTCAACAAGCATGCCTCCCTTCTATACCATCGCCTAGGGTATGTACCAGTTTAATGAGGCCTTTGAGCTACAGGGCTTTGAAGGCTTAAAGCTTAGAAGGTCGTCGACCTAGCGCATTTTATAGCTCATGATCAAGACATCGTTACGCAAACCCCTTTTTAAATGCTAGCGAATGTTCCTTTTTATTCGCCTTTACAAAAGATTGCCTTTTATTAATAGGCGTATGCTGGGCTACTCTTTGGGAAAGGAAATACCAGTAATTGTAACTAGTGTTCTTTTTAGACTTTATTTCATAAATACCCTTCTTGTTTATTTTGTTGACGCTTCACTTTTTGGCTATCTTAAACGTAAGTTTAAACATCCTACAAAAAGATATTGTGAGAAAATTCCACAGTACACTCTCTTGCTAGGCTGAAAATTATTCAACCATTGCCTTTTAGCTTTCTTCTCCTTGTTAGCATTTTTTAAGTTGTTCATCTTGGTTAATGTTTTGTCATTAATATTGTCTTTCTTTCTGTTTTCTGTATTCAATGTTTGGTGTTAAGCGCTTTAAATAAGTAAATAAATAAATATAATGCGCTTTAAATAAGTAAATAAATAAATAAAATTTCATGGTCCCCGACATGATCAACTTACCTTGAGTTAGAGTGAGGTAGCATTTGTCCGTCAGTGGTGTGTGCACCAATTTTGGAGTGTTCCCCTAAAGTAGCATCACTGAATATGAAGTGTGTCGGTAAAATCGAAAGATGATCGAAGGCAAAATCTACAGAAACAACGCGGGTAGATCACGAGTGAAAATCTTTGACAACGACTTCATATAATACCAGGCTGTCCAATAATTCCTGTCCGAAAATTTTCAAAATTCTATAATTTTCCATAGAAGTGTTATAATATCAGGCAAGTGTAAAAACCTTCTAGAAGGTTCTCCAGAGTTCCACGCTAGGGGTATATAAGGCGCAGCCGCCGCGTCTAGCTACCAGTACAAGCTAAAATGGACCAAGCTCGAATTCGTACGTTCGTGTACTACGAGTGTCGTCCGCATCGCAAGGAGTTTCTCGAGGACCTGGTCACTGGGGATGAGAGCTGGTTCCTCTACCACAACGTCGCCCGCCGTGCCGTCTGGATCTCGCGCGGAGAAGAGCCGCCGACGACGACGAAAGCCGACCTGCACCCGCTGAAGATCATGCTCTGCTGCTGGTGGGACGCCAAGGGCATGCTGTACTTCGAGCTGCTCCCGTAAGGCAGGACGGTCACCGCCTCCATCTACACCGATCAGCTCGAGAAACTAGCCGCCGCCATCCGAGAAAAGCGTCCCCGACGGGCCTCAGTCCACCTGCTGCACGACAACGCGCGCCCACACGTGGCGAAGGAGACCCAGCAGAAGTTGGCGACGCTCGGCTGGGAGACGGTTGCCCATCCGCCGTATTCCCCGGACCTCGCCCCTCCGACTACCCTTGTTCCGCCCGCTGAAGCACCATTTGGCCGGAAGAAAATTCACCAACTATGACAACCTCAAATCCGACATCGCCGAATTCTTCGAGTCGCAGCCCCCGAAGTTCTGGGCGAAGGGCATCGGCGACCAGCCCAATCGATGGGCCACTGTTGTGGATAACTGTGGTGATTATATTGTTGATTAGACTTGTTTTTCAATAAAGTTGAAAAAAAATTAAAAATGGTAAAATTTTCGGACAAGAATTATTGGACAGCCTGGTAGTTTCCCGGATGTATCCTAGTCGGGAAAGGGCATGCGTTAAGTACCCATTGTGGACATCATCCCATACCATACTACCACATCTTCAATCTAAATGAAAGCTCTTGCATCATAATACATCAGCAAAAGCTCTTGTAAAAATCCAAACAAGGGATTGGAGACGCAGATCACTACATGCCCCTCGGATTAGGACAGATCCGTTTTCCCTTTGTTCTGTCATCTAATTTAAATCTGCCTACAAATCAGTCTAGAAGTCTGTGTACTATCGAACCTGTGACGGAGAAAACCGTTACCTGGTACTCGTAGGTGTAGTCGAACTCGCTGTTCACCTGACGAGCTACCACAGCTTCACCCACCAAGTAGAAGCGCAGTTGTCGCTGCCACGTCCAGCATTGGGCGGAGCTAGAAGACGCCTTCACGTTCAGAGAATCAGATCAGTTCGTATTGAACTCCGAGCATTTACTTCATGAGAATTTACTCTAATTGCCATTCATGACAGAACTTACCTAGCATTGTTGCTGACAAGCTGATCAACGACGTCGATGTGGTGAATAACATCGAGTATTAGTGCCTTCAACTTCAGATCAAGCACGACGTCGTTGACTTTGGAACTGGTGTAGGCTTTCAGCTGCTCCTGTAGACCGGCCTTCAGCTTCGCAAAGTCTTTTGTTCCATTCAGTGTCTGAATAATTGGAAGGATTTATGAAAAGGTAGTTTAATCTACACATGACTGGTAGCCGAAGAAACAGACCTGCTCGCAGTTTCGACAGAAGCGAACCTGCTCGGCAAGGCAAAGTACCTGGGATGGGTACCTGAAATGCAAGGGCTACTGAACTGGAACAGCTGGAACATTAGGTGCTGAACGCACCTTGCTGGGTCAAGATTCTCATCACGAATTGCTTCCAAGGAGAGTTTCTTGAGCGTTGATCGCATCTCATCGGAGAGATTTTGTAGCCAAACCTGAAGGCTAGTGTCAGATCTAAGGCAATGGGAAACTTGCGTCATTTGGGCCACATTTGGGCCAGGAAAACAGACAGAACAGACTTCTAAAAACTGGTTTAACGCCTTTTAACACCACCATATGCAATAGTAGTCGAACTGGAACGCTAGACTTAAAATGATCGCAGAGTTAGCGTCTTTTGAAGAAAAACTTGTACGTGTCGCGAAGGCGCACCGCAGGGGTGCGGGAACGTGCCGTTGCTCCTACCTAACCGCGGCAGTCAATCAGTCAGGCACTGGCTCAATCACAGAAGAGGGGCACACGATTGGCTGCCACGATTACGCTGGGGCGACGGAGCGTTCCCGCATCTCCCGCTGCACGTTCCTGCACCATCTGCGGTGCGGTCGAAACATCTTCGGGAGGCTTGTGTTTTTGAAGCAATCTTCACCAGCTTGAAATTCCATTAGGCCTAGCTAAGAACTTCTGAACGCACCTCAACTTGTGGGACAACTCGTACAGGTCGGCTGAGTGGAACGTGCTCGCCTTGGACCGAGAGCATCGCAGAAATCGTCTCGTTATTAGCGCCAAACACGACCTTGTCTATTCCCTAAACAGGAATGGCCCCCGTCATCTGATTCAGATCTTCACGTGTAGTTTAAGCGTTATCTTCCTTTAATCCATGATGATGAAAGGAAAACCAAAAATGGGATTGGGAGAACACTGTTCATCTACAACCATAGGAGAATACCTACGACGTATTGGTAAGGTCTTCAAACAAACCTGGAACAGCTTTTTCAAGTGCGACTGAATCACGGTCGGATTTGTGGACTGGCCGAGTATCTCCAAAAGATCATCGTCACCGAGAAAGTAGAATCGTGGAAATGCCGAACGTTTCTCCTGGAAAGAAGCCTTGGAGGTTTGAACGAGGTTAGGGATGACTGAATAGAAAACGGGTTGGGGGCACCCATGCAAGGGGCTCACCTCAAGGAACTGGTTCAACGCCTTCTGGCACCGATTCAGCTGGTCGATGATTTGCTCGAGACTTTTGCGAAGCGACTGCCGACCGCATAGCGAGACGAGACGAGCATCTCGTACGACATCTAGAGCAGGGGTCATTTATAAGCTGTAGGCGAAGTAGTGATACCAGCAGTAACTGTAAAATTGCAGACTGATTGTCATTCCCACCATATTTTGGATAAGAGGACAATGAAATTAAAAGAAAAATTATGGCGGTATTATTTTGCAAATATATTCAAATATACTTCAAGTTCCAATTCGTCTGTCTGTGCGTCCGTCCGTCTTCCCACCAGGTCCACCTGCTTCTGCCGTGATCGACATTATCGATTTCTGCTGAGGTTTAGTCGTTTGGTGGGAGCCAGTGTGCACCTTGACCGATGTCTATTAGCTCTCAGAACTATGTAGTAAAGAATGCAGATCGACCAACCACTACCAAACGATCTTATCGATCTTTGTGCACGCATCTTTTTTATTCTATTTTATATATTAGTGAACGGCTAACTGACATCAATCGACAATATCGATTTTCGGCCGGAATCGATCGTTTGAAGTGTAGAAAAAGTGTGAATTGGAAAGAACACATAAAAGAGAAATAATACAGATCGGTTATTATGGTTTTTTGGATTTGTTTGGTAGTCCTTTACAACAAGTAGTGATCGATCGTCACTTTGACTGGCAGAAATAAATATAAAAAAATGCAAAATAATCAATCGTCCCAAAACAGACCAGCCAAAATCAGGCGAAATTCGCTGTCCACTCTGGCGAAGCGGCTGGCTTCAGCTGGCAGCGCTCCACGACCAAATATCGGCTCCAGGTAGATCCATTTTCTTTGGATATCGTTCATTTGTGGAAGATACACGTCCAGATCGGACAGTCTGAATGGTGATTCTTGAAGACTTTCAATTTCATGGTTTTCAGCTAGGGAAGATCACAACCTATCAGATTCATGGAGAACCTGTGCTGCCTATAGTGGCCCTCTTTCTCTGCCGCATTAGTTTTTTTTTTGAAACAAGAACACTGCGTATGCCTTATAGCAACAGTTTCTAGGGAATATTTTCACTCATACAATCTTATACACAAATTTCAGAGACAACTGCACATTATAGCTCACAGATGAAGATGCAGGAGGTTATATGGAAGGCGTGGGACGTGATTTCTTTCGAATTCTGCACAAACTCGCGCTTCACTCAAGGTGTCGCGATCGGCGACCTTTTAGCCGCTGTGGGCGGGACCGTTTTTCCCGCAGTGATTCCTCGCTTTGGCTTGGTATTCTCTTCCAGCCGACTGGATGGGAGTGGTTCTTCCCTCCGTCCATCGGTATTGCTTGGTTGCTTGGAAGCAGTAGTAAACCGTGTTGAACACACCACTAAACCACACACAAGGCTTGAACTAGACTTGCTTGAATACGATCATGCCCACTACACCCATTAAACCTCAAACTTGGGTAATTAAACCTTTAAAACAAAAGTCAATTTCGTTCACCAAAAACGCTAACGTACGATTGAACTTGTTGACAATAGCAAAAATGGATGGTGAAAACCGGCTGAATACTTTCTCGATGTTCAGGCGAGGTTCTTATACAGTAGTGCGAGGATTTTGATGAGGCACGCGATGAAGCCTATGTTTCTTAAGAACAGCGTTCCGATGAGCAACTAGAAAAGGAGTTCAAATTTTCGAGCTATACTTGGCTACCGTAAGACAAGGATGTTAGGCAATTTTGATTTCAATTTCTAACCTAAACAGCACATGCTATGCTTTTGAGCACGGCTGCCAGGCAAGCTTTGCTTTTAAATAAATAAAATAAATTTGACATCAAGAAGTCTCTTCTGCACTGTCGCCTCTTGTCTAGAAAATTTACGCTGCAGACGAGCGCTCGGAATGCGGATGTCCTTCAGTTTTATATCAGCTTTTTCTCTAGTTTTGTCATTTTTGAGTTTGATGTAGTTGCTTGTTTTTTAGTTCTTTGCTTCTATGTTCTACATCTACTTTAGTATTAGGTTGTCCCATAAGTCTCCGCCGTTTTTTTCAACGATTCACTGCAGATTTCGCCGACGGTCTCTTGCATAGCGCTGCATAGCTTTCGAAAGAAAATCATTTGCTCTATCAGAATGTATATTGCATTTCTTTTTTCATCATGAATTTTGTAAATTTTTAGGTTGCTAAAGTGAGAAGTGAAAATTGAAAAGTAGCCATTTGTGCACTTGTTCTCTCCGCCTCGGTTTGGAATTTTTTTTGCGCACCTTTTTACAGCATTTGGAAGACAATGTTCTGTACTATAGGAATACGTGTTGGTCCTATTTGCTCATCTGTCCTTTATTGATTTTTAGGCCATCAAATTGAGACGTCCGACTTTTCCGTCCGAACTTTTACCGAAACTCCTGCTCCGTGGTAGGGTTTTCTTGCTCAGTGATATACGTCCTTCGATAGAGAATGTCTTGCTCTATAAGAATTCGTGTTGCCTTTATTGGCTCATGCTGCTTTCTGTCGAATATCAACAAAATCCCAAAAAGAGAAAAACCATCTTCACCAACAACTCCTTCTCCTTGTTCAGTCTGCCTTGCTCAGTTTCATATTACACTCGAAAGTGAATGTCTTGTTCTACCAGATTATATTATTTGTTCTTCGGCCATTTGAATTTTTGCTAATTTTCAGGTCATCAAAATGGAGCCGTGTCCAGATCGACAAGGATGAGCACTTTTGACACCTCCTTCTCTTTGCTTTAAACCGGGATTCTAGTGCGGCTAAGGCACTAGAATCCTAGTTGACCGTAGAAACACTATTTTTCATCGCCAGTTACAATTTTGTGCAAAAATCGTTGAATATGTTTGTGTGATGAATGAACATCAGGAACCAGCGGGTGACGATTGCTGCCGGTCCGCTTGCCCCTCATCCGAAGAACAAATCATATATTCTGGTAGAACGAGACATGCACTTTTGAGTGCCGTATCACTCGTCATATAAAACTGAGCAAGACAGACTGAACAGGAAGGAGTTCTTGGTGAAGATGATTTTTCTCTTTTGGGAATTTTGTTGATATTCGACAGAAAGCAGCATCAACCACCAATAAACCCAACACGAATTCTTATAGAGCAAGACATCCTCTTTCGAACGACGTATATCACAGAGCAAGAGATCCCTACCACAGAGCAGGAGTTTCGGTAAAAGTTCGGACGGAGAAGTCGGACGTCCCTATTTGAAGGCCTAAAAATCAATAACGGACAAATGAGCAGATAGGACCAACACATATTCTTGTAGTACAGAACATTGTGTTCCAAATGCTATGAAGGGCTGCGCAAAAAATTCCAAACCTAAGCGGAGAGAAGCGACTGCATAGATGGCCACTTTTACTTTTTCACTTTTCACTTTAACGGCCTAAAAATTGACAAAATTCAGGATGAAAAAGAAGTGCAATACATGTTCTGATTGAGCTAATCATTCTCTTTTGAAAGCTGTATAGCGCTGTGCAAGTGACCGCCAGCGAAATCCGCAATGAATCGTTGAAAAAAACGGCGGGGACGTATGGGACAATCTAATATATCTTGTTTTATCTTCTATGTTCTACATCTACTTTAGTATATCTTGCTTTTCTTGATTTAGATTTTTATCACTTTTATTCCTACCTGTGATGGTATTAGCTGATCAGCTGCCTACAAAATAAATAAATGAAATAAATTTTACATCAAGAATTAGACCACCTGGCGCCTTTGCGATGCGTATGTAGCTTCCAAAACTTCTCACCTCGTCTCCCAGACCTTAGTCTTATCACTGAACTGCGCATAGAAAGGTGAGTTCTTCAAAGACTGCAGAAGGGCCTGACTGTCTTTTACCTGAAGATTAGCGGACATTCAGGAAGATCCGGCATGCAACTTCAGGCGACGTACCGAGTTAATCGACTCCTTCCAGTCGCGAATCACCTTCATATTGCTGCCGTTTGAGTGTTTGTAGTCGGAAAAAGAGAACTCGGCCTTAATTTGGGAAAGTTTAAAGAATAGACGCTTCTCTTAGTTCTTTTAAACTGAAGTTTTTAGCTTGGAAATCTCAGCATCTAAGCGGATTTATCCGGAACTCTTACGGGAAAAGTGAAGAGCTGTTTCTTACCTGCGCGGCCCACATCTCCAGCTCCTGTATGGCTTCACGAATTGTCACCTCTCCTTGTGCTCGGGCATTCAGCGCTTTCAGCTGCTCAACGTTCGCTAGGACATTCGCCGACACCGAGATTAAGTCGCCGAATCGCAGCTTCTCCAGCGTCGTTCCCCTTAACAACAACGTCATATACAGGGTGTCTCAGAAAAATGCATTCATTGTTTGAAAGGTGATACCTTGCTCACAGCAAAGCCACTGAAGAACTTGAACGCAAGTGTGAAAGCTTAAGAAAATAGAAATTTTATGACATATGAGCGGCATGAAGCGAGCCATGCACTTGTTTGAAAGTTTGCATTTTACACTCGATTGATTGTGTTTCGCTTGAATACATGTCACAGCTTCTTCACAAGGTAGCCGTTTCGATCGATTTGTGTTAATTTTAAGTTGCAAAACTTAAAAACACCCTAACGCTTAAGAAAATACAAGCTATTCTAAAAATGTAGGTTCCGTTTGAAAGGTTCTAACATTGCTGGTAGTGGAGCTTTTGAAGATGTTTGAGACTCGTATGAAAGCACACGGTAACAAAATTTCTGCGACGTGTAAATATTGCAAGACTGCGCCATGCTCTCGCATGAAACCTTTCGTTTCGGACTCGATTGATTGTGCATGGGCTGAATGCCTGTTACAGTCTTACCATTCAGAACTTGTCAATCACGTGAAAGACACGCGACTTTTGAGTTAATTGATGGCTCGATTTAAATGTGAGCAGGAACCCCATTTTACAAGACAGATTCTGTGGAGTGATGAAGCAGCATTCAAGCTGAATGGAGAGGTGACTCGGCATAACTGCAGCTACTGGGCAACGGAAAACGTTAAAAGAAGCACATCTAGGAAAGTAGTAACAAGATTGTAATAAGCATTCTGCTCATGCACAATCAATCGAGTCTGAAATGCAAGGTTTAAGAAGTGGCATAACGCAATCTTGACTATTTACACGCCACAGAAATCTCGTTACCCTGTGCTTTTACAAAAATCTCAAACATCTTCAGAAGCTTCACTAGGAGCACTGTTAGAACCTCTCAAATAGTACCCGCATTTCATTTGGATACCCCACATTTTTCGCAAGCCGTAGTGTGTTTTTTAGTTCTAAACTTTAAAAGAAGCACAAATCAATCGATAGGCTACTTTGTAAAGAAATTTTAACATGTATTCAAGCGAAGCACAATCAATCGAGTGTAAAATGCGAGATTTCAGACGAATGCATGGCGCATTCCATGCCGCTCATAAGCCAGAGAATTTCTAGTCTCTTAAGCCAGTGAAGAGTACATGGTTGAACAGTTTGATAACGAGGAATTTGAAGCTCATTGTCAAAAATTCGCTTTTCCTAATTATTCCGAAAACTGAAGTTACAACTCATGGTCAGTGTAAAACTTCGATCAAGAATGAAAATGCCACAGCAACAGCCCGAACATTCCTGTTTTATAGTCGCTATTAATATGCGTTAAGCTGGCCATGACCAGTAGTTCACTGAGCAATACTTGGAGTCGGTGGTGTGCTTGTGTATTTATTAATTGGGTTAGTATTAAACCGCTGTCACGAAGAATTAGATGTTCTTCTAAGTACGGGAGACGCGTTCGAAATCAAACTAAACATCCTCCAAACCAAATTAAAGCGTGATCCAGACTAGACTAGTGGCCGTCCAGCAGTGTGAGGACATAAGGAAAATTGAAATTTTTGAATTTTTTTGGTTCACCTGATATAATAACTGAACATACTGTTTGAAATTTTATAAAATATTTTTCAAGAAAGAATTATTAATTAAGTTTTGTGTCGCGTCTCGCGACCTTCGCAGTCCCTCGCTCCTCCGCGGGACGTCAGCCTCGCAGCGTGCTCCGATGGCTCCAGGACCGGACCGGTCCGATTGATTCGCACTTAGGCCTGAGTTATACTCCCGCGGGAGCATCCGCGGAAGGGCGGGAATCGCGCCGAGACTCCTCACCTGGCCAATCGCCGCGGCCCGCCACGCCCGCCTCCGCCGTGCACCATTGGTCCGCGGACGTTCCGCGGATGCTCCCGCGGGAGTATAACAGAGGCCTAAGGCATCTGTTATACTCCAGCGGGAACATCAGCGAAACGTCCGCGGACCAATGGTGCACGGCGGAGGCGGGCGTGGCGAGGCGCGGCGATTGGCCAGGTGAGGAGTCTCGGCGCGATTCCCGCCCTTCCGCGGACCAATGGTGCACGGCGGAGGCGGGCGTGGCGAGGCGAGGCGATTGGCTAGGTGAGGAGTCTCGGCGCGATTCCCGCCCTTCCGCGGATGCTCCCGCGGGAGTATAACTCAGGGCTTAGGCGGACGCTCTGAGTCATCACGCCGACCGATGGCGCGCGGCTGGGCGGCAGCCGGATGACTCATGCGTCTGCATCCACAAGTAGGGTATGGGAGTCCGGATAAGCTGCCTTGAGGAGAACAGCGTGGAGCAAACGCAGTTATTTTCCGATGGCAGTGGCGAAAACTGCGCGAAAACATCATTATAAACAAATTGCTTCAATTTTTAATATTACACCGCTCTTAAAGTCGACCTTCTCGTCCTTAGTTTTGAAGTGCAGGTTGGAAAAGGAGTAGTTCTGCTGATCTTCAGCCCATGCTCCACCTATTCCTCACTCCAGTGTTCGTCAAGAAGCGGGTGATAGTGAAAGCACTCTTGAGATATTGCGCAGAAAAGGCATTCATCCTCGAATGCAACAGCACAAGCACCCAGGCTACTATCAGTTTTATCTAGCCGTCAGTAGCTTTGTTCCCTGAGGTGGCAATACAGATTCATGCTTTTTTTTTATTATTATTTCCTTTCACTTCGGGAATATCCAATCTCTATGTGTTGTCAAAGTTACGGCTGGCCCCATACGGAAGGCCGAGAAATCAGTGTATTCGTGAGCAAATATGCCTAAAGTTCTTAAAACGAGGGAGCACCACTTTTGTCCTTGGATTAAGAAAGATTATTGATTTAAGTGATTTGGATTTTATTGATCTGCAAGACACTAGTTCCTGTAGGACCTTTTGTGTAGCTTTCAGGATTGCCCAACTACTGAATGTGTACAAATAGGGGAGCTCTTCGTTCTCTATTATTCTGAGCATTTTTTGTCACCTAAATCATGACAGAGAGATCATGATTCTTCTCCACTTCTACTAAATCCTGATAGCTATAGCCTAGAGTCGAGAACAGAATACAACACGGGTGAAAGGGTACTGTTTACAAGTGCATAGAGGCTATGCGTACTCCTCTTCGGAACATAAAACAGCTAAGAGAACGCTTTCTCACCACGGCTTCTCAGGAACCCTGCTGTATATCGCTAGGAGACACCAGACAGTATGAGTCATTGCCAGACCTGGCCGCGCGCCATTGGTCGGGGCGATGACTCAGAGAGTCCGCCTATGGCCTATGTTATACTTCGGCGACGCGTCGCCGACGTTGGCGACGCTGTGCTGTAGGGACTGCTACGCACTGCGTAGCAGCCCGCCCTGCGAGGCCTGGCCACGTCGTCGTCTCTCTTCACAACATCGACTTCAGAGCAGATGGAGGACGACCCTTCTAAGAAGGGTCGACAGGCTGAGGGCGCGGAGTAGTCACTACAGTGAAGCACCCGGCCTGTCTGCATCTCTATCCTCTCTCGCCACTCCACTCTGCCGGCTTTACTTCTTCTTATTCTTCAGCGTTTGTCCCGCTTAGCAGCGGGGTCCGCTCTTCTGGTATGATGACGCCACTTCGCACGATCAAACGCTTGATCGGGGTGGATACCAGCTTCCTTTAAGTCCACGTGCAACGTATCAAGCCAGCGTTGCCTAGGTCGTCCTTTAGGCCGTTTTCCGGGCACATCTATGTTGAGGCCAATCTTCCGAACGGTGTCGCCGTCCGCACGAAGAACATGGCCATACCACCGTAGGCGAGCTTCACGTAGCTTGTCAGCAATTGGAGCAACGCCAAACCTTTGACGTACGGAGACATTGCGAACATGATCCAAACGCGTGACACCAGCCGTCCAGCGCAGCATTTTCGTCTCCATCACGCTGAGGCGGCTCTCAACTTCCTTCGTTGCAGGCCAGCACTCAGCACCGTACATCGCTACTGGTCGGACGACGGTTCGGTAGATCTTTGATTTTAAGCGCTCCGGTATCTTTCTGTCGCACAGAACGCCTGTCATTGAACGCCATTTGGACCACGCTGCGCTCACGCGTGAGTTCACCTCGCACGTCAGACTACCATCAGTCGCAATTGCAGATCCAAGGTACTTGGAATGTGTCGCTCGTACGAGCGCAGTGCCATTGATCTCAATGGACCCAGTCTCGTTTACGTCTGTCGTCAAGTACTCTGATTTTTGGACGTTTAGCTTGAGCCCGAACGCCGCCAAGCGGTCACACCAAGCTTGCACTTGTCGCTCAAGTTCGGCCTTGTCTTCACTGGCAAGCATTACGTCATCTGCATAGAGCAGCGTCCAAGGAGCAGGCTTCTGAAGGTCTCGCGAAATGGCATCCATTACGACAATGAAAAGAAGTGGGGAAAGCGCGGAACCTTGGAGAACACCGACGGAGATTGGAAACTCCGTGGATGTGCCGGCCGGCGCTCGCACTTGACTCTTAGGACAAGAGTAAAGAATGCGCACCCACTCGATCAGTTCTTCAGGGACACCGTGCTGTCGTAAGGCATACCATATGACCTCACGCGGTACACGATCAAATGCTTTCTCCAGGTCGAGGAAAGCAAGATGCAGCGGTTTTTGTTTCTCGCGATGTCTTTCCACAAGAAGACGAACAGCATGAATGGCGTCGATGGTGCCACAGCCGGCTACGAAGCCACACTGGTTGGTGGAAAGCCGGACGATCTCGCGAATACGTCCATCCACAATTCGCTCAAATATTTTCATACTGTGCGAGAGCAATCGGATTGGACGGTAACTTGTGCAGTCCGCGGGACTGCCCTTCTTCTTCCAGATCGGGATCGTCGTGCTTTGCTGCCAACTACCAGGAACCTTCTTCTCCGCAACAACCTGGTTGAAAAACTTCGTTAGCCATTCAGCAGGATTCCAGCACCTCGAGTTCCATAGTTCGGCCGCTATGTCGTCAGAGCCCGTTGCTTTGCCTGGCTTCATCTTCTTCAAAGCCGCTTTCGTCTCCTCCACAGTGATTTTCTGCACAGGACCGTGCGTAGGAGGGACGCAAGGGATAGGCGGATGGGCAAACTCTACTGTTGAAATTCTCTCGAAGTAGTCATGCCATCGTTCCATAGCCCTTTTGCGGTTCATCAGCAGATGGCCATTCTCGTCGTTGATGCCAAAGAACTTTTCGATGTCCTCGCTCTGGCGATGGCGTGCTTTGGCAAGCCGATAAAGTTGTCGTTCACCATCGCGCGTCTCGAGTTTCTCGTTGACATACTCATAATGAGAAGCTTTTGCAACGGCAACAGCCTTCTTAGCCGCCCTCTTCGCTTCTTGGTACATACGCCAATTGTCGGCTGTCTTGTCGCTGAGAAAAGCGTGATATAGTCTTTTCTTCTCTTTGACTTTTTTCTTGACGTCGTCAGTCCACAGCCAAGTCTGCTTCTCAATCTTACGCCGTCCAGGCTTCGTCATGCCCAGTTCGGAACGTGCAGCTTGTAGTATCGAATCGGTTGTACGTTTCCATGTCTCCTCAACATTGGTAACCGTCGGCAACCGAATACGAGCAACAACAGCTGCGTCCTTCTCTTTCATCCGCCACCACTTGATCCTTGATGGTCCACATCGCTCGACCTGCCTCAGCCTCGGAGGGGCGATCTTAAGTGTGCAGATCAGCGGACGGTGCTGCGTGGCGACAGTCTCGTATGGCACAACCTTCGCATCTGTGACCAGCCTTCGATCGCGATGCTTGACAAGGATAAAGTCAATCTGTGTCTTGGTATTCCCGCTATAGAAAGACACGAGATGGGAGTCACGCTTTCGAAACATTGTGTTTGCGATGGTGAGATTATGCGAGTCCGCACACTCAAGAATTCGCTCACCATCAGCGTTACGTGCTCCATAACCGAAACCGCCATGACAGCTGTAACCATCTTTCGCAGTCCCAACGTGGCCGTTGAGATCACCTGCGACAACGACAGCGTCTTCTGACGGCACCTCTGCTGTCTTCTCATCAAGCAGGGTCCAAAACTCGTCCTTCGCTCGCTCGGAGCAGCCTGTCTGCGGAGCGTATGCAGAGAAGAAATGATACATACGCTGTTCAGCAGCAACAACGACCTTCATCAAGCGGTCACTGAAACGTTCCACGCTTGCAATCGCATCTCGGAAACGTTCGGAGACGACCACACCAACACCGCTGGTGGTCCTGGGACTGCCGCACAGAATGGCCTTAAAGCCTCGGCCTATGTCCCTCGACTTGCAACAGGACCACCTCGTCTCCTGTACCGCACATAAGTCGATTCGTCTTCGCTCCAGTGCTTCTACCAACTCGCACGAGCGGCCCGTCAACGTACCCACATTCAGCGTAGCAACGCGGGTCCTGCTTACGTTACGGGACTTTTGGACTTGCTCAGTTGCCCCCCGATGCCGTCCTCGCATCAGGGACCCTCGCATACTTCCCACACTCGCCGGGCTTTGCGAGTGCGCGTCGGCTCCCGCGGACGCCGTGGCATTATCTCGACAAACAGTTAACGCTATCAACCATGTGATGTGACATGGGATCTCCATAGGCCGGCCTGTCACAAGGGCCTGTCGCCTGCAATCGAGTGTCCGTGCTTAGCTTAGCTCGCATAGCGAACAGTTTCCAGTGGCACCACGTGGAGGAACGGACATCGCCACCACTCTGCCGGCTTTACTACTGCTCCTATATTGAGTCCTAATCGACTCTTATGTATATTCTACTATGTCGGCATCATGGTGTGTAGTAAATCTATACTGGCCTCTGGTGAGCACGTCGAAGGAGTTTGGTGAGTCCGTTCGTCAGAGTTGTTCGGTATTGTCAGCATTGCTCTGTATTATTATTGGGTTGTCGGTAAATGCCTGTGAAGCCCCTTGCCGGGTCCGTACGGCGGGGCTTGGTCTGGCCCTCCGTATGGACCTCGCGAGGGCAGTGTCATCATGATCCAGGCAGGCAATTCATACAACGGGTAGTCTCTCCCTCGTATACCAGTTGGCTGCAGCCAAGGGCTGAAAGGACTCAATTCAGTTGGGAGTGAAGGGACGGGGAATCCATACTTTGGAAGTGGCATTTCACGGCATGGGACCAATTCACCTCCCCGGGGTACTAGGCCTTGGCAGCTTCGGTGGCCCATGGGGCAGGTTGGTGTCCCACGTGTACACGACACAACCGCTGCACTGGGACCATCGACTTGCGACATTTTGTTTCAAAGCGCAGAGAAGCAGCAGTCGTATAATGCATTGAAAGAAAAGATCGCGTCATGCAATCGAATAGATCGTCGTGATTTTTATTCGATTTATAACAAAAGTTCCGCTTATGTGGAGTAGCAGAGATATAAACGGTACAGCAAGAACACTTATAAAAACACAAACACATATTCTCACACCCCTACTACACATAAAAAGCATTTACACTACTATACACTAAATGACTGCCGCTCTATTGCGCTTCAAGACAAAGTTTAACTCACTATGGTTTCTAAAAAATAACATTTCAATAAAACTTTAAACAGTGCGTTCACTTATTGAGGCAAGCGAAACAAAAACATTCAGGAAAGTCGTACTAAATTTCCATTGGACAAGAAAATATTCTAATCTTCTCGGTGTCTAATTTGGTCCATAAAATACCCGTGTTGAGTTCTAAGGTGTTCTGTTTGATTTCAAAAACGTTAACTTGCTCGCTCTTGCTAAGAAAGGTGTGTAATTTGATTTAAAAAGTGTCCAAATTGATGTAAAAAGTTTCTAACCAGGGAAGGGTTTCGACTTCTCATGGAAGTTCAAGTTGAGACCAGGATCATTAGAAAGAGCTCGGACCACGAGTATGGGTGTCAAAATTGCAAAATGAAATTCCTGAGCGAGTTTCGGCCTGCCGAAATCGGGGGCCCTCACCACAGGCTGGCTGTGCGACACACCTGGCGCGAGAATGGTGAGTCATTGGGGCTCCGTAGGAAAGGCCGGCAAGATGGTGCGGTGGCGCGGGGGTAGTGCTCCCGCTCATTAGGTGAGACGTCGTTGGTTCGGTTCCCGCTGTTGCCCGTTTCTTGCAAATCACAAATTATCTTCGAAATGACCTTTTGTTCTGGATTATGACACGTGTTTGATTAAATAGCCGGGAAAACTATCATAAACGTTTGCAAAAATGCTAGAGGGCAAAAAACTGCTATGCTGACATTTTTATTTACTATTTTGCAAAAATAGAGTCCCAATCATATATTTAATAACTAGAGACGTTTTTAGCAACTTTGGCATTCATGGAACAAAGCAAACAAATGTATGTAGAAGAAAAGTAAGTGGAATGTAGGATGAGGAAGCATAAAATGACGTTGATCTGCTGCCTTTTCTCCACCACTATGTCCTTTTCACCAGCAAAGATGGTGTCCATTCTTCTCGCCGAATTTTAAGAGCCAGACGACAGCGATGCACCAACTCGTGAGGAGAAAAAGATCGCTAGGAGGTTCGCAGCTATTCTATGTGACGGTGTTGCAGCGAAAATTTGGGGTCAGATGTGTCTGCCGATGACGAGGGCGAAGAAAACTCGAGTACCACTCATGAGAATGTTATTCCTTTTGACACCAATATTCCTGCCGGCGATACGTCGCCAATTCAACCTCTAGAGTTCAACGTGACCCAGAACTTCTGAAGGTTCTATATCAGATTTACCATATGGTTTGTGCCCCTAGTTTTTCAAACTTTTTGTGAACACTCGTGGCATAAGGCACATTGATGATCACCCAGGTGGGTTTGTCACTCCTGGTGAGTATTTGTTTGATCTTGGAACGATTGACTGTTATGTGGCTGGTTGTAGATAGGCTGCATGTTTAAGATGTGCAGTGTGTGAGCAACATTCCTCCTTCACGCATTTTTTTTGCTTTGTTTCATAGATGACAAGGTTGTTAGAAACTAGTTATTCAATATATGATCTGGACTCCATTTGCGCAAAATAGTAAATAAAAATGTCTCCATGGCAGTTTTCTGCCTTTAAGAATTTTCACAAACGTGTATGGTAGTTTTAACCGCTATTTAATCAAACGGGCGCGTGTAGCGCAGTAGGAGGAGGCCCGACTGTCGCGTGCACCCGATACCACGTTCTGGTTCGGATTTCCACCTCAGGCCAACCAAGCCTTCCATCCCTCCGGGGTCGGTGAATTGGTACCAGATTTGTCTGATTAGGGTAACTAAGGATGACTCGTTCACCGGTTGGCCACCGGAAGTCATTGTATGGCCAAATACGCATTCAAATCGTCCCCTCTACATCCCATAGAAGTAGAATGCGTGGCGCATCCCAAAATGGATTGAATACCGCCGTCCTTCATCCTTTATCCTTTAGATCTTTTAGACTACTAATGTTAATTTATTTATTCCATACACTTGACAATGAGTGCGCTCAGATGAAAAAGCACAGACACTAACGCACAGGAAAAAGAGTATGCGGTATCTAGGAATAAATACACCTCTTTCAGGCCCCCATGAAGCATTGACAATTTGGGATCAGTCAAAGTTCATAGCCGTGTTGTAAGTGGCTCTATCCTAGCAATATCAGCACCAGTTGGCAATGGGTGTCCTTTATAAAATAGAACTTGTTGAAGCTTCGGGGGGTGCAAGCTTGCAGACATTTTGAAAGCTTAATTGACAAAAGAAGAAAAAGTGATTCCTCTACTTATGCCTAGAAGTAGCTTTGAAGTGGAGAACTAAATTCCATAGGACCGATGGAAAGGGAACCACCAAGCAAGACATAGCAGTCAATAATGTTGCTACTGTCTTCAGAGATACTTTCTGTAATAAATGCAAGTATGACAAGAACGTGCAAGGTAATTTTTAAATTTACAAACTTTTTATACCATTGACTTAAAATTGATCTGGGCTCATTTTTGAGGGACGCGTTTAGCGCAGTCGGAAGTGGTGCCGGCTGTCGCGTGCACCCGATACCATGTTCCTGTTTTTTTTTAAATAAATAACATCGCTTTCCGATGGCTAGAGTTTCGTAATCATTTTTAAAAAATAATGGCAAACGAATAAACGTAAGAGGGTGAGCAGATCCGTGTAAAAAGTGAGAATGAAAGGTTATAAACGACAAAAGTACAGAATTATAATGGCCAACTTATGCTGAACCAATGCACCAATGCGGTAAATTATTCTTCTCTTGATGTGGCTGAAAACAATAAAAAATGAATAATTAAATAAATAAATAAATATTAATAAATATAGATAAATAAATATATAAAAATATAATACATAAAAATATATAAACATATATAAATATATATAAATATATAAAAATATATAAATATATAAATATATATAAATATATAAATATATAAATATATAAATAAATAAATAAATAAATAAATATATATATATATATATATATATATATAGAGAGAGAGAGAGAGAGAGAGAGAGCTTTCGTGTAAAACTGGGAAAAGGATAAAAGACGGCGTTATTCAATCCCTTTTGGGATGCGCCACGCATTCTACTTCTACGGGATATCGTTGAGGCGATGTGAATGCGTATTAGGCCATACAATGACTTGCTGTGGCCAGCCGATGAGCAAGTCAGCGCTTTATCCTTCCCAGACAAGTCTGGTACCAATCCACCGACCCCGGAGGGATGGAAGGCTTGGTCGGCCTGGGCGGGAAATCCGAACCAGGAACCTGGTATCGAGTGCACGCGACAGCCGCCACCTCTTCCGACTGCGCTACACGCGTGAAACTGGAAATTTTCAAATCAAACTGTACACCTTTAAGTCGAAATGGAGTCGTTTCACGTCTGACTGGACACTCTCGCAGACAAGCCTAACGCTTTTAAAATGAAATTGAACATCTCCCGACTCAAACCACACAACGCTGTACGCCTTCGTGACATGTACCACAAATTGTACGCACAGCAGATCAGGTCGTTTCTAATAGAACCAGGAATCTCCTCCATTACCTAAAAATAAATAAAAATAAATAAACAACTAAATATGCTCAGCTTTCTGACTACTAGAGATCGAGCATTCCCGCAGTGCCGCTTAATACAATACCGCTCGCGCCGCACGGTCAAAAGTGGGCGAAAAAACGCCAACATGGCGTCGCAAAGCGTCGCACGCTCATAACTCCTTCAGTTTTAGGTTTCTTGAATAAGGGTTGGTACCATTCGATTCGCTTCTTCGAGATCTACACAAGCATGTGTAAAACTTTACCGGAACGCCCGTATTTTCGACGTGGGTGGTCCAAAATTGGCTGGACGGGCGATTAGAGCAGCCTATTTCCCAGGATATGCGTGCTTTCGGAGTATCTCAAAGATGTCGCCAGTATTCTGTCATGCCAGGAATGCCCCGAGAGTGCGCCGTGCACAATGCACACAGAACCTGACCTATCAATCGAGTGGGCGAGCGCATGTCCCCTGCGCTTCTATCTTCTCTCACTGGGAACTGCGACGTTTTTGAAGACTATTTCGAGCCGTTTGGAGAACGTTATCAGAAATTCCCCGCCATCCCACTCAAACTTTGGTGTGCGCCACGAACATGCACAGAGAATAGAACCTTTCAATCGAGGGGGGGGGACAGCTTGTAGACTGAGCGTTTGGGCACTTTTATCAGAAATTTCTTGCCGCCCTACTCAGGAATTGCTTCAAGGCTGTTCAGCAAGCCTTTGGAGTGCGCCATGAACAATGCATACAGAATCGAACCTTTCAATCGAGGAGGGGGGGGGTGGGCGACCGCTCGCAAATTGCACGCGCGGGCGTCTTCGGAGCATAATAGCTCTGTCAAATTGGAACTTTTCAGGTTGCAGCTTGTAGGCCTTGTAGGCAGTCGAACGGTCTGCTAGCACGCCAAAGCAGAATGTTTTAGCATAGGAGGGGGCAATGTTATAGGGGGTGCGAAAGTGCAGGTGAGGCTTGTGTGAAGCATTTTTTTCCGATTTCTGTGGACCACTGCGAGAAGACGCCACAAGCTAACGGCCTTAAAATGCGTACGCGAACAGAGCGCTTAAGGTAATTTACGACGACGTGCTCATAGCTCCTCAGCTGCCCAAACTGCCTAGCCTCAGCTGCCGTTTTAGAACGACGAAACCTAGCGGTTAGAGTTTCTTGCGCTCCTACTCGCCCAGACTTGAGTCTTCGAAACTCGCAATGGCACCGTTCCGTTCAGCATGGAAAG